>OW796105.1:8888942-9284613 GCA_941860345.1 Chrysodeixis includens | reverse complement strand
AAACAGATAAAGCTGTGACGTAACTCCAACTTGTTGCTTTTTACTTAATGAAGGTTTTCTAAATCTGATTGCGCATCATCAGCTTTTTTTGATGACTCAGACACTTACGATATACCTAAAGCACCCATGTTTTTATCAAAACTCACTAAGTTTCATAAACCCCTACTTAGATTTTCAAACACAATTTTCTTATACAAAGTAAAATCCATTAACAGATTACAAGGTTACACATTTCTCAACAGGCTACTCGGGTTCGGGACTAAGCACTAAGTCATTTTCCAAACACTGGGAGTAAAAGGACACAGTATCAGACAATGAAGGTTTAATGCGCGACTTAGAGGAAAAGGCGACACAAAGAGGGGGGATAGGGAGGGCACACTCCTCAGTGAGGAGGAAGTAGGGAGAATGATACACGAGACTGCTTAAGAAAGTTAGGAAGCAGGTCAAGATGTGTGCACGTTTTTTGGAAGTAATTAATCGAAACTTTGGTAATGTTGAAAAGCTTTCTAAGTAGAAACAGTGACTAGTGAAGTTATAAGTGATGATATTTGTTTAAAACTAAAATAGTAGCATGATAACCTTATGTTCAATGTATTTCCTTACTATCGTCTACTACAGGGTGTTATAACGACAATACTTTTGTATGTCCCCATAAGAGCTACCCTACAACAACCAACAAAAATATTTCAAACTTTTAACACAGCACAAAAAGAACACATCTCCACTGTACCTAAGTACAAGCAACAAGTAAAGTGCGTACAAAATCTGAGAACAATGTCAGCGTACAACCTAGATATTTCGAAACCGCTTGGATCTTGTGGCAAGACAACCTTCGACGCTAGATAGATTGTCTGATATACGTAATTTATACCAAGTTTGTACCCAGGCTATGCAAATTTGTAATACTAAACTGAGGTATCAAATTTTAATATAAACCAAATACTTGTTGCGATGGCTGCGAAGTTCAGCGACAGGTGTAAATAAATTAGAGTATCAGAAATACAACAGAGTAACGTAATCCTTAACAAGTGGGGAAGATCTTTGCCAAACTTTAAGTGGAACAAGTATTTAAAGGCGCCGAAAAAAAGAAACAACATTTCATAAAACCAGGCGACAAGAAGATGTAACGATTATCACACAAAAATTGACGAAAACAACGACAGAGCCACATGTTTCCAAACTAATAGACTAACATCAGTTTCAGTACTAAAACGAGCCTTTCGAATCAACAACCAATCGCCCACAGCTGATGTGTTTTATAGATAGACTTGTAAGTGTAACCCACAGACAGCACCCACATCACAACGAAATAAACGAGTGGAAACTTATCCTAGGATTGAATCATTTATGTCTAGAAAACACGGGAATTAGGCCTTCTTGTGTCTTCGAGACGTAACTGACTCGATAGAAACCGAATGTGATTAGGAGAAATAATTGGGACATCAATCAATCAGACTATTAGTGTTAATACCTGTCTTAGAACCGATCTTTCATTGAGATAGTATTTTTGTCTCAAGGGTAACTGACAGAATAGTTCTAGATTATTCTACATTCATTTAGAAATCAAACATACATATAGGGCGGTGAAAAACATTCGGGGATGGACTAGGGCAAGTGCTGCTAAACTATTTCGCGACTCTAGCCGGAGAGGGTATTAAGAATAAATATTAGGATTGTTTTAAAACTAAAAAGATGGATTAAAAACAACCAAAAGCCTACGTAATTTACATAAATCCTTTTTCGCTTTTTACAGTTCACTTTAGGCAAAAAATATTAATTACCTCTAAGAATTAAACTAGAAAAGCATTTATAATCCGCAACAATTAGGGTTTGGTAAAAAGCACTTATAAGTAAAACTCCTAAAAATATCTAAAGCATTATTTATCTTAGTAGAAGTAATCCAGTTATTATTAACATCTATTCTTAGCGAAGCACTAAGTTATATTCGGCAGAATGATGGATGGATGGATGGCAACATTTCGTACATTACTCTTGCTTAAATGTAATTGATAGGTGTATAACACTTTATTAATAGTTTACTTACAAGATATAAATAAAACTATTTCATAAGCCTTACAGCTGTATAAATTCGCGATAGAAATTGTTGAAAATGTAACTATAATATCTAATGTTTGCTTAAATCCCATTAAGAAAATCACTTAGTATATTATATCGCTTGCCTATCGATAACGTACGTTCAGTTTTTGCCAAAAAAAAACGATATTAATATATTTTTTATTAATAATTTTTGTCATCTGTTTCTGCCTTTTCGGCTACTCGAAACAGACAAGAAAGACTTAATCTATGAACATTTAACATAGATACATTCGCATTCTAGTCGGAAAAGATGGATTAAAAACAACCAAAAGCCTACGTAATTTACATAAATCCTTTTCGCTTTTTACAGTTACTTTAGGCAAAAAATATTATTACCTCTAAGAATTAAACTAGAAAAGCATTTATAATCCGCAACAATTAGGGTTTGGTAAAAAAGCACTTATAAGTAAAACTCCTAAAAAATATCTAAAGCTTATTTATCTTAGTAGAAGTAATCCAGTTATTATTAAACATCTATTCTTAGCGAAGCACTAAGTTATATTCGGCAGAATGATGGATGGATGGATGGCAACATTTCGTACATTACTCTTGCTTAAATGTAATTGATAGGTGTATAACACTTTATTAATAGTTACTTACAAGATATAAATAAAACTATTTTCATAAGCCTTACAGCTGTATAAATCGCGATAGAAATTGTTGGAAAATGTAACTATAATATCTAATGTTTGCTTAAATCCCATTAAGAAAATCACTTAGTATATTATATCGCTTGCCTATCGATAACGTACGTTCAGTTTTTGCCAAAAAAAACGAATTAATATATTTTTTATTAATAATTTTTGTCATCTGTTTCTGCCTTTTCGGCTACTCGAAACAGACAAGAAAGACTTAATCTATGAACATTTAACATAGATACATTCGCATTCCTAGTCGGAAACGTTAAAGTCCGTTCGGTCCCCGGTAGGAATTCCTGGCAACTGTGTCAGGCACTCCTTTGACACAGCTTTGAGCAGTCTCGTCTATCGTGAAAATATCGGTCATGAAGGTTTTAAATACAGAAAATCTGGTCATTTATGAACCACATACGTTACGCAACTTATGTATGTATCATGGAAGAACATAATTATATAAGTTACGTATCATAGAAGAACGTTTATACCTACTGTATGATGCCTATAAACCAAAGAAGGGTAAAAATTAATTTATCTTTTATAACGTAAAATGTTACGTGCGTTTTCCATTTCTAAGTTAGTAACTTTGACTGTTTTTGATAAAAAATAGTCAAAAATATTTGAAATGCTTTACTTATAAACAACCATCACATGAACTCGCACTTCTTAACTAATAAATTACACACACAGGAAGATAAAATTAACATAAAAATGCCCCATTAAATATTAAGCAATAGCACGCGTTCATTAATTTCCATACGCGCGTAATACTACTTATTTCTTACGATTACTTTAATTTTATGTTCCACTGAAGCATTACGGTTCGAAATAACTAAGGGTTTAATTATACGCTGTCATAATAAATTGCATGATTAACTATGAAAATTATGCATGTGTCAATACTAAGTACATCGGTGATTAATGACACGATTTTTTTTAATTATAAGTTCACATGCAGAGTTAAAATTATCGACGTATTTTTCATTTAAGTATTTCTTTTTATATTACATTACAACTTTTTCATAATACTCAATAATTTACACTATTATATTTGAATTATTAAGCTTTAACACGATTACACCAATTACAAGTAATTGGTATTTTTACTGAGCACATTAATATTTAAACCTATAAGAATAAGAATAACGATAACAAAAGTTGTAGCACCATTAGTATATCATTAAACGACTAGAACTAGTTAAGAGATGCGAGACTGCGAGTGACCTATCACGATCTAATTAAACGACACTTTGTTGCTAAAGTTAGACGAGATAACAAACACAAAACACAGACAGATGGAAAGGGCAAGGACTTCGAAAAGAAGTTTATAATTACGAAGTTATATATTTCAGAATAAACACGACTGCAAGCTAATTTAAGTAGACTATGCGACCATTAGTAATCGTGAAAAACATAATACAAACATTGGCTCTGCCTGTCGCAACCCTACTATGAACAAAAATCGGTCGTGGATACCAGATACGTATTTTTTTTTATTATACGACTCCCGCACTAAGCAACTTAATCCTTGTATCGCGGGGGGTTATACCTACGTTCATTTGATTCACATGCACAAAGACACTCAGACTCAGAACAAGCATTTGTGGATCGCTGAAATTCTTGTCCTACACGGAGATCGAACTCGCGACGCGTCGCGTCAGTGGTAATTGGAATAAATCCACCACTTGACTATCCGTGCAGTCAGATAGGTATTCGCGCCATGTAGGTACAGCGTATGTAGCTAAATATCGCAAGACTTAGAAGCCATTTTATACAGATCTATGCAGTTAGCCTAAATGATTAGGTGCATCATCAATATCGCAACTGCTCAATAGATCAATTAAAAACAAGATTCGCAGAAACCATTCTAAAATCATACCATCTCAAGCGCTATGATTAAGTACTTAATTAACTTAAGAACTTACTAGATGAAGAAGAAGCAAAGAGGTTTTGTATAAAACTAGATCTTACAAGTCCAAGCTGCAATACTGAATACTAAAGAGTTCTATCAATTTAAACAAAGTTCACGTAACAAGAGAGTAAATTCTCTGTGGAAATTCAGTTAACATTAAACCGTTGCACTGATTAATTTCGAAACTGTGATAATAATAGAAAAGAGGTTTGTAATGTTGTGCGGTATTCGCAAGCAATGTGTGATTGTGTAATGTTTACAAATACTTGAGTGTATTTTTGTAATGGGTTGTATAATAATAATAATATGCAAATAAACATACTTGGCTCAGTTATTACTAGGCCTGTAACTAGGTTTGTTTTGTATTTATAATTAAGACTCTCAGCTTGCTATTCAGTTTGTTACCTAGTTAAATAAAGTACTATAACCGCCAATTAATAGAAAATTTGGCATAAAAGCAATAACCTAATATAGTACCTATTTAATGACAAGATTTTAACGCCACCACTTAAAAGCAACAATTTAACTTTGTTTAACTTGGATGGTTAAGTCTGCTATTCTATTAAAATTTGAATTCTAAGCCTTATTAAATCACACACGTCACCCAGTAGATCAGATCACACAATTATCTTCAACGGACAACATAAAACAAATTTCCTTGCACGACTGTATAATAAAAAGATGACGAATCACCACATAAACACCATAAAAGGAGTTAACATACGAGGTTACCGATATATTCTACAGCTTCCGACAACAACGCCCGTATTAACTTATCTGTTCGTTCCAATGCCGTCTCAGTTAAACGGAAACATGCAACTATGCCATGGGTTGAACTAAAAGCATACCTACTAAGTTGAAATTCAAACTGAAGTTAAGTTAGGTAGGTATAGAAAAGTGCGACATAAAAGTAAGTACTGAATTTCTAAATAGAGAACTGAGACATTAAAATTGTATTGAATTTATAAGGTTTACATGACTTACGATAAATTAATAACGATAAAAAATAACAACAGAAAGAGCTAGAGAAAACACAGCAACAAACAATTTTATAGTAACAAAAAAAGGAAACGTAATTCATCTATCACTGGCACATTACTGACATAACGTAACGTTACACAAAACTGCGGTTAAAATAATAAAAATCACACATAAACCGTACAATCAAGAGACATGTGCCGACGGTACGCGTTAACACGCGCGATGTAAGTTCGCAACTGCAATACGGGCCCACGATCGGCGCCCGCGCAACCTCTTTCACTTCGATTTCGGTACGTCCATTCATAAGTATCGAATTCGATTGAACACCTGGTGTAAATGAAATGTAGAATAGTTTAGATGTATATAGTTAGTGTTAGAGTGCAAATGTGTCACGTTTTTAATAAGAGATGTGATGAGTTTTGAAAGTCATTTTAGCAGTTTGTCTTCAAATTTTAAAGTTACAGTTAAGTTTGTACAAACTTTCAAGAAAGTTGGCGAAAACTAAGTCCATAGTGTGAAAAATACACTAATTTAGAAACCTAAGCAATAAATATAATGAAAAATTTAGCCACTTTTATTTAGACCCAGAGCAATTGTCAGTAACGTCCTTTGTCCTAAATTAGGCAAAAAATATACCAAAACTTAATCCACAAAAATTACAGAAAGCTTTTCAATTCCCTGTATAATATCGGATGAAAAATTCAGTACCACACAAACTTAAAACAGCATACCCAAAATATTACTAAACGAATTCTAGTCAAAGCATGAAGCGTCAAAATACGATTACAACCCTTTCCAGCCACTCTACACTCTATTATTTAAATAAAATGAGTAACAAAAAAAATATGTCCATTCAAAATTACTATTACTAAGGATAAAAATTCCCTAATGGAAAATAGATAATGACCATCAAATACTAGGAAGTATTTTCATTAACAGTAGTTAATTAGAGTAAAACTATTCACCAAGAGATACTTGTTACATGCAATTAGCAATCTGTGGCAGAACGATGATTTTATCGGCACTTTCCTCGCATACTGGTTTATTGAGCTATCAACTAATGAATACAGATTGATATGTAATTAATCAACGGAATTTATTTGATCGAATACCTCGTGTTCTTGTCGATATTGTGGAACAAATTAAGGAAGAAATAGAGCAAGCAATTTATCGGATAAAAAGCAAGTGATTATTTTAGTAGGTATAGTATTTTTTATTTGTCCCGGTTTTCAACTATTATTGTAAGAAGGAATCGAGAGTGTCGACCCATCTCTTTCTTAGCCCGCCGCGAAGTCTCTTTATGCTTTAAAATTGTTATTTTTTTTATTTTTAGGGTAGTTTTTAAACGTCTTAGGGGGTAGTCTATGGTCTAAATCTAAACAGCGAAACTTTATTCGCTTTTGATGACAATTGTCTTTACAATTGTCATCAAATACCTAAATCAAAATGCATCAGGCTGAGTAAAACTTGGTATTGTACTGAACAATCATTGTCACAATTAATTACTTATACCCAAAAGACAAATATAAGCTTTCTATTATTTGCAGTCCACTCCCAAGGAGTACAGTAGCCCGCATATTCGCAGTCACAATGACTTACAAAAATGGACCTTATTCCTTTGACATAGAAGCGACATTACGAGAAATATTTTATCGCTTATTTGTGGTCCACTGTACAGTACAAACACATCATGTTAATTAAATCTCTGTGTGTATGTAAGATGTTAGCTGTAGTTGTGGAAATGTCACTAAACTTACAGCACGCTCTTGTTAATTATTCTAATATAGCGTGTAATTAGAAATTAGTATTACCATTTCGTCGAACTGATGAAAGGTGGTGAGGATACCGGCACGGAAACCGGAAAGTGGGTGAGGAATCTTAGTGAGCAATATCTTATATCATACGCTAGATAATTTGATTGGGTTGGTAGGTAATTATGTAAGATCAAGGTGAACTCAAGTTTTGTCTCGAGATGTTTGATGTAGTTTAATTCCTAATGCTTAAAGGTCGAATTTTTCGTTCGAGCGACCAATTATCCATTTCTATTATGTCGAAAAGAAGTAGCGAAGAAACTACAAAAGTAAATAGGTATAAAAAAATCTTAATATTATAAATATAAAAAAAAAAACTCTTTAAAATAGTACACGCATAACTATCAACCTATTGGAGTAGGTTAGTTTTATCAAGTGATATTTTTTTTTTAAGAAAAAGTTGAACAAAATTATATAACTTAAAAAATAAATCAATATTCGTAATCTTTAGCTTTGTATAACCTATTACTGAACGTGCTATCCTCTACTAGTAACTACCCCTTCTCTTACCAGTTCGATCTAGTTATACTATCCCATAGCGGAATAGGTACTTCTAGTAAAAAAAACTATCATATTTTAGGTACATTGGTAGGTATGTTTCCAATACTTATGTTTACCTCAAGTATATGACAGAACCATAATAATCCCGCCTACACACTATATCATCAACGTAAATAACAATGATTCAACTAATACAAAATCGTAGTATTTATATTACAATGATCTCAACCGCTTAGTAAAATAAAGAATGACAGCGAACGGAAATTTCTCAGACAATAAATATCTTGGGACAATAGTTAAGCATTTGAAATACCTAGTAGAAAAACTTGCATTTTTAAATGAACAGGTTAGAAAATTGGTAAGTAATTTAAAATAGATCTAGTGTTAAAAAAACAAATACTTTTACTTCATAGTTAAATTAAATGCATGAGTAAATAATACTGATATGTAATTTAAGACAAAATATACAGCAAAATAAGATCGTATTAAAAACCACTTAATAATCAATGGCTGGCTAGCTTTAAAGATTGCAATCGCAATCGGCAATCGCAACGATATCAAAATACATTAAACAGAGTAAATATATGTAATAAAAAGCCTATCTTGATATAAATCGACCATTTAACGTGCACCTGGCGATTGTACATCAAATTACTTTTAAATTATTGTGCAACGCATTATGCGTTAATTGCAAAATAAAAACCACTAACATAACAACAGCTCATGATTAAACATTACCTTAAGAGAGATTAAAAAAGTAAAAGTCAACCTTTTTGTAACGCAGTTTTAAGTTTAACACATTAAGTAAACAACGATACAACTCATCCTAGATGAATAAACACCTTATAAGAGAAAAAGCAATAAAAAATGAATGCTTAAAAACAAAAGAAACGCGAAATTTAAAACTATTAAAAAGTCATAGCAGTTTTTTACGTACATCTATGAATATTCCTGTAATTTATTTCTCATTAACGTTACAGATCATAAATAAAATATTGTTACTGGATATGCGTATGAAAATCTCTTTGAGCAATGAATCGAACATTTACATCTGAGGTCAGAACCAATCGGGATGAATTGAATGCGAATGCTCTGACGCATGCTGCAGATCAATGTCGAAGAATAAAATGTAAATCAGCAGTAATGTGTGTAAACTGTACTTCAATACATAAAAGCAAAGTCGCTTCCCACTGTCTGTCTGTAAGCTTAAATCTTTAAAACTAGGACTGCACGGATAGCCGAGTTGTATAGGTCACCACGTCAATGACCACTGTGCGCAACGTGTCGCGGGTTCGATCCCCACGAAGGATAAGAATTTGTGCGTTCCATTAACGCTTGTTCTAAGTCAGGGTGTCTCTGTGCATGTGTTCTGTCAAAGTTTGTGATGTTGTAGCGAGTAATCTCAGGAAATACTGATCCGATTTTGAAATCTATTTTACTACTAGAAAACAACAATATTTTGTGAGTGTTATAGGCTTTAAACTATTTACTTATGTATTCCATTGTAGTAAAATGATTTGGCCATTTCTCAGATAGTAAATATAAATTAGTATTAATGTATACAAATGTTTGATACTGCAGTAATAAATAAAAGCCTAAATGATTTATTGCTTAACACCAGATGGTTAATTTTAGAATAAAAATCTGGGTCGGCCTAGTAATTATTTGAACAGAATCCTTTTGTATCCTATTCTCTTTGAAAGGTCTCATTAATTTGGCGTTTGTACGTCATTTGATTACAAAAGAATGTACAAGAATAGATTAGGTAGATTTAACTGAAGTATAAAGTAAGTTACTTAATAGGACTTTATTTAAAAATAGTTGTTAATGTGATTTTAGCCGTTACAAAAGGTATAAAACACATTAAATAGTGAACATCTTTGCATTAAGGACCGTTTAGTCTTGCAGCATTTTGAATTGAAAACCTCGCTATCAAATAGGCAACATTTGACGCTGGACTATTACACCACAAGATCGGCAACGTTGCTCCACATCGCGCAACGTTGACAGATTGTATACGTTACCTAGTGGACTGTGGATATGCGATTTAAATTAATCACACAAAATATCTAGACCAAAATTTACATGCACTCTCGAAAGTTCAGTTCTTCAATTACTACCAAAAGGGGTTACTACTGTTAGTGCAATAAGCCGATACGTCAATTTATAGACAGCTGCCGAAATGTGCAGCGAAGCGAAAACACTTGAAACCACGCAGCGCGTCAAATACGGCGTTTGATTAAAATATTTGTAGTGACAGTTTTGATGGATAATGGACCCGTTTGACACAAAAATTATGTGCTAATTACATGGTAGGTATGTGATAGTTACACTTTTAAAAGTACTTTCAATATTCGAGCGACACTTTTTCAGATATTTGTGTGACATTAATTATCTGACTTCGCATGATATTGTTCGTTTATAAATCAAAGAAATAACATTCTTTGTAAAATGAAATAAACGTGAAACATTATGAGAGACAATGTCTTAAAGCGAGTAATAAACATTAGAATGGTTGATAAAAACACATAAAACTTAACATAAATTCTCAATTCAACATCGCCATACCGAATCTCATTATACCAAATTACACTAACAACATTAGGTATCTCATAACTTGAAGAAGAGAAATGGCAAAATTTCGTTTATAATTAATTGCTAATGACAAAGCTGCAGGCGTCTACTCTACTTAGCGTACTAATGAACTCGTATTTCACAACAAAATACACATCTCCAGTGACATAATAAATACTGATGGGTTTCGTAAGAAAAAACCTAAATAATTGGGACATCTTTAGTGCTAAATTATCCTTAATTAGGCGTAATTTTATCATGTGAACTTATAATATATTGTTGTTATCTTGATGTCACAGACTACACAGAACCTTATTTCAGATGAATATAAATACACATCGTCACAAGACAAGTAAGAGGCCGATCTTTGGCATCGTAACCAAATAAGAATTGATCTCGCAATGGGGTGACGAGGCCGGCGGCATGTCAGCCGGACGCGGAGCCACAATACAATCGATTTACACTGTAGGCGCTACCAAAATTGGTGTTGTTTCACTCCACCAGTTTATTAAGACACTCCATTATTTACGTAACACGCTAAAAACGTACTTATTATAATATGTAATAAGATACACGAATTCGTGGCTTAAGTTCGAGTTTTTGTTGAACGAAAGTTACCGTTTAAGGTCGGTGGTGCATTCGGTAGCGGGAGGCCATGTAATAAAATTAAACTTCATAAATAGTTTCGGTTTCATGGAATTACTTAAGAAGTTAAGGGATTCTGAATCAAGGCGGTCGGGTTTCGAACAATGGCAGTGGTATGACAGAATACCTGTTGCAAGGCTGCCCAAAAAAAGAGATTATACGTAATCGAAATATACGTATACATTACAACAGTCAGTTGTAATGTATACGTCAGACAAATGTCAGTTATAGATTCTTAAACCCTTTGACGCAGTCATTAAAATCCAGGGTGTCAGCTTACTCCACACCAAATTTCAAGAAACGAATCCAGTCGTTTGAGCGTGAAAGAGTAAACAATATCTACACATATATGAGTATGTGTAGATATTGTTTACTCTTTCAACTTAAGCATTTATAATATTAGTAGGATTTGTAATTCAACATGTCGCATTTGTTTTTTCAATATAAAAGTTAATGTACAAGTATCATGGCTTCGAAACAACGACCAAAGTTAGTCGAGGATCCATTGAACAACTTCTAAGATCGTCCTTCGAGACTTAAGATAAAGTTGCTACAAACAAATTATACTTATTCTCAGTCAAAAAGTTGTCAACTTTATTGAATTAATAAAACTTTGTAAACATAAGAAATCTGTAAGTCTGTGTACTGAAAATATAACTTAAAATTACAGTACAAAACTGCACAAGGTAAAGTCAAAGCTAGAACAAAGTGTATCATATCATAAAAAAATAGGTTTTTATGCCGCTGTCCTACTAAAATTATAAACGTGAAAGTTTTTAAGTAGGTATGGATGGATGTTTGATACTCTGTTATACTCAAACGGCTGAATCATTTGCGATGTAATTTGGTATGGAGTTAACTGACACCCTGAATTAACACGTGGGCTACTTGTAACCGACTAAGTCAGGAGGGAAGAAGGAACAGCTAGTGGTTCATAAAAGTCGTGCAAATAGTCTCACAAGTATCAAACAACAATGAAAATCTAGATTCAAAGTCTCACGGTTAAACTAAGACACCGGTTTTCTCACAAGCCGACTATGTAGGCCTCGTCACCCATAAATGGTGCTAAAATGAAGCATCGATAATTTACATGCAATTTCACGACACTGCCATATGCAGCCGTCATGGACGCTTGACCCGATTACGTTGTTAAACCACTCGAGACTACTATATTCTTACTCCTTAAGCTATGTATATTGATACTATGATATTATAATATATTCACAGACATTTACAAACAATATGCTGCGTTAGCCCCAAATAATAATTGGGATAAAGGCAGGGGAATGATGATGATGATTTACGAACGATATTTTATTATGTGACTTAATCAAACATTTGTCTCTTCATTTTTAGATTAAGTCAACAATCAGCATGACACTTAAGTGTGACTTTTATCCGTCGTTTATGGATGCGACAGTTAATATATCATATATGAAAATTTACGGTGGTAAATGGAACAATTTATACCCAAAAAAGTAGTATGAACATTGAAAAATCAAGAGATTTGTGTTTTTGTCTGGTGAACCCGTCTTAAGCCTGCGCTCAGTTAAAATTATGGTAATTCTCTTTAAAAACATATTTACTATCACTATAAATGTATTGCCATCATATACAAAATAATATAAATATTTTGTATATGATAAATATATAAATAAGAGCTTAAGAATAATTCATGGGTTACAGAAATTAGTTCTTAGTAGTTGTTCTTATGTAAGCTAGACAAAATGGATTTTCTAGTAAAATTGAAATGGAAATCACTAAAAATGTATCAACTTGAAAGAGATGTTTGATTTATCGACAAGATATTCTGATCTCTTTTGAGATTACATTAAAATATAAAGTAGATATCTGTGACTTCTTATCTCTGTATAAGGTAACTGTATGATACTATAGAAACTACGAAGTGAAAAATGTAGGTTTTACAAGTAGTTACGATGATTTTATTCTCAGATATTCAAGAACACAATCTAAACCTTTTCGGTGCGACTTTTAAAGACTCATTGAGTTTTGAGCTTCAACAAACCGATAATAACCGTGCAAAGTAATTAAATTTAGTGCCCAGTCTCTAAAGATCTTTGTATTTATTTGATTTGACCTCTACTGAAGACTCCTAGTCTCGTCAAAGAGCCCGGTCAAAACCTGCACTCGAACTGCATAGATCTGTTTAAAACAAGAAACACCCTTCTATTGATAAAATGCCACCTAATTGTAAGCTCTATAAGCAAGAAGGATTATATAATTTCTAGTCTATATTAAAAACAAGAAAAGTTTAAACAAATAAGGACAAGAACTCGAGACGAATAAATCCTTGGGTATAAAAATATAAACTAACAACAAATCGCAATGTAAGTCACGTCTTAAGATAATCAAGTTAACAAAAGAGGTAAACGTACAACAACAATATTTTAACAGAGCTAGCAAAATAGGTGTGGTTAATTAATCGTTTTAATTAGAACTGCCTAGACTAAAATTTTGTAACTTCCATGGAGTGGTATTTTTATTTCTACGATTAATGGTTTTTAGAATGTAAATAATAATATACGAGTAATATAACAAAATTCCTCGTGACACAGTGTTAGTTACCGTACTCCTCCGAAATGGTTTGACCGATTTTTACGAAATTTTGTATGCATATTCAGTATGAGTCGGAATCGGCCAACATCTATTTTTCATCCACAATTTTTTTCGTAGGTACCCAACGCGTACGAAGTCGCGTTTATTCATGTTACTACTACAAGTATGCTAATTATCTATATTTCCTTTTCTTTTTTTCTAATTATCGCTTAGTATAGTTTCCCTAATTTTGTAAAGGAGTCAATTCCTATTGTACTGTCTATTTCTATATTGGGCTTAATGAATCGTCTCATAACCCTTTGTTAACCATGCCCCTTTGTATCTCATTGACGTAGTATGATCACCGAGCTTATTAAAAAGTCATGTAGGTACCTAATTGTACCTTAATAATATAAACAAGTGAGAACAATGAAAATTATGACTAAGACGAGTCCACGTGCAAAAATACAATATTGAATGAGTAATTGGTTAGCATATGTGTGGTGTCCGGATATAAAGAATAGCACCACCCCATATCCTCCACTGGGTGTCGTAAAAGGCGACTAATGGCCCTTAAGACCCAGTGCACTGTACCAAGCACCTTGGGTCACCCGAATGGTGGCGGGTAAACAACCAACAATCGCATTCCCAAAGAGGGTTAGTGTCAGGCAGGCGGCCGACTATAAAACCATAGCCAAAACTTTAAGCAACACGTCTAGAAGACGTGTTGCGCCGACCCCAAATAATAATAATTGGGATAAGGGCAGGGGAATGATGATGATAATTGGTTAGCATATAATATGTTATAACTGTAATAGGTACCTATTATGTTCATTGAAAATATTAGATACAAGTTGCAGTAAGCGGAACGTAGGAAAGTCCAATGTACATGTCAGAGGCCCTTTCTTTTTTGACACCTATCTCTTCGAGGAAAAGAATGGGTAGTGTCAGACTCTTACTGACTAAACTTGAACCCCCATGCAACGTCCGCCGCGTTTAATCGGAGTGATTGAATGTGTTGTAATCTTTAATTATAAACAAAATTATATTAATAGGTAAGTTATTAGAGTATGAGATAGAAAATAACTAGAACCAAAGGGACAGAAAATGCTAGACCAAGTTTTTATGGAAGGAAAACTAACTAGTATTTACTTATTTATCAGCAATATATAAGAAAACATTACACCACAAATGAAGAAAAATAATGAACTATATTTGATATGAGCAGAAACCAATTTATTAATTACGTTAATGTTTTCTTTATTTAGATATCTATATTAATTTATTCCCAAAATGTAATTAGCCTTACATAAAAGCATATCCAAATACAAGATCCACCAATTAATATACCGTAATATTCTATGAAAAAATGTTTTATTAAAACATCTAAGAGTTATAAGACCTAACTGTTGTTTACTTAAGTTACTACGATCACAAGGTTAATCAACTTGTTACACTGATTGATACTAATTGATTAGATCAATGTCTGATATAAATTAGATGTACGTAAGACAATTTCACGAGCAATAAATCTCTCAGTATGCGTCACTTTAATATAAAATATTACATATGTCGAGGTCTTTTAGATGCTCATAAATATGCATCGACATTGAGGAATAATTGTATCATGGAAACTGCGAATAACGAATATAAAATGTATTATTTAATAACAGACTGTAAATGATCTAAGGATGGGCAAAAACCGCTTTTCTTTTAGAGGTGTATGAGCATTGATCACCACGCCAGCTCAGATTCAGCTTCACATTACTATACTTGGAACCAATTAACCATGACTATTTCATGAAGGAATGGGCTACAAGTGCTTCCGAAAGGAAGTAATGGAAAGATGAGAGGGAGGCCTTTGCTCAGCAGCGGGGCAATATGGGCTTATTATAATAATATGGCCCATTACAATTTAGTTTAAAGTTTTTAGCAAGGCCTCTGCATATTGGACCAGGTGCCCGTGTAAGCCCTTTACAAAGGACCGGGTTTCTCTTTTGAAGTTAGCTCGTGAATAAAAAGAAAACTATAATAAATGCTTAAAATCCTGGTTTCAGTAGCCCCAGAATAGTTTAGAAATAACATAAAATTTCAAAAAGCCATATTTATACTTCTGATACAAATTATTCCTAACATTAGTTGTACAAAAACAACGTCACTATTAACAAAATTAAATTATGTAACTATTGTAACTAACTGTATGGTTTTTCCTATGAAATCGATCTACGCGCGCGTTGCATCACTATGACGATAACACATGTTATTTTTATATCAGATTACAGTTTCTTTGCGGTTAATGGCAAATACACATAGTTATACGTGAACTTAGCACTAAAATATATGACACGATTCTGTAAGACGAGCAAGGTACGTAGGTCAGAGACCTTTATAGTTTAGTTTGTGCAGTTTTGAGGGTTATTTTTTCCAAAACACTAACTAATATTTACTTTTACTTAAAACATACCATAAAAGTTGCACTATAGTCTACTATAGTGGATCTCTTTCGTCGTTACACGCCCAACGCTTTGCAAAATCATCTTTAAATTTGTTTCTATTTTGTTAACTAAAAATTTTAGTTTGGCTTAAGTTACTTTACTTCAGTTATTGAATGAATTCGTACATTACGAATGCAGTAAAGCTGCAATTTTATTTCGTAGTTGTAAATTGCTGCGATTTCCAAAGTGAAACGAATTGTAATAGAAAACTGTCTTCGGTACCATGCTATAGTGCAATAGTAGTATTATAGGTCTTAGATGTTGAACTCACCAGTCCAGTATCGCCATCAATTCCATTCTCGACCAAGATATCCTCGAACAATATATCAGCTTCGCACGGCGAACACAAATTGCTCAGCAATTCACTAAACCTTTCCACTTTTCGCACACACACTGCTCCTAGTAGACCCCCAACATCTTCTCTCACATTTGTTTCTACACTATCTTCTACGTAACCATTAACTTCTATTGCTTTATCAGCGGCAGGAATACATCTATTGTGACTATATTTGAGCCCATTTTCATTCGTAGTAACATCATCTATCTTAATTTCGATTCCATTAACGATCTCACCATCTTCAACAACAAGATTATTAAATAAATCGTCGAATTTATCTATACTACTAGACATGTCTTTTTCGTTTACAATATCGTTAAAAAATTCTTCGCTGTTCACTCGTAAGGGTTTATCGGGTTTATTTTCGTATTTCTCACTATTCGTTTTCTTGTCTTCGATTATGGAATTCCTGTTTCTACTTTCATCTAATTTAGAACTGCGCTTTTCGTCAACATTCTTTTCTTTAGGACTAGTCATTATAAAATTATTTTTGTCTTTTTCTAAAATATTTTTATTAATGGAATGTTTAGTTTTCGTCTTAATAGCACCAATTTCTTTGTCAAATCTCATCGCGATCGAACTCTTTAAGTTTTCCTTTTCATTGCTCTGTCTTCGATTCGATCTTATTTTATCTCTATCTAGTAACTTGGAATTTTTAGGAGACTTGGTTTTGGCGTCGTCTAGTAGAGATTGTACGGATGAACTGCGATGAGACTTTCTAGGGGATGGCGAGGTATCAGATTGACTTGCGGCGGCAGCTCTTAAACGTGACGTACGAGTAGTTCTAATAGGCACTGAAGTTGAAGCTGTATTAAGATTTAGCTCCGAGGAAGACTTAAGATGAGCGGCTATGTCGTCCGGAGGTGTTCGTTCAGAGGATTTCTTCGGGCGTCTGAAATGGAAACAAACAGAAGTTTTAGTAACATATCTAAATGTAACAATATTAATAATAAGTAAAGCGTAATTTTTATGTATTGAAAGGCAGGTATAGCTTTCCATAGTTAAAGAAGGCCATAGTTTTCCATAGTTAAAGAAGGAAAAACATCTAACATATCCTATCCATAGCCCAAATTCGTTTCATCCATAATTTGCAATAGTTTTGTAGCTACCTTGGGCCGTCCATGTCTGTTCTTTTATAGAGCAGGGGTGGATGGCCCTTGGTAGGTGCCCCATCACATTTTAGATTAAAGTTCTCAACAAGGCCTCTGCATGTTGGACCTGTGTCCCCGTGTAAGCCTTTAAAAAGGACCGGGTATCTTCCCTTGAAGTTATCCCGTGAATTAAAAGAGTAAAGCGTAATGCTATTAGTCATGCAACGCACCTCTCAGTGACGTTAGCCGAGAATAACGTCGCTGTCCTCGCCGTGAGCTGCTTTCTCCTCTCCTCCTTATACTTCTGTATCCTGGCCGCGCGGGCCTCATCCTGCGACTGGCTCATGTCGCCCTCCTTGCGCTCCCGACGACGTCACGTGCGCCAGCACCTCTCGAACTTTCTATAGCCTTGAGCTTCTATATTATAATTACAGTAAATCTTGTCTAGCATGGCGGCATTAAGCGCGCTGTAGGGCGGAATAGTTGGCAGTGGTGAATACAGACTAAGGCTGAGATGGCGTTGATGTGACCTGGAAATAAAATACGAGGGAAAATCAGTGATTAATCATTACGGTTTGTTATTATGATCGTGCGTGAGTAATACGAGCGCAGATGTAAGGTCGGGGGCAAATCGCAGAACACAAACAATGATGTTTAATTTATTGGATCACTGTTGGTCGAGTTCGCGTGAACGGGTAGGGGGCTTTGTTCTATTGTCACGTCGCATCGCGTAAGGGAATGTTACTGCAGCTAACAATCGTCCTGAAAGTACACTCGCTCTTTGTTATTGTTTGATATCTATTATTGAGAAATACCCTACTTCCGAGTGTGAGATTGTTATAGATTAAAGCTGATAATATCTAGTTATATAATCTTCTACATTGTTCCATTCCAATTATAACGTAACTACTAATAAAGTGATCATGATAAACAAATATATCTCGTGATAAATCTACGCTATTGTTCACATGGATTTATTCCATGAATTAGTATTTGGAGTTGGTGTATATTCGCCTGAGTGATTAGGAATTCTAACTGAATTTCGGTTAGATACAGTTGTCATAATCAAAACTAAACGAATTTCGGTGGCGGCCTCGGCACACAAATCTAAACCACGACTATTCTGGTGTGACATGTACTTGACATTTAATTAACATTAATTAGTTTGCGGTTTGCTAATTCATTGAACATCGTTCACAAGAGAACCGTGATTTAATATTAGGTTTCCAAAATATTTTGAGAATAGACTTCGTTAAAGAAACATGACGCGTCGTCTCATTTTCCAATAATGCCTTTTGTAGTATTGTATTAAGCTGACCTATATGACGATTTTCTATTTTAAATAAATCATGCATTTAACCGGATTTTAAACCGATAAATACTCAGGGTGAATAGGATTTATTAATACTGCATAGCTTGCGCAACTAGCAGCTTATATGTATGTATCGAATAAGCCATAAACGAGTCTACAATAAAAATAATTCATATAAACAAAAGCGACACATTTAATAAAATATTTTAGTCTAAATCTATTATGCGACGTTCTGTGTAAATGTTGCCGTTACTAAACTAAGTTAAGCTTCCTATCTAACCAAAATCAGATAAGTAACAGTATAACACACCCATTTATAACGAATGATTAATTAATGTGCAGATATATTAGGAAACCCGGCCATGTACGACTAATCAGCGGCTGATCAAAACATCCATGATGTAAGCTTTCCTAAATTATATTCTAGATCTCGTTGACATGGTGATATTATTTTTGTGACAGCTCTGTCATGTAAAAAACTAGCGTTGATTAAGGTAGTTTTGCATACGTAAGATGCCTCCCACTTTTATGATAATTATAATTAATACAAAATGACTTCCCATCTCCTAGATTCATATCATCAGACCTCAAAAATGGAGATAGACGCAGCAACACTGCAGAGGTCAGAGGTCAACGACATTTTAGTCAAAAATAAAATTAGAACACGAAAACCAGTTGTAATTGTGTTTAATTTAACCGATTAATACTCGTACCCTACGCAACCAGAAATTGCCATTCCTATGTACCTTTAGGACATTTTCATATTCACCCGATTTCACCCACTCGACACTTTCAGGGGTCGTGGGCGTTGGAAAACCAGCCTAACCAATCAAGAAATAAGGTTGACAACCTTAATAAACATTATATTCGCATGAAAGCTTATCCACTTTAGTATTTAACCCACACAGACGCCTACTAGACCTGACATTTAAAACTGTACATTCTAATGAAGGAAGACTACTTTATATAAGTTCTAACACTATAATTTCTTATTAGTATGGCATAATTATTAATAACAGCAATTTCGATATGTATCGGCATTATAAGCAATGTTACCTTGGTTTCGCACACGACTTGATCGTGAAGTAACCGTGGATTACATATGCGAAAAGTAATGTTATTGTAATGTTTTAATACTTTAAGTATACACAAAGTCATGGTACACGTTTATAAGTAGTAGTAAGTAAGTTTTCGCAAGTCCAACAAAAGTCTTTTTATTGAGGGCCAGTTTTGTAATATTTGTTTGTAATTAACTAAAACTTAGTGTTAAGTAATTTGAGTTTTCATTTTGAACCAAGCTATTTTCTATTTTTACATATAGCATTTTTGAGTTGTACTTATAAATTTTATAAAAGAACCATTTAATTATATACCTAGTTTAACTATAGAAAACAACTAAGCAAAATAATAACACTTAATAAGCGATAAATTAACATAAGATAAAGTTAAAATAAACAGAATTTTAACTAAACTGACTAAAAAGCTGCTTAATTTGATCCTTAATCAGATTATATATCTTAGTAATCCAAGTGATTTAGAAGTCTAGATATAACATAATACCGCAAAGCCATTCAGTTAAGAAAAATATAGCCGCTTACATTTCGGAAGGCGAATCATAAGACAGATTGAATATATGATTGTTGGTTTGTTTCTGTGTTTGATTGTGGGAAGGGAGTCCGAGAGGTTGAGGTAGGTACCCCTATGCAGTATGCACGTTATTCGAACCACATACATTTCTGGACGAACCACCAATCTCTGAGACATCCTACAGAAGTATCAAATCAAAATACACCGATACAAGTATTCGATATCAACTTGAAACCAAGCTTCTATCGATTGCTATCCGTTCAATACAAATCTAGGCTTAAATTTAGAACGAAAACACTTTTACTGCCAACAGCTTATTACAACAAAAGTACAATCTCTAACAAAAGTACTCATTCCAAAAAACGTTGTCTACATGTAATAAACCAATGTATTACAGCACAAAACAAGCCTTTTTCTTTTAAAACATTCTAAATGACAACTTTTCTTCTTTACTGTACCGATGAGTCATTTTTATACGTTTCCTTTTCAACCAGTAATAGACTTTATTACAATAGTGTTTAAAGTTAACTTTCCATTGATATTAAAAACAGGTGGAGCCTTTAGATATACTACTTTTCTAGTCACGACCTCAGCTAGTACTTGCGATAGGACCTAAAGCTGTGTCTGTATTCGGCATTGACATTGTACTTTAACTAGTAATAAACGAATAAGTAATGTGTTATCAGTCGTAAGTGTCGTAACACGGTATTACGGTCAGGAATTTTATGATTTGACGCATATGAACAATGTTATGTCATACCTCACGTATGTCCTATTGTTCGGAGTAGTAAAGGTATTCCACACTACGGCATAAACTAAAGAATCCAGTGGTTTATGCTTTCATTTCTCGGAGCTGCTTGTTTAATATCACGTGATTGTTAGGCTGGCATTAGAGGAATTTTGCAGGCATTCTATTGCTTTTCTTTCGGACGTAAAACAGCGCATATTATATTTAGGAACTGCAGTGTTTATAATTATTAGTACGTTTGCCGCAGTCAATAAAAAGCTCTAACCATTATTTTTTTTCTGATAAACTTCTTGAGTACCTATTTATGAAACGTTAACCACATAATTATAAATGCAGTATTATACCTTCCATTTAAAACAATATCACACAAAACCAAATTAAATCTAAATAGAATTCTAAACTTAGTTAATAAGAGCTAAAACTGGCTTTGAAAGCGCTCCGAATCTTCTAATCTCCAATATTTACATAGCCAGAACTTAAGCTATGCAGATTCTAGTAAATTCTAGTAAAACAAACACCTCTGGGTAAGCCATTCTGCAGTCTAGACACCGTCGAAACTGCAGCGTATCTTTATTTTAAACCCAGCTATTCCCAAAGTGTATGACCCTTGAATATTCGAAGGAGAAACGTGACCGAAGATGCGAGTATAGCAAATAAAAATAAATTTAAGTTTACGAGGAGTGTAGTAAATGTTCGTTTATTTAACAGACAGTTGATAGTTTAGAAACTTGAAAGGAGTGGCCGAAGAGTAAGTTCTTCGCTAATTGTAGTCTTTGCAGACGACTACATTTATAAGATAAATCATTCAAAAGATGTGGTTCATAGTTCATCAAAATAATTTATTTATAACAGCTCAAGCGTCCATAGCTCCACTATTTCCAAAGCACTAAAACAATCCCGAGAGACCTGTCATAATTTTTATAACAACGGGAAGATGTCGCTAAAAGTTTGACAAGAACTGTCTTATACGAAGTTAGATACCTCCGGGGAAAGCCTTTAAACTCCCAGTATTATAGCTTCATAACTCAAAGAAAGTTCTAGAAGCCTTTATAGGTAAACGACAAGCAGCATCTGTCGTAGGAATATAAGTAATAAGAGGGATGGATGAGATGGCTTTATTCTGGCCACGTGGAGCAACGAAAATAAGTTACGCCGATGCCTTATTATTAAACATTGTTTTTTCTTTCTGAATTCGTAACTCGCGACAGCGGGACTGAATGAGAAAATGGTAATGGGAGTAGGTATTAAATTCGGGATTTTGTTACTTGTTTAACAAAAAATATCACGGTTAAAATGTAACTTAGGTATGAACGTGTTATTTTCCAGGGAACTATTGTGGTGAGCTAGATTTCTTCATCTGACACAACATGGACATAAATATCTAAGGAGGATAAATAGGCTTCTGTGCTGCAGTAGGACATAAATGGGTAGATGAAACGATGCTATTGTTTTTTGAAATGCATCCTTCGCCACACATTTTCTGACAGAAACACACCATAACATAAAACCTACTTTAATGTATGTTACCCGTCATTTTACTTAAAACTTTCCTTGGACTGCAATATTTGTGTCACTATTACATGCACAAATAAACTACAAACAGGTGCAAGATAAAGGCGGAAAATTGTAAGCCAGAGCAACAAATATCTCAGTCCGAGAGCCTAACCCGTTACCTTAATAAGCAATATTCATACGCTTGATACAGTATAATAAGGTCTAAATTACGGGCTATTGGTTTAACCGGTTCACTTATAATCTGGTTAGGGGGCCCTTGGGTATAATCTGGAGTTAGAAGCAGGAAAAGGGTTGTGTTAAATAGGTCAGGAGCTAAAAATAAAACTGCGATGTTCAATTTTTTTTTGCCTGATCTTTTCGATTGGGGTCTAATTGTGTTTTAGGTAGAATTTAAGACGAAAGTCAATGAATATGACCACATTTGTATAGTTCCAGAAATGTTGAATGACGTAATGTCTTATATTGATTTTCATTAAGTTTTGAGTACAGTTCTGTTGTCTATTTTATTTAGTCAGTGTGTTTCTAGTCTTGTTTCGTGTTTCGACAGGTGTTCCGTTGCTGACTGTACGTCTAAGTCATCGTGTGGTCCTATTAGTAATGCCAGACATAAACCACAGTGACTACCTATTGAATAGATTAAAGCATTAATCATAGACTACACTTATTTATTGTTTTCATAGTCTTATTATGTTGGTATCGCTTTTGCATAGGTGTCCTAAAAACTGTAGCCCTCATGTCCTTAGATGCATTCCTTACTACAAGGACTGCAGTGCAGTGGTACAGAAAGTAGTAAAAGTCAGGTGGAACGAGTTGTGTAAACATAAATAAATACCGTCATCTAAGTTGACACTTTTTCTCCATGTAAACATAGCACTTATCACCCATCTGTTACTTCTACCATGAGGTCATACAGCAGACGATTTCGAGGACAGTGCCGGAACTATCTAAGATGTACGAGATTCGTGCGATCGTTTTCAATCGGCCACTTTCGTATGCGTCCGGCCGACGTCGGAAGCTATGTCACCCAGTTGAAATGCGCTGACGGATGAGAAAGGACGTATTCACAACCGGCATACAAATGAACCCTTCCATTCACAAAACTCAATAGCTTTTCAAACGCATCCGTGCGTCGGGTTTTCCACGTATTTTCTGAATCGATGCAAATCGTACGGATGTGTGTCAAATACTTACAAGTCTGAGTTCTGGGCATGCTAAATTTAGACTTGTCTTAAGTGGGAAACTTAGTTTCTTATCGAGGTTATCTCTTATCGATCGAATTAGTATTAACATTATGCAAACAATTAATGAGTTGGATCTTAATCTAGATGGTGTTTTTGACATTTAATTAAGTATCTGTAAAGGTGAAATGTTTTTCTAGATTTCGAATAGACATTTGAAATTCAGATTAGCTAACCTTGGTTTTAGTTCTAGGCCACGTATTTCCAAGAATCAGAAAGCCGTATCTAAGCCTTGTATCTTCTAGTAGATGTCTTAGATAACATTTAGTAATCCATCAATTCGAGTAACATCGACAGAATTAGAAAACAGGTCGTTTAGCCATCGACCGAGTTATTTCGCCGAAACTGGTTTACAATGCGGACTAGACGGCTTTTTTATATTGTTCAAGTTTCCAAATATTTTGAAAACTGTTACTATGAGACTACTGTGTTAGTGTTCGTGTTGTATGTATGTAATAAACATTATAATACCTACAGTCGACACTGTCTAGAAAAGTAATATGATTTCAAAATGTGACGAAGGATTTCTTGCCAACTGCTTAGAGAGAAACGTGAAACAACGAACAGGTATAAAACACTCGTTTTGTTTGGTAGCTGGCACTAAACTACTCCGAACCTTCAAGAACTAACAGTACATAGCATTAATTGCAAAAATTCCTATGTTACCAGTGTAATTCCAGTATGGTGCATCAATATAGCGTGCCGTTCTCACAGTCTGATTCACACGGCTTCTTACCCATGTTATGAGGTTCGTTAATGTGCACCAACCACGCGGATGTGCATTGCTAGACCGGCGAACGAAGATGACATCAATGCATAATATTTGAATAAAAGATACGAGATAATTAGTGCAGAAAACTTGACGTATAAACAATGACAAAGATCATTCGTGACTGTGAGATCTTTATGGTCTACTATATGGTACTGTGAAGTCTTTATTGTGAAGATAGTTAAATTATAAATGACAATACAACTCTAGAACTTGATATTATAAAAACAAGAACAAATACTAAGAATAATAATATAAGTCAATATGCAGTCGATGATATTAAGACAAATCTGAATTTAAACGCTTCAAAGATAAAAGAAAAGTGTACCACAAGCAAAACATATCGAACAAGTAACTTTAAAACGTGAGCCAAAGCTAACGAATCGAATCTAAAAGGCACCGGTCATCACAATTCTTTTTCACGCTGCAGACTGCAAAACACTTACAGAACAACCCTCCAAGCAAAAAGTAAAGTTGTCTGCATTAGCGAAATTGAACGAAACAACTCCTGCGAATAGAACTGAACGTTCCAACATTGAAAAGTAAAAAAACAAGAATTGAATACAAGGAAAAGAGACTTGATCCAAACAAAATGTTAGCCAAAATACCTTTGAGATAAATAATAATTTCATAACAGGAAGAGAAAGGATTAATAATGATGATGGAGATCACTTTATCACGGCTCGTCACTTCCAATAAGAAGAAATTTAATCCGGTGCCTTTCAAGATAAAACACTTAGCGTTAATGACAAAGAGAAATTTAACTTAACAAATCCCCTTAATATAAATCGGAGGGACTCAACTTCTTTGCATAAAGTGACTCCAGCTTACTTGAAGATAAGCTAGGAATTAAAAATACCTTTGTAACTACGCTTAATGAAATAAACTCTTCTTCACATCACGTTCTTTAGGAAAAAACATTAATATCGAGAGTTAGGGCTAAATAATAAAATAATACTGAATATATTTTCTATCTCGACATAGATCAACAATTGAGTTACGAGCAATTTGAGAAACTCAGTAATGTTTGTGAAGATACAGCGAATATATTTATAAAACAAGTAACAATAATATACAAATAAACTGATACATGTTTATTCGCAAGTGTTAAAGTTGGAGCCCGTCCAAAAGTTGTATCGAAATGAAATAACATTGTTTTTATGACACTGTACATCATTGTTATTATACTGTAGGCCCTTGTACAATTACCTCGTACTATATGTGTGTATAGTAAACACTCATTTCATTCTATTCAATTGCAACAAGTTGATAGCAGGAAAAAAATGATTAGCAAATTAGAGTAGTTTGTGTACTTTGATAGTAATTGCTCTTTATAAACGAGACATAACTCAAACATGGATATTCGCAAATTGGGACGTTTAAATAATAATAGTGGGAAATTTCAAATCACACCCATTTAAACTGTAAATACAACGTATTATGTAAATAACATTAGTTAGCAAGCCTTTCACAGTGATACACTCGTACCAAACCTACGCTAGTTCTATCGAAATTTAAAATAAATTTACTTTTTCGTATTAGAACATCTGTTAATCAGCTGTATAGATACATATATATGTCAACTGTAATCTGTGTCCCATTTAAAAGGAACATGACTAACTTGCCGACGTGACGCGTAACATGTGATAATGTCCGTCGTCAATATTTGCACGAATCACTCGTATAAGTAAAGACGAAACGACAAACAACTTATAAAACAGATACTCCGAGGATATTTCTTTTTTCGTCCATTTATTTAACAATGCTTTCTTTGTTCGACGATTAAGATAAAAAGTTGTACAATAAGTCTTGCAAAAAGCAGTCTGCTATTTTGGGAGATATCACTTTAATATTGCGACAACGCTCGCCCGTGATGGCCGCAACCCACAACGCAATATCCTCGACATCATATATCATATAAAATGAAAATGTAAATCATATAGCCATGTTTGTAGATCACGTAGCTGAAACCGCGGTTGTTAGGCAAAACGATACGATGAGTCAGCGAGACTTGTTGCTTGACTTTTTGCACGGAGAAAACAAGACCATTACTTGGATCAGAGAGCATAAGACGGATAAAGTGGGAGCTACACCTATAGCTAAGCTGACTGAGCCCGCTTGAGGTGCGAGTTAACTTGGCTCACATGGCTGCACTATGAGCTAAGTTTAGCTCATTTATTTAGCTTAAGACAGTTAAGGCATTGAGTACACAACAACGTAATATTCGTTTTGCGAGCTACCTAGAATAATTTTGATAGAAATAAACCAAATAAAAAAAGATGCTCTTACGCGTATAACTGTACTATTGGATCGAATTGTATAGCGGCTGCTTTTTACATAATAACTTTTGCGAGACGTGTTTGCCATTATTAGTACATACTAACTACAGTAACCACTTACAGACTAGAACCGGGAACTTGAGTCAAACGCACGCGACACAACCGCGGAATGAGATCATGTATAAGGACCCCTATCGGGTTGTAAACTAGTCGGGAATTCTTAAACAGATACTTATACCCTGTAAATCATCCGTAGGGTACGATTCCTTTTGAATCTACTATTCCAAGTGTGCATGGACAGATATCAGAATTGATAAGAAATTTCCATGGAAACAAAAGAACAAAGTAAATAGTAGAACGCTACAAGTTATAAAAATAATAACGATGACAAATGAAGATCGTTCGAAAATGTGTCACATTAGTATGAAGATTCGTAAAGGGAATACGATACGAATGTTTCAGACGGGGACATTATCTTCATATAGTGACGTATTATGTGTATGGAATTGAGTTTACAGCTATTCCCGTGTGTCGAACACTTGTAATGAGGTTGCTTGGACATCGCCAACAAATAAAAGTAAAGCCAGACCGGATTTTATCGAAAGCCAGTCTCGCCTTGGAAGATCTCGCTTAATTTATACGGTAACTTACAGCTAAGTGGTGGTCACGACTTTTTTGGCACACGGCATTGAATGGTGCAGCCGTTGGCTATATTAGGTATTGATTCTGCTATCGATTAATAATAAGGATTCCGAAATAACAGTCACTACTGGTCTGGTAGCGGCATCAGTTGTATACCCAAAATTGAATCTGGCATAAAAGAAATACAAATAAAATAAGATCTCAGAACTATAAAACGTAGATAGGTCGTGTAGTATTGTACTGTAATTAAGAACGTAAGCATTAAGCTACAATCCGTGTGAAAATACGCAGCAGACAGACAAGAAGCCGATTGATTTAGATGCTTTGTTTTACACACGCGATCAGCTTAATTGAATACACGACTGTTACGTAATTAAACAGCAAATAGTTTACTAGTTCTAGAGTAATTCACACTTATTCGAGAACTAATATACAGTCCATCTATAAGGATAAGACATTTTCACACAAAGATGAAGTCACGTAAAGGCCTTGTTAGTTAAAGTAGGCGCAAATCAACGCTTTGAAATGGTAATTCAAATACAAATTTACTTTTCTGGTTTCTTTCTCAATAGAAATTGAGTTTTTGGAACGAAGTTATAAGACGTCTACTATACTTATTTGATTACAAGAAACGAATACTGAATACCTATTACTTGAAGGCCAAAGTAATTGAGTACCGAGTTTTCAGTTATTGATAAAATACTTACTTGGAAGTTACTAAAATATTTTCCTTTGTTATAGCAAAATCAATATACAAGTGAAAGATTCAAAGAACAATAGTTATCAAACGATAGATCAGCGCTTACATAACGGTCGTGCTCTATCTTTTACGAAAACAATATCTACTGGCATCCCAAAAACTACTTAGAATTAGAATAAAGTCGTGGTTGCATTTTTGGCTAGATTCCATCTCATAAGCACAGAGCCTAATCCGCAACGACAGTTTTGAAGGACTTCGTTGCGACACTCTTTTCAAAAACTTGCGAAATGTGTCAATTGGTCGGTATTAAAGTGCTGTAGCAATTCACTGGGCGCGAATCTTTGAAAACTACTTTTGTGGTGACGGGAACTCGTTGCTGGATTAGTTTTCTTATTAATTTTGGATTCGCATGGCTTTATAACGATACATAAGATTTTAAAGCGATATGGGTGCACATTTTGGTGCTGGTTACGTAAATTTGCTACCGTTTAGCAGTAAAAGCTGGTTACATTTGGTATATCAGAACGAATATTTGAACTCTACTGTAGACAATTATAAGTTGAGTACACACTGCATGGCTTTTAGCGCACACAATATCAATTTTTTTAGCTCTGCAATTTCATACTTTTATTAATAATACTACCCTATGTGCCGAGGTATTTAGAATAGAGATAATTAAATTATGCAGGCATTTATATCATCTGAATTTAACTACATGTTCTTATTAGATAGAACTGAATTGATAGATGCCTGATGCCAACAGGCTAGCACTATTCTTTAGACAAATGAGCATAAGGCTCTTCCCGACACTTCAAAAGTTGCATTGAAGTATTCTTGTGCCTCGTTTACTTTTTTCTAAGCTTACTAAGGGTTCTAATCCTAATAAATTCACGTGAGTACCGCATTTTAAATGCACCGAATATCTAGCTGACCGCAGCCTATTCCTGAGAATCATAGTACCTCATGGCAACTGGGCTAAAAGTGTTAACATTCACATTAGCCGTGGTAGTAAAATTAAAACAGTAAACTGTAGCTAAAAACTCGAATTAAAACTGCTAATTAATGCGTCTAATTTTACAATTTAGCGTAAAACAGGCGGAGCCGAGCACAATGTGTGCAAAACAGCAATGTGATTCAGAACGACCCGAATCATGTATATTTTTAGACAGTACGCTTGACAATTATTTTAGAAGCTGCATTTGTTAGGTAGGTCACATTAACTATGCCAACTTGGATACAATTGTTTTAGTCTGAGCAAATGGGTTAGGTTATTGGCATTGTTTAAAATAATGATTGCAAGCAGAAAATGAATTTTATATTTGCCTTTTTCTAAGAGAATAGAATCCGACCTAATTCGAAACAATGGTGTTGCAATCAGCTCGCTTTATTCTTAAAAAAATAATTCTAAAACGTAATTGGGTATTGAGAATTCCATAGTTTCAGTATTGTTAATGGAAATCGATTTTTACCGATCGTCAGCTTTACCTTTACCATCACTCGATTGTGTGAAATTATATCACATCGAAATTTATTTCTTGGCCTATACTTACTTCGCTTATACTTACGTTAAAGCTATAAATAACAAGCCTAGTCATATTATTAATACAGCGGTTAAACCATATGTTAAGTTCATAATCTAATAATAACCTAATTTCCATTTCAACGAGCAATTTTTGCTTGATCTACTTCGTGCTGGCGTTAGGAACTACCTATCTAACTTCACTACAATAGGCAACACGTAATAGCAAAAATACGATAACCACCCTTATTACCATAACAATAGCGACGAAAATAGCAGCGGCACTTCTGTTTTGTCGACTGTACGTGTCTGTGCCATTACAATTTATGATATAGCATACATTATTTCTGTAGACCTTCACATATTTTTCCCTTTGACAAATACAAAGTAATTGTGTCACGAAAAATTGAGGAGCAACGGTCACTAGTGGTCATAATAAAAAGGCACGAGTTTGGATGTCGAGATGAGTACAAGAAAAAGAAAAAAGGGGAATCGATAGATAAATGGTTTGAGGCTTGATTGATGGATGATAAATGTTTGGAGGACCCCAAGGAAAAGGGGAATCAAGATATTTGATGACCAACATTTGAACAAGAGGCTGAATGTAAGTTTATAAATGATAATGGAAACTAATTTAAACTTGACTTGGATTTCTCAGAAACAGATGTCATCTAAGAGACTAATCCTGTCAAGACTTTTCGCTAGCAATGTTAAAAACAGCTTGAAACCTCATAGGATTTCAACAAACCATTTTCTGGGTAAGGCAGTATCGTTTCATCTTATCGTCATAAACGAAATGGGTACTGCAAAAATGCCATCAAGAGGCGATTCAAGGCCTAGATAAGTACCCTAACATGTATTGCACTAGTCTCAAGAAGCCATATTGATCTCCATTGAAGCTTGTTTAATCGAATATCATCGAAATCGAAAGGCCGCCATAATCCTGTATAGGTTAAGCGGATCTGGCGGTAAGGTCACGTCGTATGGCGATGTGATCGACGTTGATAAATTACATACGTTATCACACATTCGCACCTTCTTCTGGGAATGCTAATGCGAAAAAACCTTCCCTAAAGGTTACACACCGAGCCTATATTAGGTATTCAGAGTACTATGACTCAAACTGTTGCGAACAAAAATTGGATTATGAGACTCTAGGGTGAGTTTGACTATGTCAATTCTAGGTATATTAGAACAATTTTGTTATTAATGTTGCTGACAGATATTCACTAGAGTAGGTAGTTTTACAACAAAACAAAAGACAACCTCTACCAAAGTGGCGCCTATTTTTTGACCGATGCCTTTAGAATCAGTGATTTCGTAGAAAATGTAAATCAGCTCTCCAAACTTTATCTTATTTAGACCACACCTCAAATCTCCTAAATATCTTTGTAATCAATGCGAATCGCTGACATAGAAACGGTGTCAAAGCGCATTAAGAGAACATCGCTAAGATAGGCAGCTGATAAAAGAACTGTCACATCGTGATAGCGGTTTTGCACTTGGTAAGTAAGTAGGTATACAATTACGTCACAGCACTTAAGTCCTATAGTAAATACGGTAATGAGGTAAGAGTGGAGACACGATAAAAAGCTTTGAACGTCGGGGCAGGCATGGGGTTGCACGGGACCCCACACTGATTGGTCTTGAGATCAATACTGAGTACATATAAAGAGAGACAATATAACATACAATACTTTTTGAACTGTGTTTATATTATGTAGGTTTGTATTTTGCGCAAAGTCTGTAGATAAAATTGAATTATTGATCAAGTGTTGTGTTAACTACATATAGATTTATATCATTTAGTAGGTTCCAAAGCTGACGGGATACTAAAACTGGTTCAAAGCAAAGTTTCCACACGCTGACCTAGGAAACGAACTCCACACACGACACGCTGAAACAACAGCTGTGGTTCGCAACTACGGATGTCAAGATAACACACATTCATTGTTCCAATCCAATTCATGTTTTAGTTCACATATATTTACTTATTCATGTATAACCCGTTATAAGCTTTATTTCATACATCAAGCAACAATCAAGTTCAACGACACGGCTATTTAAGTAACTTCGCGACATCTCACTTTTGGTCCTGTTCGTTTTTTTTACTTTAAAGGCCAACTGTTGATGTTAAACGGTATAACATTGTTTACTGTGTGTACAAGATAAAGTTGCTACAGTTTATATTGCATAATACGCGTGACAATATTGTTTTAATTATTATAAATAATTCATAAGTTCTGAATTATTTTATTTTGAGTATACAAGCGGTTTAAATCGAACAAAAGTTAAATATAAAACAATTCGCGAAATATAAATATACAAAAGTTATTTCAATGAACGTTAAACAAGTAAAGGATTCCGTAAGCTAATCTCAAAGTTATCAAACAAACAAGTAAGTCTCTCCCAAAGAAAAACATATTGAGGGAAGAGCAAAATATAAGTTTTGCAACTTTCTCTCAAAGCGCCGGTTGTATTGGGTCAACGATTGATTACTTATATAAGGACCAGCTTCTAGATGAGCCAAACAAAACCATAATCAAAAAAGTAAATAAATAGAAAGCAACTTAAAATAATAATAAAAATATGTAAGTACCTTTCTAATAAAGAAACCCAAAAAAAAACAAACACTGTATTCACACAACACAGCACAAAGTTAGTATTCAAGTGACGATTGTCGTCTGGCTACCAGGGGCGTAGAAACGCAAGAAGCACGAGCGCACCTGTTACCGCGACGCGAGGAGCGTTACTGGCACGGAGCGGTCCATTAGTCCCACACCGCACACGTCACGCGGAAGCCGGTTCCGAACACATCGGCTGAAGGCAGCGGCTTCGAAGAAAAACCGCGATAAAAGATGCATTCTATACACTGTTCGCAAAAAATGACACACCGCCCATTTACAAAGATGTCTGCGAATATAAACATTTGAATGTGTCTTAAATTTTATATTTTTTAAGTTTTGTTTTTACGACGTTTTTGCTCTTATATTAGTTTCACGAGAATAAAACTCTCAAGATAAGTTATCGAGGCAAAGATTAATTCTAAATACATCCAAACACAATAATGAAAGTAGTTAAGAGAAAATACACATGTATTTTTTACAAGGCATAAAGGATAACTTTATAACTTCTATTCAAAATGCATGCAATTTTGATAATGCCAAGCATGTTGAGCACGCTAATGGCACTTAAGATGGATGATTTCTGTATCCTAAATTATGATGTTAGGTTTACCTCCTGCCGAGCTGGCAAGGCGTTTTGGCAAAGTTAACAAGAAAATGAAGAAGCCGAAAGGCTAAAATATTTCAAACACACAACCCCTCTTTTTACCCTTAGGTAGATAAATCTCCGGTCTATTTACTATAAGAACAGCGTCATGTAATAACACTACAATGAATTGGAAAACCGAATCATTACTTTTAATAAGTTGACAAACTGTGTGCTTTCCCAGACGCAAATTAATGATAGATCCCCACATGCTAGATGCAAAAATCCTATATCAGAACGGTCTGAAAGTATTCCATAAGCAAACATTATATTCCACAATGTCTGACATTGGCAAAACGGCTGAACTAAACAAACACTAAAGCACTTTATTGTATAACCTAACATTTAATGGAGCAAGCGAGGCACTAACAGTTTGTAAGGCACATTTAGGGCTCTCTCAGATACCATAAGAGAGAAAATGATGGGAGCAACATAGGCACTTAAAAGGAGAAAGCTTGTTGCCAACATCTGGCCAATATAAATGTAGAAATTCATTCAACTCAATTGATTATCATATCGGGTTTGGCCTGTGTGGGCGCACAATGTGAATGGCGAAAAAAACCTTAATTTGTAATCGAGAAGTAATCGATCAAAACCATATTTATCAATGAGTACAAATTATCAATCAATTGCAAAACATGATCTGTACTTGTACCTGATTTATCTGTTGATTTAAGACAAGGATCTTTAAGTACAAGGTAGAGTCCTAAAATGTATTCGCAATTTTTGGTAGGGTAGTACCAAGTAGAAAATGGGAAGTGTACATTCAACGTTGCAAAAGTAACATTTGTTTACAGGAAGTTCATATATTAAGTGCTGATATTACAAAATATCAATATCTTAAAATTTATAGCACATAAATTCGCTTAAATTTTAATTAAAACTACGGAAAATATCACTTCGTAAAGTAGGCGTCCTTATAGCAAATGCTTAAATAAAGTCTGTCACTATAAATTAGTTGATTTTATTAACAGTTGTATTTTTAGTTTGTTTACTTTGTCTTTTACGCGACACGGGTAGATAATTTTCGTGTGGCTCTAATTAAAACGTTAATTCAAACTAAAATATGCTAACAATTATAAAAGCAAACATGTCCTACGTTTACATTACGTGCATTCTTTAGATATCAGGTCGTGGTGGAAAAGTTCAATGACCGGATTCGTAAGTAAATGTAGTAGGTTCGAGCCTGGGCTAGAAATGATGTATATTTCTAAGATTTTTATGAGAGTAAAATGGGTTGTAGAGCTCAAATAGGTCATTGTAAAATGCGGGATTCAATTAAATCCGGTAAGCCTAAAAACCAACCTCAACCTAGCATGGGAAAGATGTTTGTTTCTTCTCTTATTAAGAAGAGTTTCATCTCTAGAGTAAGCTTAATCCGGTACCAATTAATTACAAAAGTATCTCACTTACGAACAAACTTTCTACAATGTTACTTAACAAAGTAACGTGCTTTAATAAAATACATAATTGCTTTAGTTTCCAATTAATTGTTAGCCGTTATCTCGGTAATATGTTTTACCTACATTCCGTAGACTGCGGTAATTATGTTGTTCACACATAATCTAAAAACGGAAGTCCTGTCTTAAGTATATAAAATGTTGCAGAAATATATCACGAACATTTAAGTACAATTATGGGCAAAATACTTTAAAATTTATTTTTTTCTTCACAAACCAAGTCCAATATGCCAAAATATTGAATTTTTCTGTATAGTTTCGACCTTAATAAGATAAGAATATATTCATAGAATCACACCTATTTCCTCTCATCTGTATAATTAGTACGAACATAATGACATTAACATCAAACAATTACCTGTCCAACATACAATCATGCAAATAAAATAATATGTTTATGTCATCCGTATTAATTGAGAATCAATTGCCAAGATTCAATTTGCATTCACCGCAAACTGGTCTCTCCTAAGACATTTCCGTTCGTCCCGTTATACTAGAAAATTTTCTCTTGGCTATAGTGGGTATGGAAAACTGTGAAACCTGCTAAGCATCCCCGGAGGGTTGGCAACAATCTGTCCTATTACGTCCGTCCCTTAAGGTTTGTTACTTTCTAACGAGTCTGTCTTTGAAAGAAGAAATTGTTTGTTTCTCTGACAGAAGTCTGATTAGACTTCTTATTTTTGGATTACAACTGCAGAACAATTCTTTGAAATGTTGAGTCCATAGCAAGAGTTTGAAAGACAGTTGAAAAGTTTGAAATACTTTCCAAAAACCCTTTGATTATGTCGGCATTTATAGCAAATCTCATGATTCAGAATATAAACTAAAAGATCAACCTAAAACGTCGGCTAAGAATTCCAAAAATAGAGGGCAGGAAAAGAACTCCCTTAACAGAACGATTCATTTCGCGATCAACTTTTTACTCAATTTCCGTGGACCCAATTACGTGGCCAATAAGATCCGTTCTCCCGGATAAGTCCGCGTCGCCGCCCGGCAACAGTTGACTCACCACTCCCGGACAAACGAAATACCGTCGCCATTTGATACCCGCAAATATTTACAGTGTTTTATCTCTCCACAATATTATTCTTAAGATCGTCCGCATGACCTCCAGCCCCACTTTCAATAGACACAACAATTGCAAAAACAATACATTTAATTTCGCAATACAAAAAAAAACGTTTTGGACAATTGTTGCTGCAGCGTAACAAATACTTTGACGTAGAATCGTTACAGTCTATATTGTAAAGACATCAAGCGATGTTCGTAGCGTGCCAACTAGTCACGGATCATCGATGCCACTTTGAAGCGATTAGTATTAAATAGGAGACGATGGAGCGAGTTTTAACGCCCAGTAAGAAGTGATACCAGCCGGTTTATTTGATATGGATCGAGGTCAATAAGTAGCAATAAATTCTAATCACAAGAAGAGTGAAAACATCTGGAGATAAGCATGCATTATTCATTCGTGAGTCGGTAATTTAAGACTATTCGCAAGTGGTATCGCTAAGTGTAAGTTATCAAGTAGACATTTAAGTTAATAGCAGCAGCTAACGCCAGGCAGTTTCTACCGTTACATGGAATTTCACAAATTTGTGGTGAGGGAACGTTCCACGGAGAAGCATTAGTATAAAGAGAGTCATTTAAGGCGTACGTTGATCCTCTGGTAAATAACATGAGGAAGTTTAACTGTGTCTCTTTCGAATAAAGTGTAATTTGGAAAGATCCGTACTTTTTCCGTAAACAAGCAAGACAAATAAAATCATCCTGAAAGTCTATATTATTTTTGGATGTAGATTCTATTGTCACCATTTATGCGTTCGTACCTGTGGTAAATTTTTAATCATCATCTATGCATGAAGCATTTTTTATAGCAAAACATAAACATGGTAATCTATGGAACTTCACTAACTCGTTTTCAGTTGTACTGTTTGGGTTTATTGACATAATACCTCACTTACGCATTTGCCTAAATATTTGTCTCGTAGGGCCGTATCCTTAAGAGCTTACATAAATAAATCAGTCACCTTAATACAAGACAATAGGCAGTCTATCATGTTGATTTAATAACTCGTTCAGGTCAAAGACCAAGATAAGGCAAGGTGGTCGCAGGTTTTATGAGTTCTTCGCGAATCAGAATAACTGTAACACGTTTTACTAAGATGACTCTCGAACTCACGATAAGTGGGTGACATAATTATTGACACGTTCATATTCTTTACGGCATAAACAGAAGTAATTTGCTGAATAGCTGTGAGTAGCTGGGTTTTACAGTTTTAAACGAGAATGCAGTGAAGCAAATAATTTTTACAGTTACTCGTGATGTGCACATATTTTTCACTGGAATTATCTAGTGTTAAGTAAAATATGACTAAGCAATGTGAAGAAGAGGTAAAACAACTATTGCAAAAAGTTGATACAAACGCATGATGTTGCTAAAACTCTGACGTCACTGAGAAAAGATCAGGTGATAAACTTATCTACTATGTAAACCTAGGCTTAGCAAACAATAATGAACTTATGTACAAGTCATGTTCGATTACTAAGTTTCTTGATTGATAAATAAAACGTACGTGGTTTTATTGCCTTCATCGTAAACTGCAATATCAGCATTTTTCTAAAAACTAAAACAGTAATATTCCCATTTCCAGATATGATAAGACCATTGACACTGACAAACGAGGATGAAACACAAAGAAAGTATCGCAAGACAAAAGTATCGTAAAAGTACAATACATTATATAACATAATATATGAATCCATGTATATAAACATATGATTTCTCAACATAACCTTAAGAAAACGCAAAATTGCAACGGAAACAGCTATTATTGCCCAGTACGTTGGGTTTACGGTCCGTCGGCCATTGCGTTCGTTGCACTGACCACTACAACACCGCATGCATATCGATCATATATAATCTAGGCATCAGTTATTGCTCAAGTATCGAAAATAACAGGTTCGACGTAATTAGAAGGCTCATTAATTGCTAAAAATACTGATTGAAATTTAAAAGATGGGTTTGATATTGTTGCAATGGGTAAAGAAGTGTGGACTGCATTGGATGGGATGGTATCAAACCTGTTTTGAGTTACACCTGCGATTAAAGGGACTGGAGTCGCGTGAAAAGGGCGATGCTTGCTGCAGATTGAATCAAAATAAATTGTTGAAGGAGTAAGGAAAATATCATTGACTTTTGAGGTGCCATAAGTAGACTAATAAATAGTTTCTAAAGGTACACGACAAAATATTATTTAAATGCTAGGTGCAAGGCAGCTTAGCCTGTTGTTAATTTATAATTGTTGCCCTTCATTAAGTAACTCTTCTATCGTACCGAAATTGTCTAATCATCCTTACGTAGCGCTAAAAAAAAGGGTACCAGATCGTGGAGCAAGGAAGGTAACCTAGGTAAACAAAGGTAGGTATGTAAACATAGTACTATTGGATGAGGTTTTTATAACCCCAGCTTTGATTAGAAGAACAACTAGAAATAGGTTAAAAAGGACAAAAAACTTTGACAGCAATCGCAATATTTAAAGTTTTATCATCTACCGTCATTTTATCTCTGTTTTGCCCGCAATAAGGAAATGAACTGCTATTTCGCGTCGCGAAAAATACAAAAGGAAGTAATAAAGGCATGGCGAAGGTTTGTTATATTTGCTTGTTTACGTAAATACAATTTAAGGTTAAAAGAGCCTTTTCCACACATTGTAATCCTTACATCGAAATGATCTAACTTTTTAAAGAACATTTCTTGAAAACGATTATGCAAATAGCAAAACGTGGTGTTTTAGAAAAAGTGCTGACAAAAGCCTGTTTCCATTTTGATTTTCAGCGATGTCAGACACAATCTCAACATAATCTAGGTAGACAGTTCTTTGTGGATACCATCTACCTACTGAGATGTCGAGTAATTAAGGGCGTCTGTGGACCTACCACTACTTCTCATAAAACTCTAGAAAAACTGTCCTTATTGTGGGAGCAAGACGGTGCAATACACCGCATTGAGCGATTTTTCGTTACCACAACGGCCAATGACTATCATAAGATATAGAAGTAGATCCCGTTCTTCAAAAACTAGTATTTATACAAATTATCAAAGTATCATAAACTTCTTTAATAAAAAGGGCCCTAGATTCGAGTGTAAAATGTAGATTAATTACGCTATTAAGACTTGGTACTATTAAATACGATATTAATAACAGGAGCGCTCAACGCGTGCATAATGTAATTTTAATGCTAAGTGACGCAGTTTTATCTCCGCGTGTGGTATTGACAGAAAACCCGATAACTTAAACTGTATCGAGGACATTTTGCGTATTTCCACGTATTATTGTTTGTTTAAGAGTATGTATTTCATAGGGATTTATAAGGATTGCGAAAAGTTATAAACATGACTTTTTCCGTATCGTTTTTGGCAGCATTTTTGCCATGACAAGTTTAATAGTAGCAAGGTCATGTTTACAAACATTATATTATGTGACAACTGTCTGGAATCAACAAGTTTAACATAATTTTCTAGAAACTTCGTAATCGATCTACGATTGACGAATTAATCAGAGATCTTGCTTAAAAAATCGATAATGTACTGTAGAACTTAGAACCTCCTTTTTTTGAAGTCGGTTAGCAAATGAGGAAATATAACGGCCTTTAATATCAGTAGTCTTGAAAAGAATCCTTAACAAGACATTTCTATTTATTGCATTAGTATGATGTTATTAAAAACTTAGATATCTCCATGCATTACAACGGTTTCTTTAGTCGCGTGCATGTTATTGTTCAGAACATAGATGATTAGATAAGGCATTGCAGTATCGTTATCTTACGTTATATCTCACTGAACCGTATGTATACAGAGGTATGAAATGGTTTATCGAACAGTCTGACCGATTAGGACATGGGATGTGCTGAGGCCTGATAGAAGTCCGAGCCTATCTGCGGTCGCTGGTATTGCACAAATCTGTTATTTCATGACATATTTGTTTTTGTATTTTACTCTTATTTCAGTCTTCGAGAAGTATACATTTTCTTAGTGATAGTACCAACTCACAAAAAAAATATACAGAAGTTTATAAAATAGAAAACTCTAATGCTAAAAGAATAGTAGGAGAACGAGAAAAAATTACATAAAGACGAACCAAAGACGTTGTTATTGGAGAGCCCAAAGTTTAACAGTGAAGTACGAAAGTCAGTTGATGATGTTAACGATGAAAGACGATCCTCATCAACAAGAATTACGCTAGAATAGAATGTAGTACTAACAAATACATCTTAAGATATCAAAATATCAATGAACTAGATAAAATCTATAAGCAGAACTAGAATCAAGTACAAGTGAAGCAAAAAGAAAACAAGGCTGAATGGTCTAGGTCAAGTTCAAGATATAATTAGCATTTTAACTAGCAAGTCAGCATTAAACATCATTTTCCTTAACTGATACAAAGCTTACGATTATTTGAACAGTCGATGATAAAAGTTTTAACGGATTTTATGTTGATACAGTTTTATGTGGAAGCTTAAAACTATTGACTTTTTGCATGGTTGATTTGAACTTGGTTTTAGTTTTAAAGCGCTCTTAAGCATCCGATACCCTGATAGTTTCCTTTGCCGTTTTAAAAAGTGATAATTTGTTTGTAAAAGGTTTAGAGTTCAGTTCATGTTCCGGATTTGGAGTTCAAAAAAACATTGGAGGATTCGGACCTAAAACCGTTTTCTCGACAGTCTAGCAGTTATCATTACGCTATCACTGCACTTACTGGTTTCACGTCTACTGGATTAGTTTTATTATACACCGTGACTTTTAGGTCGTTTTAAAAAAGCAGCCCAGTTCATGTATCCAATGACTAGTAAACGTTTATAATAAAAAAATATGTTTTTTTTAAGATTTGAATGAATAAAAATATTATTCATTATTATGACACAAGGCAGTTTTACGAACACTCTGTAGTGAACGCGGTCCGAACCCTGTGCCAAAGGGGCCGCGCGGGCGGCGCGGCGGCGTCTTATCACAGGTCATTCGCCTTAGCGTAAAACAGCTGTCTTACTATTGCAATCATAATGTTCGCAGTAAGTATGTAGCATGTATCTTCAACAGTTTGATACGTAAACATTTTTAACAGGATGTTTCATATTTCCAATGTATTATTTATTTTTTTCATACATATTATTTTAATTAATGATAAAAAAATTATATTCGCGCCTAGAGGTATTTTATGACGGATACATTGTGTGGACGACTTTTTTAAAACGACCTAAAAATCACGGTGTAGAGCTGCTTTCTAGAAGCAGTAAAAATTGATGGAGCGAAGGTTGTGTTAGGTAACCAGGATTTTCTTTTTCAGTACCGACATAAGTAGTTCACACTTAAAACACTAATTGCTTTAGTATTTGCTGCAATTTCTTTAAGATACCTTTAATAAGCCATTTATGAGGAGTGGCTCAAAGTGATTACATTTTCCTAAATGATTCGACTAGATTAGGGACCTTTAATTTAAGCTAGTGAATAAGAACACGTTCAATAGCTAAGCAGTTCATCAAACTCTTTACTTTAAAGGTCTGGCACCCAAAAAGCAATGCCCTTTACATCTTCCAGACATTTTCGTCCGAGGTGAGTAACTTTATTATGTCTTGCTCACGAGACATTGACCGGGAGAGAGATAAAGTTTAACATGCCTACACATTTGTTTATTGTTTACAATAATTGCCGAAGCGAAACAGTTGATGTATTGTTCCAATCTTTCGCGAAGGCATGCATAACTACATAACTTTCGTCAGTTATGTATACCAATTAGCTAACACTAATAACACTAGGTTTTGGCCGCGACTTCGTCTGCTTACTGTTTTTTTTTTGAGTTGTCCTTGTGGAATAGGTTTCCAGTTGCCATCCAGATTATCTTAATATAATTTGAGTAGATAAATAGGTTTAAGCATATAAGATGTGGCGTAACTATTTTCTCACAGGGATTACTACTTTTATAACTCATATAGCTCACTAATCACGATTTTTTTTCTGCATATGATTAGAGGCTTATGACCTGCGACTGCAGCGAAAGAGTAATAACCGAATACTAAAACTTCACTCAACTTTTGATAGCCTGTAAGACTACTAAGGTCTACCCAAAACTGAGCAAAGTTAAAAGCACTAATCTTAACTGATGCATCGTGTTGTCTCTATCCTCTTAAAGGGTAAAGTTGAGACAGACGTTTAGAATCGTCTTAAAGTTAATTTACGCTTCAGTATTCAGGGATAAAGGCCGGTATTATTTTAAGTAGTTTATTCGTTGTCTGCGGTGGACGGAAAGTCGATAGTGCCTTTCCCAGGGGTGGGTTTAGACATATAATACTTATGTTTGTGAGTCGGTACAAGGGGCTTTGGAATCTACGAATGAGTGGATCGTAGAAAGGCGAAGGGCTGGCGAAATGCAAGCGACGAGGGCAAAAACCCAAGACGACGATACAGGGTTGGGTTCGGTTTAGTCTGTTCTCTCTCGACTCTAGTCTTATAGTGTATTATAAAAAGTTTTGTTTTTCTACTAGTGTAAAAACAATTAAGTTTGCTCTGAACATTAATTCATTTAAGTCTAGTAAAATGTATTGAAATTTAAAAATCCTACTAAAATTACAAACACGATAGTTTGTATATATGGATGGATGGAGGTTTGTTACGTTTTCACGCTGAATCAATTTTGATAAAATTTGGTATGGAGTTAGGTAGTCGATATCCTGTATTAACATATCTGCTACTTTTAATCGACTGAGTCACAGAGGGGTTTTTGCAGCTATAACCGTATTTGCTCGGGCGAAGTTGAGGGCAACAGCTAGTTAAAGATAATACCGATACCTAATGTAAAAGGCGGCCTTATTGCATAAATACAGTAGTTTTTATAGAAGCTATCATAACCACGTATTTCCAAAGCAACATATCGGTGCTTAAGTACTACAAAAAATGTATTTGAATTACAATGTTTTGTTAAGAAAACAAGTACCTACAGACAGATAAAGTTATTTATAGATAATCATAATTACTCTTCAAATATCATAAGTTCTTGTCAACCTACTGGGTATTTCTGATACTGATAAAAAGTAAGTTTTATTAATAAACATGTTATTTTAAGAAACTTAAACATATCAAAAGTTCATATTGACTAAATGTGTACTATTTTGCTGTGTCCTAGCTGAATAAAACTGCTAATCATTGTAAATGATGTCATAGTAACGAAAATACTACAAAACGTTTATCAGACGATTTTTGGATAAGAGTTATCCTAATCCTTTAATCATTGCAATATCTAACATACCTGAACAAAAATAGTATGTAAATGCAGCATGGTTTAATTGCTGAACTGAGAGGCTTTTTCGCTCTCCGGGGTGAAATACTAAGAACTTCAGCCCACGCCGAGGGCACGGCGTGAGGACTGAGGATATATCGGGCTTTCACCGACTAAAATCACCCCGGGCGTTTTCGGTTTAGGCAACCGAAAACGCCAGAGTAACGGGAGAACTAGGGGCCTACAACGATTTTTTAAGTAATATTATTTCATTTGTGGAAGCGTGACAGATACTGCACGGCGCGCGGCGTAGAGCGGCGTCTCACTTCCACAACTAGTTTCAATATTACTTTACGAGTAAGTGGTGGTAGGCACTCTGAACTGTACAGAACAGTTGCTATATTAGCAATATAAGTAATGTAAAAGAAACCAGTATCATTATCATGTATATTAAAGTTGAATTACACATACCTAGTGTCAATGACCTCTAACAAAAACTGATGAACCTATACATTTGCAATAAGTACACAATCACATGTGAATGATGTTTTAGATTGATAGGTAAGTAATATTTAAGCAATTTAAGTTAACTAGCTAGGCCTTGCGGTTTTACTTCGCTCTTTAAGATAATTCTTACAAAACTTACTTCTTCAATAGAAAACTTTTTTTTTGCTAACTTTTTAGTCAAGTCACGAGCAGTAAATTCTAAATAAGATTTTACTGGTGATGATTTAATATTTTACTAGACCACTATAAAAAATGACAATAGTAACAAATAGTTTAAAGCTATGTTTAGGCATAGATATCTGTCCCACGACAGTATAAGTTAAAATATAACATATTTTGACATTACAACATCAATTCCGTTGTTATTCTTCAATATAATATTATCTTTTTTCTTTATGTTACAAAGAGTAGAACCAACAGTAAAAATAACTCATTCTTAATAGCAATTTGTCATGATCAATCAAAAGTCATCTCATATTTTTTCCTGTTAGACTCGTATCATTTCTTGAGTGGAAAGATGGCTGATAATATTTTATCTCTTTTGTTTTATAGAATTTGTAACAAATATTTCAAATCTATTTAATTTATCTTGACTACATTTAAAACTACTTTCCTTGATGGAAGAGACTGTGCTTTGTGGAAGAAAAGAAGTTGAAAAATAACAATTGTTATACCACTTTTAATATATTTTGATTTCCAAATGTGGTATCTGGTAATAATAAAACGCAGAACCACAAGATTCAAGCTCTGCTTAGTTTGTGCCTTGAAGGAAATGTGTATTTATATTAGCTTATTTGATTAAATATGTATTTAAAAATCAGTTTTAGCTTTTAATATAATTACTTACATATTTATAACTTTAAGCTTACAGATAAAATATTGCAAATACTACATTAAGTTCTGAAATGAGAATTTTATATCAACTTTCTTCAAACAATTTATTAAACCCAGGTCTTCTCAATCAAAAAGCCAAGAAGTAACTCGAAAACAAAATAACAGGAAGGGTATTAGGGATTTCCTTTATCAAGTCTTGATGTAGCAACACAGGAATGGACAATTGGGCCGCTAAATATAGACCAGGGTTATGTCCAGTGAGTGACGGTTAAGATTTATTAGTTCCTTGCAGACGACCTTGTCTATACCGCTGTTTATTATGTTTTGTTTGAGGTACTGACATAATAGAGTATTTGATAACAAAAAAATGTCTGTCAGATGTCCGTTGATTTCCAAAAAATATTTTGACACATATTTTTCTCTATTTTTTGTTGGTTAATTATGCAATTATGAATAGTATTGTAAGCAAATCAACAGAAATAGTTTTTAATTTTATTGTAATAGTATTGAAATTAATAAATCATTTCATTGCTTTATGTGAATTTCAGTTTTTTTATAGATGGACTTGTCTGTGCTATTTATTTTGTTAAATGAAGTGTATAATATGCATATTTTTTTTATTTATGGATCAAAATGTAAAATTGTTTTAGCCCTTTTTATTAAAATCCTAATCAATTAATATAATAATAGTCCTAAATATTAAACAACACTTGCAACTTCTTTACAGATGGTCTGTTTCTGACATTGTTTATTTTGTTAAAGGAGACTTAAGTCAAAATAAAATAAAAAAGCATGTACTGCATTAATATTTGTTAGTTTTCTTACAGCTAACCTTGATATAGTCATACCTAATTGTAAGAGAACCCTTCCATATAATTGGTGTGTAGGTATTTCAATTTAAAATATATATTTTTCTTAAGTATCACATAAAGTAAAAGTAGGTATCATGTGTGTAATTGTACTATTGTATTGTTTTTATATTGGTTTATATATGATGTAACTGTAGCTATGACTAGTGAAGCTAAGTTACTAAATATTAAAATATATTTTCGTTTCTGATGTAGGTATAGGTTCACAATGCCTTAGATATCCTACTTTATAAATGTGAATCAGGCAGAAATTTCTTGTTATAAAATGAATCACAACAACTTGCACTTAAGACTAAAGGTGGAATATTTTATATTCATAACCTAACCAGAAGTTATTTTTTGTTCTGCTTTCAAGTTACCTACTTAAAGTTTCATGAATAAACATGGCATTGAAATTATTTACACAATCTGAGTCACGCGTGGTGAAACCAATTTTCTAATAAACAAACACAGAATTTAGTTAAAATAGGTTGAAAAAAAAACGTAAACACGATTAATGTTCTCGAATAGACTAAGTCTAACGGAAAGATTTTGTAAAACGATAACACTGTGGATTTAGGTTGTCGTCAATATCACAATAATAAAACAAAACTAGAGATAACACAATGTAAACGGTCACTAAAACGAGGAAAACAATCCATAGAATAACAGAAATTGCCAAGGATATAACGCTTTCTTAGTCAAATGTTAGCCGCGTAATCATTTATCACATAGTTTATACAACTTTTAATACAATAAAATAATTTGAAACCGTTACCTTTTGAAACAATCACAGTGCGACACAGGTCAACAGGAACAAAGTAGGTTGCCGTCCAGCGTTTAGTACGAAAATTACACGTGCAACGGCACTTTATAACAAGAGTAAACACTAAAGACTAAAATTTCGCAATAGCTTAATCCCACAAACTAGTTATAACAATTTTAATCAAAAATAATAAAAGCCTATCTTGCAAAATAATATTCACAACACGCATTACGATACGTTTCTTGCGAAAAATCTGACATTAGTGACAGTTAAGTGTTTTTTTCGGTTCCGACTCCTTGACTGTACGAAACCGGTTACGCAGACTTGTTGGTTTAAACTTTTTATTTAATTTTATCAAGAAATAAATGATTTAGGAGTAAATTATATATATTGTTTTTTTTTAAAATACGAATGAATCATTTATAATATTTAATGAAATTATTTTTATTTACAAAATACTTTAATCAGGGCTTTACAGAGTCATCTATGGAAATGTACTTGAACTATCAAGCACCGACGCGACTCTCTAGCGAAAGATTCAGAACTTGTAAGTATTGTCCTTTTCTGACTTGTTTCACTCAAATCTAATAGATGGCGCTGTTGCCTGTACTGCGTGGACAAGTGATTCGTATTTTTATGTTTATGTTCTAACTTAATATAATTATGTCAACCTGTGATGCAGACATATAATCAAGAAAAAATATCAGACTCATCAAATAACCTCCTTAAGGAGGCCGTAATTATTTCGAGAACTAATTATAAAAAACTTTGAAAGATGTTTCACTTTCGTACTACCATAATACTTTAAGGATGCCCTTGTTATTTATCTAAGAGTAGAGTGTGTTATTTTAAATTTTCCATATTTTCATCTCTTATACATTTTGAGCAAAATATATTTGAAGCTTTTGGGGAGTTGATACTACTTCTTGTAACAGTGTAATGGTACCGTCAACAGATGGCAGTGCTTTTGAATACCCTATGCCTTAAAATTATTTGGTAATATCTATGGTATAAGCTGTAGGTATTATGTGGTATTTTCTATTAACTCTCGAGAAGGATTCAATGAAACAACAAATAAAACTGAAACATTTTATTTAAATTATAACTTTTCTTCATATAAATAACGCTCTCTTTATATGTATCTGGAAGCCTCTACATAAACATAGTAAAGTTTAAATGTTATACAACTAGGTATAGAATAAAATACAGAAAGTAGCTTAGATAAAATTAATAATAGCTTAAAATTATCTTCGAAAGTACGTAGGTACAATATTGAACGCAGTCAGCAGGATGATTACTGCAGGCAATCAATTTTCACCTAGAAAACAAATTACAGATTATACATGGGTCATAGACAAAATGATTAGTCACCGATTTGCGCCAATTTCCTTACTTTATTTACACAACGTTATTTTTACTACGGTAATAAAATTTAATACCCTTAAAGATGCAGTATTTTAGTGAAATTAGTTCTTATTTAATTAAATATCATTTTGATAATATCTTAGAATAAAAAGAGTTATCTACTATTAAATATGGTATACCTGACTACTAATTGATTAAGTAGTAGTTAGTATTAATTTCAATACTAAAAAGAGTTTAAAAATACTTAAGTTCTTCTAAATATGTCATTCTACAATCAAAGCAAGACAACATTAAATACAAAATATAACATGCAAAATCATAAAAACACAATTTCATGCAATTAATACAAGACTATTGTAATATTTGTAATTAATACACAATGTTCAAATTGATCGATGATTTTGGCACAAAAATTACAATAGTAAAATTAAAATACGAAACATAGATTAAAAACCATTAAGTAAGATAAAATGAACATCACAGCTAAAATTTCTAAAAATAAATGGTTATGTTTTGAATAAAGTAATACAATTTTTTATCAATATTCTAAAAAAATACTAAAAATAAGTGACAAGTGCTTTTAAAAGGCCATTAATTAAATGCTTTTTTTTATGGAGATGGACTGATTTTTATTATTTGCAAAAATGCTCTACGATTTTTAAACACCAATATTAATGTATGTCATTAAGGATTTTTCATTTGAATACAGGTTTTCAGTCCATCTCCACTAGGAATTTGATTACATCTACATTATATTATTAGCATAGCGATAATTGTGATCATTGCCAGCAGTAAACCGAGCAGCGTCAGCCAGTCCAAATCTGCCAGGTGTTGGGAGAACATCAATGTGTAGGTACAAGCTAACATCAACGTGCCAGAGTCGTGCCAATCGCGCTTCGACTGCGCGCTATCGCCTGCCGAAACAAACAAAAACAACGCAAACGATAAAAACTAGTTAGTACAGGCAACTAAATATTAACAAAAGGATGGGGTTGTGATAACGACCGAATAACCCATAGACACCTAATACTCAATCTAATACCTCTAAACCATTTCGTCAACTTGCTGAGGTGGGACAAAGCGGGTTTGTGAAGACTGATGTATACTGTTGACATACATCAATGTGCTTTATTATGTTATCTGCAGTCAGTCTGAGCGTAAGCTTTTACTGCTTCTATTAGACTTTTTGGCAAGACTTTAGGAGCCTGCAGCTAGACATCAGTCGTCACTATTCATCAGGTGCCTAAGGGTGCCTGTCCACCGGAGCGGAGCTAAGCTGCGGAGCGGAGAAACTCAGATTGATTAACCAATAGGATTGTACAAAATCTCCGCTCCTTGCTCGCTGTGCAATCCTATTGGCTAATATATCCCAGTTTCTCCGCTCCGCAGCCTAGCTCCGCTCCGGTGGACAGGCACCCTAAGGGTTGTATGGTCGTTTGTGTGTGAACACAAAATGTGACATGAACAAAAAGCTGGATGCGAAATGGTTACAGGGAAAACCATACACCATGCATGAGAATGGACCACGTACCTCCATTTTCTTTTTGAGAATTGTGAGTTTGCCTTTTAGTTCTCCATGGGACTACGTTCGTTGGCAGTGAGTTGCTTTGACTAGGAATATCATCGGTTTGGTCGACAGACAACCTTCTTAAATGTTGGTTCATTGTTTGAACCAATTTGGGCGAACTTAATTCATCGCGCACTTTATTTTCTGCGTCTTCAGAGTCGTTTTCATTTTCATTGACTACTCGCTTAGCACTACTTTCTAATTTAAATATAGTGGCTAATTCTTCGGACGAGTTATATTCTGTTGAGTCTGGTTCCTTCTTTGCATCTAAGTCGTCTTCGTATATCGATAGGTTAATGGACGCTCTATGGGGAACCGCTTGGTTACAAATATTCTGTGATGCTTGATTCAGTTTTTCAGTGGCTTCAGCCATACCTGTAGTTTTCTCAGCATTCGTATTGCAATCATCGTATTTTGGTCCTTTTTGCGTAAATAGTTTTTCGTTTACTTGACAAATACCAGCTATTAAGTCAGATATTCCGTCTTTCAGTTCTTGGAAAGCGTTAATTTCATTGATTTCTTTTATTTTGTCATCAGAATTTAGGAAAGGATTTAGTGAATTGATGACTGGTAATTTTGGTTCTGGAAGTGTCTCCTTTTCATTAACTGTTTCTATTTTAACAGAATCGTCTTTTACTGTCAAGGGAACAACATCAGGTATCAACTTACTGTCGGGTATCACAACCGTAGTTTCTTGAGCCTTTAACTGTTCTTCAGCTTTTGCGATGTAGTTTGAAAGCTTCACACTTTCGTCCTCGAAATTAACTTCCTTTTCGAAACTATGCTTAAGTTGATCTTCTACTTTGTGCAACTGATCTGATATAGCCATAAGACTATCTTCTGTCTTTTTACCTTTAGAGTCTTCATTAACATCATTATTATTAACGGGTTGGTTTTCTTTTTGGTCATTAACAACTTCAGAGCGAACATTTACAAGCTTGACTTGAGGTGCAGGGTCATCGAAAGATTTACAAGTTAAACCGTTTAAGAATGATTGTCGACTATCAGTAATTCTGCTTTGAATGTCGGATTTCTTTTCATTATTGTTCCTATTCTTATCCAATTCTGCCAGAGCTACTCCTAACTTATTACTGGTGTCCATAGCCTCCTGCGCCAGCATGCTCAGAACCTGCTGAAACTCATCTTTCGATGAACGTTTGGATGCTTGTGGAGATCTGTTTGATGGTGATGAGCTTTTGGACTTATCACATGATGGTGGCTTAGCAAGGTGCTTATCATCACTATGAATGAATGAATCATCTTTTGCGAAATGATGGGTGGGTGCATGTGTGTTATTGACAAATAGACTGACAGTGTTGTGTCTTTGCTTTACCTTGTTACGAGGATAGTGGTCTTGCTCGTTGTCGTTACTTTCGAATGTATTGCGAAGCCGTTTCATAACATCACTATTGCTGTGTGTCTTTTGTAACGAAGACATTTTACTTGTGTTTAAGGCATCGTCAATCTCTTTTTGAATCATTGTAAAAATGTTCGCAGATAGAGATCTAACAGCTCGTTTCTTCTTAAGATTAGCAGCAGAGTCCTTTGTGTACGGATACTCAGAGTATCCGTTGTTATTAATAATGCCACTATAATCTTCACCGTTAAAGTGTGAGGAATGCCTGTTATCTTTTCTTAGACTTCTATAAGCTAGATCGTCAGAGACGAGGTCTGGCGAGCGTCTTGGAATAAACCGCGATCTACCTTTGTTCTCAGGAGTGGCATGAAGGTAATCACTTTGAGGGGCCGGTGATACTGGTCCTATGGGAATTCCAAATGGCGGTTGCGGATCCAGAGTTTTTAGTCGACTATTTGTCTGTTTAATATTTCTATAAACGACGTCGTCATATACGATATCTGGCTCGTTTCGTTCGGACTGCCTGTCATCATCCGACGCGTACGGCACATACACAGGTGACGCTAACATATAACTTATTTGAGATTGAGCATCTTTGTAGTTGGGTTTTTCTTTTGTTAAAGAATTCATCCTCCTAAAGGCCATGTCGTCTTGTAACTTATCTGGTAACGTCGACCGTCTCTGTGCGCGTCTCAGAGGCGTGGTTGGCTGACTTCGCAGTTGAATCTCGTCATCGTTTCCATTCCAATCGTTGAAATGGTCGTTAAACTTAGGAGTCATTAACTCTCGACGTTCAGCTCTATCTAATAGATCTTCGTCGCCTAAACCTAAGCTATTGTATATGGCTTCTAGTTCATTGAGAGCGTCGTCAAGGTTAGTAGATTTTCGTCTCTCTGAACTCTTTTCGTCATCAGACGGTACTTGATAAATACTAGGAACATATGTATCAGATTTATGCCTAACGTGCGTTTTCGATGTCGGTGATGAAACAGTTTTGGGTGGTTCCACGGTGACAGATCGCTTGTACTCTGTCGTCGCCTTCCAAACTTTAGCTCCGTCGGTTGTGTCGACAGACGAACTTTTAAAAGCAGTTTTGTTTTTATTTTGGATATCGGTGTTTTCTTGGCCTACTTTAGTTTGTTCTAAATACGGAGCGCCTCTATGCAGTTGAGCGCTATTCGAAAAGTCACTACTGCTTCTTGAGTTGGCATATATGTTTTGCTGACGTCGCTGTCGCTCGGCGTCATCAATCTTTTTCCAAAACTCTGACGCATTGCGTGGCCGACGATACACGCTCTCGGCGACGTTTTGTGTAGCTTGAGAGTCACTTAGGTATTGATTCTCAAGCCCATTCTGACTAGTTTTAATGCTGATGGGTCTTCGAGACCTGGGGCTTTGATCTGCATAGTACAAATAATCATGTTTCAATTGAACTGGTTCTGGTTTTACAATATTTGTTGGACCAATTGACTTCCTCCATGGCGGTGCATTAGCATAGAGTCCGTAATGATTGGGCTCCGCTGACACTGAGGCTGGCCTACGAGGTTGCTCATTCTTTATTTGATAGGTATGTACATATTCGTTATTTTGCATTGCTATATGATCCTCAGAGTTTGAAATAGGTCGTCGCAATCCATTAAAGCTGTGACTCAGTGATCTCTCTTGGCTTCGTCGCATAACTCTCTCGAAGTCATTATTAGGAACGCCGTGCAAAACATTTTGCTGCGTGTTGCCCATTCTATCGGCTAACATGGGGTTATTTTCGTAGTACATTGATATGGGTGTGGTTACTTTTCTGTGCATATCACGGGGAGGAGGCACGGGAGGCGCTTTCTCTTCTCTCTTGACATTTGTCACGTTCCCTAAGGGAAACTTGACGCACATTATGTTTTCGGGATTTTCGTACTGACTGCTAACACTCCTTTCTCGGTTGTTATTAGCATAAAGCGTTTCTCTGTTAATGTTACTGGTTGGAATTGAATAGTTAATATGCTCATTGTTAACTTTTGCGTTAAAATTAATGGATGATGGGTAACTTTGCGTCGATGGGAATGATGATATTGATTCGGATTTCATAGGACGGCGGTTAGCATCATTAGCGTAAAGTTGTTCGTTTTTTATCTTTTGTGTTTGGTCGCGTTTGCAAGTTCCATAGCCACTACTTTGGCTCGTTGGTGTCCTTGTCAACATTTCGACCTCAGCCTTTGTGTATCCTTGTTGCAGTAACTCAGCTTCTTTATTCAGTTGATTTTCTTCGTCGCGGGATAACCGTTTGATGTATCTCTCGTTTCTAGCGCTTCTGGACCTTTTATTTAGTGAGCTATCACGTGAACGCATCAAGGAATCTTCACTTCTGAATCTGATCATCAATGATGAGTTTGATGACTTGAGTGATTCTTCTTCACTGCTCGACTCTCCTCGCATACTATTTCTTAAAGCTTCGACTCGAGCTTTCAATCTTCCTTTCCTTGTTTTCTTAGACGATGACTCCAAAGTTGGTCCTAGCGATCTGTTCGAGTTGTCTTCTCTCAGGCTAAGAGACTCTTTGGAGGCTCTGTACAGTTCTTGTGTTTTTGCACGATAGTTTATGAAACCCGCGGATGGGTCAGACAGCACACCATCATCTGTGACATCTCGAAGGTTAGGTTTGGCTAAACTCTGTGCTCTTCTTGAATCCCTTATAACTATATGATCAAAATTGTTAACTATTGGAGTCTTCTTCTTCTTCTTCGACTTTCTTTTAGATGGTGAGCGTGTGCTGACTCCTTCGTCGCTTTCGGAAGAAGAGCCACTTTCATCTTCTTTTTTCTTCCGCCGGAATAGCTTTCCGATGGACCACTTCTTGTCCTTCTTCCTCTCGGTTTCTTCTGGAGGGGCAGGTCGTTCCACGCGGCGCTGGACGGTGGCATACTCTTCTGTGTAGGGCCGGTACGTCGCCGTTGGTGCCGATATGTCTCGGTGCGGGACTGGTGGGGAGTTGACAGCCTGGAAACCGGAGAAAACATACATTAAATTTAAATCTAAAGGAAGTTAATACGTTCAATACGATTATGAGCCAAAATTATCTCCTTGAACATTGAGATAACTCGTTTGCGTCATACAGTCGTGTCCCAAAAAACGTTTTAGGTATGATTTGTATGGTAATTTTAGGAGAGTTACAATATTCACGTGAAATAATAGTAGTTTCTCATAATAGCCTGCAGGTACCTCGCCTTGCTGTCTGTAGAATAATTACCAAGGACGTCGGCTTGGCGCGGCGTCAAAACGTTTGTAAAAAATGTTATGAACTAGACGAATATGACTTTGTATTGTTTATAGACCTGAGAACGGAAGCGTTTTAATTATTTCTTGTAGTTTTGTTTTATCTAATGTTAAAGTTCAAAACCGTTTTGGTTAAATGTATTAGTGTGTTGAAAACGTTGTGTTATTATAATTACATACAATAATATTATGTTAACTGTAGAATATGTAGATAATATAAAATAATCACATGTCTATGTGCTTTTGCGAAATTCTTTTTTAAAGTGTACACTAGTGCTTTTAGCGTAAATTAATAAGTTGGTTATTAATTTACGCTAACAGCACTAGTGTTAAACATGTCACGCAAAACATTTGCAAACATGAAACAACACTTATCTCAAGTTATACTAATTTAATTAATATCCAAAAGCATCCTATTATTATTATAGTGCGAAAGTTTTTACCTAAATATGGATGAATGGATGGATGGAAGCGTTAAAGAGGAACCTCTTTCACCAATTGGGAATGGAGCTAGCAGACATCCTGGATTTGCATAAGCTAAGTTTTATTCGGTGGCAAAAAAGTAAGGCTTTAATGTTTTGCAACTATAACCGCAGGTTACATTTTAAATGAATTTAACACGAATTTAAATGAAATTTGGTATGGAGTTAGGTGACATCTTAGATTATTATTATTACCCGACGGCTGTAAAAAAGTTTTTACAGTTATAACTGACTTCCATGCAGGCAAAATGGCGAGAATAGACTAGAAGATCAAAACTACACAATATTTCAGAATCTAGTCTCAATAATTCAGAATTATTAAACTGCGCATGAAACTGCTAAATCTAAATAGTTATAAATATAAATAATATTTTATTGAATGCCATTCATTGTTTTTATGTTTGTGACGTATTTTAAACGGAAACAAACAAATGTAGAGCAAATAAATCATATTTTATTCGTTGAAAACCGTAGAATAGAGATTTTATGAACCATAGTTTAGTCGCGTCGTTAATCAGAATGATCCCATCTGAACCACATATTACGCATTATATAAAATATACTTATGTCTTCTTAGGAAAATGCGCTAAAAAACTTGTATTGTTTTTAAAACATTCTTATACTTCACACATTGTGCAACTGATACGATTTGGAAGTTGTGTATATAAAAAACGTTTAATCAAAACAAAACAATATTTATCATTTGGTTATCAAACAGTTGCTTGAAGATATTTTTAAGCAGCTGTCTTTTAGTAAATCATTACACACTAACTTCGTAAAAGAATTGACCATATGTTGTGGTGCTTTTTAGACGTTCAAATCTTAAGAGCGTTTTCACATCATCCGAAACGTTATCGGTATCGGACCGCGGTGATCCAATTTTTTTTCATGTAGCCTATATAAGATCCCACTGCTGGGCAAAGGCCTCCCCTTTCTCCTTTCAAACCTCACTGTCTTTTGCGATTTTTAGACACGTGCGATTTGCATATCTGACAAGATCTTCACACACCTTCGCCGCGGACGACCTCGACGACGATGTCTTTTCTCTGGTGTCCAGTGGGTGACGATCTTTGCCCATCGGTCAGACTGCATTGGCGCTATGTGACCAGCCCACTTGCATTTAAGATAAGCAGGAACTTTGGTAATGGAGCACGGTGTGGTGTTTCTAATACGATCCGAAAATGGCGAAAGTAAAATGTATGAAATATGTAGCTCGAATATTGCTATAGTGTCGGACAATGTGAAAGACAGAGGCATATTTTATTCATTTGTCTTCCTCCGATGTCGTATCGTCTTCCGATCCCGATTTCGGATCGGATAGTCTTAAAACGCTCTACGACTTCATAAAGAACCTTGACCTAATATTATTGTTTACTCTTTAATGTTTCACAATATGCATAGTTTGGTCAAAACTTCGGGACAAATTAACGTATTCTGAGACGACAAATAGTTTTAAGTACCCTTCAAGTCTTCTGCTGGCTCTCTTTTAAAAGAGTGAAGCAACAATAAATTGCACTAGACATTCTTCACGTTTTAAAGTTTAATGGCGTAGGCATTAGACTTTATCATATTTCTAAATTCCAGTATGATAATCAATAAAGACCAATCATGCATTTCCTAACTAATGAATTTTCAAGTCAAATTAAATTATTACCAGTGTCAGATATATTGTCAGAGTTACAACCACCTCTTAAAATAATATTATTGTGGATATGAGTCGAAGTTCTACGCCGTGTAGTGCGCTGTCACGCTTCCACAATTGCATTTATTTATTACACTAACGACCCGCCACAGCTTTGCACGTGTAGAATACTGATATTTATGTATTACGCAAACAAACCTATTTTTTAAAACACTCTATGTATTAAAAAAAGTTGCAAATACGTCGCGTAGTTTTAGCATATACAGGGTGAGATAGACGCGGAAAGAGACTTTGTTTTATACAATATTTTGAAGACGTGATGTTAGGCCTCTAAATGAGTGTCAGTTAAACTCGACGCTTGAGATCAGTGTCTGTAACACTAGGGTTCAGTCTAATCACTTTCAAATGACCGTGGCATCGGAATCTAAAGGCCAGAATGAAAAATTGGTATGCGTTACGAATGTGTTCGAGTTTTTTTTAAACTCATTGTTCAGTTTAAAAAGAAGAGACTTGAGAACAGCTTTAGTTAGGGTTGAAACCAGATTGTCATAAAAGCAGTATATGATTTATAAATCATATAAAAATGAATAGAAAGTGTGGGCATGGATTTTTCTCACTAACATTGGATTGCCTTTCCAGTTTCACTAGATAAAGGTAGGTAAGTCTATATCCGAATAGATACCAGAAATTTACCGAATTTGGATGTTTAAAAATTAGTAATTTGTTAGTAGGTTTCCCTAGAACTGTTTTAAACTTAGGTTTTTGTTTATTTTTCTTTTTAAATGCCCTCACGATATTAAAAGCCAATGACTTTTCATTATTTTTAGGATAAAGCGTAACAGATTATAAAATATTTTATTTCAGACAATAAAACTTACAGGTAGGAACGATCTGAAGTATTCATTGTTTGTCCTGTCAGCGACTTCCACCATGGCGACCATATTTCGTTATAAAATAAACACTTATTTAAAGAACATTTACAAATATTCACACCCACTTGAGTAGTTTTGGCACGACGTAGCCAACGTACGATTCAACACAATATTACGCACAGACACATACATAACACTATTATTAATTTATTGCACTGAAATGTTTCCCTGTGAAATTCAATTTGAGCATCTTATGTCTAACAAAATTAAAACAAACACCACACGTAAAGCCGTATTTTAATCACAAATATTCGCTAAAATTAACGTAACGGCGAATCTTGTTATTTTTAGATAGTTTTATAATCAATTTGTCGCGGCACACTTAGAAGAAATGATGTAAATATTATTTAGCGACGGAGTACAAACAAATGATTTGGAAGCTTAAAGCGCGGGAGCTCGGCGGACGCGGCGCGTGCGACTCGCGGCCGATGCGCGCGCGCGACTCGCGATAATTTCGGCCAACGATCCGCGTCTTATCCTATATTTCTTCGCTATAATAACACAGGCGCCCGATGCTCCACAAATCTAGCTATTTATACACTCACATTTTTTTTATTTAGATGCAATTCTCGTGTTGAAAAGGAATCGTTAGATGTTCGTCGGGATATTAAGAATATAGGCGCGTGTTAAGGAAGTGCCGTTACCAATGAACGGGGCACATTCAATAAAATTTATATAATACAACGTGATTGATAATGAAGTCAGATGTCGACAGACGTCCATTTAGCAAAGATAACAAAAACCGTAGAATAATATTTTGATTACGTTTTGAAAGGTAACGTTTTTTTCTTGATATTTCGGGCAAAGATCATTGGCCCAAAATAAAAACAGATTCTTGCGACAACGTCGTACCAATAAAAATATTCAGAACGCTATAAATATATAAATACCACCTGAACTATGAACTAGCGCGGACAGAATTAGCCAAGACGATGTTAAACGGAGGAATCTTGGAATTTTAAAACGAGCAGCTGGAAGCAAGGTACTTGTACTTTAAAAGGCAAAGAGAAATACTAAACTCGTAGTTAGTGCAAAGACTGGAGCAAATGAAGTGAGGAAAGCTGTGAAGGGATCCAAATATAACCCGGCTGAGTCAAGTGCACGTTAATGTCGAAATGCTATTCGATATAGTACTAACTATGAAGATACAACGGATAGACGAGGTCACTGCTAGCAGACAACAACTATTTGTGAACAGCGGATATCACGAAAACAGACTAACGATAATTTGTTTATACGTCCATTGATGTTTCTGGTGTATCGTTCAAAGCTTCCTATGTAGAGAAAGCTTAATAGATTGTGAATATTAGAACGAATTGAGGATTATATCATTCGGATGTAGTTATTATTTTGTGTAGCATTCATTGTATGCAATGCGCGTAGTTTGATCTAAGATTGTCTTGTTTGTTGACTACCCAAGATTTTTATACCCTAAATTAATATTAGATTTCACATTCATGCAAATAAAATAGCTACTATAAAAGCGAAAAAAAAATGTTCATATCGATACCTACAAACGCTAGTTACGTAGGTAAAGCACAGAACGCAACATTAAAAATCCATTCCGAATCACAAATGTTTTTGTTGGCAGTACTTACTCTGAATGTGTATGGCCAAAACGCGCAAACGATGCAGCTTTTTGTTACCCTGTTGTATTGCTAACCGATCCCCTAAAGCCGCACTCATCCAAAACATACGATTGTGAATGCGATTCTTGTGCCAAAAATACGTCGCGTCGAAGCATCACTTGTTCTTTTTATTCGCTATAAAATGCATCACGAACAACATGATATCGTTAGGAATGCGATCGATGCTAGCGAAGCCCGATTAAAACGACTCTTTCTAAGTGGTTGCCTCAAACAAATGGAATTCTTCCTTTCCTAATGAAAAAAAACCTTTTAATTTCGTAATATATGGAAAAAACGCTCCAAATTAATTCAGTTGAACAATGATCAGTTATATTTAGAATCTCATTCGGTATCCGTCACGTCCGTCCGTCTAAACAAATTAAAGCAACATCTCCATTGGAACAGCACTATTTAATTAAGCCTGAAAAATGGTGGGGCTGTACGGGCGAACCGCTTCAGATACACTCCATTAAAAATAGGACTGAGTTGGGACCGATTTATACCTTGTCGGAATAATTACAGCGCCATGGAATCAAATCAAGCCAAAGATTATTCAAGATGCGGTCCATAAACTTGTATGAATTACTGTGGAAGGTAAAACTAATGACACCACTGAACAGTAAAATCGTTCTGAAAAGGAATTAGGAAATGCCAATCATGAAGCAGGCGCCAAATTCTGTAAAACCAGTCTTAATCTTTTAAATAGAGAATTCATTTGGATTATAACAGTAAAAAAGTGAATTGATGTGGCAGAAAATTGGGAACCGATTTTCAAGGACCCCAATTCTTTACCGATCTTATTAGCAAGGAGTACTAAATGTCTTTAGCATTGAAGATCAGAGTAAATTGGTTGTCGTCACAATATGTAGGCAGGTCAGGTAATTGCAGCTGAAGTCGTGATCAGAAATAGAACAGCGTAGTCAGATGATGTAACTTTTCGTTTGATCGCTGTTGATCTAGTATTTGAGTAGATGTATAAGCATACATTGTTTTCTGATAGAACATTAGAAAGAGGACAGTGATCTAATTAATTATGTTACGCATACTAAAAAAAAGACTAGATTTTTAGAATATGGGTTTATTATGTAGTAAACGAGGATTTGAAAATACAAGATTTCAGTAAACAACTGAATAAGCAGACTAAATTTATTCATTTCAAGAAAATACAAGTTACCTAGCAAAGAACAAATTAAATCATCATTTACCAGTCTAGCTCATGTAAATATCGTTATGAAATATCAGTTACATCAACGAAAACAAACTAGTTATAATTTCATATATTCAATCATATATTTAAGAAAAAGTTAAGCGAGTTGACAGACTTGGTCGATTTTATATCCGAAAAATATGATAAGCTATGTGAGCACCAAGTCTCAACAGACAAAAAGATGAAGGCTTTAGAAAACAAAAATGAATACCTGGAAAAATGTAATAAATCTCTAGAGGAACGTGTGAACGAGTTAGAAGAAGTAAACAGGGAGAAAAAGGTGGAGATATGTGGTTTGGAGAAGAAAGATAATGAAGACATTACGAAGGTGGTAGTCCAATTAGCCCAAAAACTACGGATCGAAACCAGCGAGATTGAGCATGCGGAGAGGGTAGGACGAGAAAAACCTGGTTCAGAGAAACCGCCGCCAGTGGTAGTCACGCTAAAAACAAAAGCTGCGCGTAATGAATGGATCGGAAAACGAAAAACACACCTGACGAATGGCCAAATATATAACACACATAATGACAACCGCATCTACATCAACGAAAACTTAACCCGATATAAACGAAGCTTACTGTGGTCTGCTAAGATTCAGCTTAAAAATACCTATAAATACATTTGGGTACAGGATGGTAAAATACTGATAAGAAAAAGTGACGATCAGAAAAAAATTATGTCAATTAGAAACGAAAGCGATATTCAAAAAGTTTTAAACAACAACGTCAACAACCCACCTGTGGCCCCCTAGGTGCATTCCTGCACCGGCCGCAAGCGCATTCCTTTTATAGTGCGGAGTGCACACAGCGCGTACACAAAAAATAAATAAAAATGGATCGATACGATGCTATTGTTACACAGGAGTGTCAATATGATCGTTTTTTTAGTATTACCGATTGGAACCAAAATATTTCAAGTCAAATAAGCCATTTGAATATATTACATTTAAATATTCGTTCACTAAGAAAAAACTTTAACGAACTACTTGTACTACTAAAATACAGCATAAAAAACGTAGATATGTTGGTGTTGTCCGAGGTAAATGTCAAAGCAGAAGAGTTACAACTATATGGTATAGAAGGATATAGCTTATTTTCAAAAACAAGAGAGAACAAAAGAGGAGGTGGGTTAATTATATACATCAAAAAAGAACTTAATTTTCTAGAAAAAAGAACGCAGATACAATCAGCAGAAGTGTTGTCTGGCGTGCTTACTGTGGACGATTATATTTTAAATATTATTGCAGTGTACAGGCCACCAAAGACCAATAAATTACAATTTATATCGGACCTAGAACAACTCCTAAGAAATATCCCAGAAAATGAAAACATTATTGTAATAGGTGATATCAACATAAATTTAATAGGAGTAAGTGACATTCGCCATGTATCCAAATATAAAGACTGCTTGTGTGAACTAGGCCTACAGTGTGCCATACCGGACGGCGAAGTTACGCGAGAAGCTATCGTCGCGGGTGTGAGTGAGACGTCGTGCATCGACCACGCGTGGGTGCGAGCGAGACAGCTGCGAAACTACACTTCGTTCATAATTGAATGTTATTTATCGGATCATCACATTATTGGTGTTTCATTTCCTTTAGCTGCTAAAATAGGTATGGACAGTTTGAACTTCAAAACTCGTTGTATAATTAACAGTAAGTTAGTTTTTAATAAGATAAGTGATTATAACTGGTCTCAACTATTGTCTATTGATTGTCCGTTAGAGTTATATGATAAGTTATTGTTAGTATTTAGTGAGATTTATAATGATAGTAAAAAGGTACTGACTAGCAATAAGAAGAGAGAAACACAACCGTGGATAAACCAAAGCTTAAAAAATATGTTATTACGTAGGGACCAACTATTCAGAGAGTGGAAAGATATGCCAAATAATAATACTAAAAGATTAGAGTATACACGATATAGAAATAGGGTAAATAAAGTGTTGTTTAGAGAGAAAAATAAATATAGACAGGAAGAAATAAAAAAGTGTAAAAGTGATCCTAAAAAAATTTGGGAAAAAATTAATAGTTGGTTAGGTAAAAAGAAAGCTAATATAGATGATATAGTAAATAAATATTTTGGCAATAATGATACAATGTATAATATATGTAATAAGTTTTCAAATACATTCACTGAAGAAATAAATAATATAAAGCATAATTGTAACATAAAGTTCCTAGATAGATCTCAGTATGTTAAGCCTAGTAATATGTCATTTCGTTTTCAACCAGTGACTGGTGAGTCAGTGTGTAAAATTATAAATAATCTTAGCAGTGAGAAGGCGCCGGGGGTAGACTGTATTCGTGTTATTGATTTAAAGCTAATAAAAACAAAAATTGCGCCAGTTTTGGCACACTTTGTCAATATGTGTCTCTCGAGAGGTCAATACCCTAGCCTACTAAAAAAAGCAATAATAAGACCGATATACAAACAAGGAGATCGCACCGATTATACTAACTACAGACCCATAGCTATCTTATCTGTTATTAATAAAATAGTTGAAAAAATTGTGGTAGGTCAGGTCAGCGATTACTTAGAGCAGCAACAAATACTATCCGATACTCAGCACGGGTTTAGGCGCGGTCGTAGTACCACGACGGCGCTCACGAGTTTTTCTGAGTTTATAAATGACAGGCTGGACCTGGGTCACCAGGTGCTGGCGTTATTTATAGACTACAGAAAGGCGTTTGACACCTTAAGTCACGAGGTACTGCTTCAGGCGATGGATGAGTGCGGCATTAGGGGTCCAACTAATAAATGGTTCCAAACTTATTTAAGTGACAGATCTCTCCAGACTTGCATATCAGGTGTAACTGGGAAGGAAGCCGCAGTGACACTGGGCGTACCAACCGGCTCCGTGTTCGGACCAGTTGGTTATATCATGCATGTAAATAGCGTCGCTAATGTCGTCAAAAATTGTCGAGTGTTCATGTACGCCGACGATATGTGCTTACTATACTCGTCCAAAAATATACAAGAGGCTAGAGCTATAATCCAAACGGACTTTAATAACATCACCAAATGGGCACACGACAATGGTATAATATTAAACATTAGTAAAACTAAACTTATGCACATATACTCACCACATAACCTAATAGCAAAAAATATCTCCATATCAAACTTAAGTATACAGGGCCACACATATGAGTGCTTGCACGCGACTTATATAAACTGTAACTGTAAAAAAATAGAATACGTCAAAACATTTAAATACCTAGGTCTATGGGTGGACTGTAACGCTAACTGGAAGACTCATGTTGATTCAGTGTGCACAAAACTTAGAGCAGTCCTGTGCAAGTTTCATGCTTTAAAGGCAGCTTTAAGTAGAAAGACTCTACGTATTGTGTACTTCGCATTGGTTGAGTCATTAATTAGCTATGGTCTGAGCACATATGGTCGGACATTCAAAACTTATTTAGATAGTATTAAGTCACTACAAACCCGCTTTATGAAATTCCTTGTTTCTCCTAAAATAAAACGTCAATGTAAACATAATTACGAACAGCTTTACCAAATATGTAAAATACTTCCTATTCACGAGAGGGCCGAATATTTGTTGATATTAGAACAATTTTATAACGATAATTTTAAGGTAAAAGTTAGTAATAGATATAATACAAGACGTGTAAGAGAACAGCATTTGATCCGCCCATCGATAAAAAATTATTATGGAAAAAGAACCAACAAATATTTGATCCCCTCGGTTTATAATAAATATGACTGGATAAGAAAACTAAAAACTAACATAAGTAAATTAACTTTAAAAAATAAGTTACGCAGTATGTATTATAAGTAGGCAGCTATAGTTAAGTAGTATTAGTATATATATATCATTTTGTGTTTCTTTTTATTTTTTTACTTTCTGTATTTTTGTATTCTGAAACTAACAGTTAATATTTATCGAGCGCTATTCCCGCCGACAAACTGTCTCACAGTTTGGTGGGTTTAATAATTTGTGTAAATGTGTTTTTTAAACCAATAAAAGATTTTATTATTTTATTATTATTATCAAATACAGCGCATATTAGTCATACAGCGAGCCATTTCCACGGTCCCCATCTGTTTTCCTACATTCATCAATCTAGTGGCTGTAAATAATTCATTTAATATAGCTAATAATATTTCTCACGAGTCGTATTAACATCAGCTCGTGAACGAAAACGAATCTGTCATTCCTAACTGATGCTTACGCAGACGCCCGTCGACCACCCATTGGCAACGTCACAAACAGCTACGCATTTCCGTTCCACAATCACTTGGATTTATCGACTTTTTTATTTTTTAGACAAGACACAAACATCGTGTTCATGGTTTTAGAAAAATTCTTCTTTCCCGCTTCTTTGTTTTTAATAATAGTAAGTGCGGTATCTCGTAAGAGTTAAACAACAATACGAATTCTTTTAGAGATAATGTTTAGAAGTTTGTTGCTTTCATAAAGCTAAGTGAATTGGACGAGTTTGTAGTCTCCACTATCGATTCAGAAAATTGTATCTCAAAGTTTGGATTAAGTCTCAATAGAGTTTAGGGACAATCTGCTGGTAATATAACTTTCAGCATATTGTGTCTGTGGAACTAAGATGGCGGATAGCTTTTAGCTTTATATTATATAGGTAGATATCGAGACCTAAAAATGAGTTCATTCAGAAATGTTTGTCGCAAGATAAAATAGATAAGTATAACGATAATTTAATTTAACTTTAAGATACAAACGAAACATGAAGCCCTTAATCTCGATGAGTTTAAGTTAGGAAAACAAGTGAAAGTTAAGCTTTTGTGGCACCTTATCATTCGAGCCACGATTTCAACGTTGTTGTTAAATATGGCTCCCGTTCGTGTTATCTTGTTGCCTGCTTCTATCTTATAACTTTTACTTGATTGTGGTTTGAAATTGTAAATCGAATGATCGTTATCCTTATATTTCTATTTATATCTTTTAGGTTATTTAAGATTTTAAACGATGAGACTGAATCATTCGATACAAAAACATGAATAGATTAGATACGTACGACGTATTTTCTAAATGTTTTTAGCGTTTGTACCTACTTTTGTACGAACGACAATATCCACAAAGCAAATTGTAAAAATAAAATTTACTGTCTCCAAAAAAGACAGATTTCATAAAAGAATATAAAACATGAAACGATTATCTTCTTTGTCATCGCAAAAATCCCCAAATTCGGATTAATGTTATTTTCGAACAAAGAAATCTCAAGTGCCTTCTCATTTATAATTTAAATTGTGCCAATTCTTTGAAGTCTTAGGACATAAACAACGGAGATACAATATGATTCACGTTTTGTATTACAGTTTAGAGATTATATTTTAATTAGGTGCTGGCTGTCGGCAACACGTGGGCTTACTGGCTTCTGACGTCACAGGAAGTGATGCAGTTTCCCATGCAACATTAGATGTACCTACGCAAGTCTTGAGATTTATTTATAGATGCTTGATCATGGGAAAGTTATGCGTGGCACGTTATGTCATTTTGTTTTGGGAGAACAATGTGCCTATAATTACCTTCAGTTGTAGTTGTGAAAGAGAGATGGCGCTCTATAGCAGTGTTTCACAACTACTTTAAGAGGGTCCACGAAAAGCTAAATAAAAAATCCTCTTCTTGTGATATAAATATTACATACAAGAAAGTGATAAAAAAATATCTTGATTAATTACACGTCCATCATACTCCAAAGCAATTTACTGGGTTTTGTTCAGGTAGCGCATTTTAATTGTATTACATTTACGTTGGCATGCACCGAGAGCCTGTTCCGAACTGCCCGTTGATTTAAAGGTACAAGTGTATCCTGGAATATTGTTAAAGGATTTTACATTTATTAGACATACTATAGTCAAACTGCGAAACATTGAAGCAGGACTTTTGTCGTAGTGGAAACGAGAAGCCACTACACTCCACAATGACAATAACTCTACTAAAAGCTCATAAACAGTGCAGGCACTAACAAGGTACAATTACCATCACATTACTAAAACAGGTGACGAACACAGGAAGCTTATTCATAGCCTTACTGCATTACATTTTCTGGCAAACACAGTCCACGCCAAGAGCAATATGACATTATGAAACTAGAGTAATATATTCAAGGAATAACCAGGTCTCAGTTCTTGTAACATAATGCTGCGGATCTGAATGTATTGACATGTCCGGCTTTTAGCCAACATGTACATCCTTCTGCTAATACTTACTGAACATATGTGGGGTATTTATCAGCCAAATATCTAAAATATATTTCCAAAGAGCAAATGTATGGAGCTATAACCCTTTTCAGAAACCTGTCGGTCTGAAGTAGGGTTGGTTTGGACAGCTTTTTCGAGGCTTTAAATTGGCATGTTACCTAATGAAAAATATTATGTGCGCTAATTTCGTAACAGCTATTTTTAATCATTACAAAAGCATGGGTCTAAGGACCAGACCCTAGTCATACTGATTTCAAATTCTCATGATCTACACCAAAAGGAAAACAAAAAAATATATACTGTAGTTTCCAAATTGCTCCAATAACTCCAGATCACATTTCCGAAAAGGTTTCGATGATGCATATAAACCCAGACGTGACAAGCAAAGCTCAATGACACCATCAAAAGCTTAACCGAAAAAGCATAAATCGGTGCAGTCCTATCTGAGCTTTCAAAAAGCACTTTGTATTGTTTCAGATGCCAGTAGTACATTGCATTGAAACATTTTCGGCGATTCGTTAAGAACTGTTTGTTAAATTTTTTAGGTCATAGGTCAACGAATGGGTTGGGTCACGAATTTCTGGCTTTTGTTTAGGGGAGTTTTTCCTTTATTATTTTAAATAAAGGTTTCATATGAACCCCGTTATGGTAACAAATTATTCAGTTAATACTCGTTATATGATTGCATGAAGGATTTTAAGCATCTATCAGATTGAACGTGAAATGTTTGAATGCGTCTAATTCAGAATGGGCAGCATGCACTGCCATTGTCTTTATACGTTTGTGAAAATTATGATTTTGGCAATGTTATTTATTACATTGGAAGACTTCTTGGACATTCATTGACTAAGTACAGTGATAAATGTTCGTATCCCTTGTGTATGAGATATTTCGTTTCCAAGAAACATGCCATTTCAAATCAACCACCTTTCTTGGAAAAATTAATTCTATATAAAGCATTCCTGCTTTCGTAGAAATGAAAACAGCGAAGGTTGGCGAGTAGACAGGAGCAAGCTTTCATAATTCTTAGTTAATTAATTCATAAAGAAAAGGGGACGACCAAAGCATTTCTTCATGGTGTTATGTTTTGAAAGCACGTCATATTTTAAAGCGAGTTGACTTCCTTGCTCATTAGTAGGCCACTAATGACGAGACATATTTAAACGGCATAGCAACAAATAGCTGTGTTAATGACAACAAATTGTAGTCAGCAATTGTATTATCTAATAGAACCGATTTTAGTTTCATAATAGTCGAGACAATTTTGGCACTCATTGCTCAGTCCGATCCAAAAATACATTCCCGTTACGAAAATAAAAGAACAGTCGAAAAACTTGTAATTCCAACCTTAGTTTTAGCGTTACTAAAACGTTTAACTAAGGCCAAAATCTCTTATCGCAAATGTTAATTTTGCACTTTTAGGCGTTACAGGTGGACTAGGTTAATAGCTTAGGTCACAGGGAATGTTCTAGGGAATGGACAATTAAGGACGTGTCCATAATACCAGGACACCAGGAATACCAGGGTACCCGAAATGATTGCGGTCCAATTCCAGAAATTTGTGGAATCGCGAGAATTTTTGTTTACGCATTCAATGGACGACCGAAATAAAGGTGAGATTATATTTTCGTGTCGATGACGATTGCTAGTGAGGGGACAGAGGACCTTTTATCGATTGGGTATTTAGAGGTATTGTTATGGTAAACGTTAAAGAAAAAGTTTCATTTTCTTTATAAGTAATTTTGTTGTAGGTTGGACGAAAATTAACCTGTGACAGATTTGGCTTCGATGAAGAATGGAGATATATTTTAAGGATACTTACATATTCATAAAAAATAAATTCCATTTCATCAGCACTGAGTAACCCGTATTATGCACCGTATCCGCACTGAGTAATTTGCATATTTGGAATTTAAAACGAAAGTCTTTCACGAGCTAGAACTCAACTAACATTGTTTTAAAAATGATGAACCCTAAAGTTATTTCAGTAGTTGGAAATAGGACAGAGACCGCATGACCCAGCTCTGGGCACTTGAGCGGCTAACGAATGGAAACATTCCATTTCAGCTGCAAATCAAGAGAAAAATGTGCTAAATAAGGTTCCACTGAGTTAATGTTAAAACTGGAATCAATGTGAGAAAAGTCTTACTGCTTTTATGTTAGGAAAAGTGTCAATAATATTGGGCAAATAAGTTTCATTTTATCGTGTAAATAAACATGGAGATGATACCTACAGTGGGTTTAAAAGTGACGTCACGTCTTAATGTAGTTTTTAATGACAAGAGACGACTCCCACCAATACTCAATTATTATGGACAGGTCAATGATGTACCTAAGTTAAACAAAATTCTGTATGTACCACCATACATTAATTCCATTCAATCAATACCAATACGATTTAAATCACAAACCTAATCATAATTTAGATAACGCTGACAAGAAATAAATAAACGAGTTAACCAGTCGTTTATTAACTAGTTCAAACTAAACTATTATGAGAACTCAATAATGTTTGTAGCACAGTTGTACAAACAGTTCAATAATAATGAGATTATCTCGTGTAAAAGGGGTTAAGCTTGTTGCCATTTACTGGCCACTTGCGACATCTAGATCAATGAGACGTTCCCCTACAGACTGTAATTATTTTACTATTTTTTTACAAGCATAACCAGAAAAATCGAAAATAGTTAAACACATAACTATTTTCGATTTTTCTGGTTATGCTGATGGCTAAATCCGGCAGTTTCACATGGGTTGTTTTCACCCAATGCACTTAAAAGTCAAGGTTAGCTTATTTCATAATAATCCTACATGAAAATCCAGGTAACAAGTTTATCAATACCAAAGCCATTTTCATTTACCAAAATCCGTTTGCGTGAAAAGCACCTAACAAACACCCATCTTCCCATTGAAACCTAGTTTGGATTACAGGCTTAGCATTCCACTCGAAACACTAAATCCTAATTCGAGAAAAATATCGATATAAAAAAATAAGTACCTGATTTATGCTGATATTAAAATTGCCTATCGATAAGGTCACCCCATCCCTATAAGCAAGACGGATGGCCATCACTAATGAATGAATATTGCTGCCATAGCTTCGCGCCTTATCACGCACACATATACCCTCACATATACATATACCTGTATATGTGTGTGTGAATTTCCATGGGAAACCCTGCATGTAATAGCGCGACGTTATTTTCATTCAAAGGGATTTAATGTTTTAAAATCTGAACATTTTCGTGTGAATGCTCGAGTTTATCAAGGATTAATAGAGAATTCGGAATGCGAAGTATTTTAACGCATTTGTTTTATGATTCCTTGTGTGTGATTTAGGAGCAATTTTAGTATCGGGGCTTAGTAATTTTAGTGCTGTCGTTTGACATAAAATTACAGATTGCTCTAAGACATGTTCTAACTTTTCATCATAATTCTCGTCGTTGTCTCAATGTTCAGTCCAAGTCAAACCAGAATAGGTAAATGTTTGAGTCTCCACTCTAAGGAACAATTCATTATTCTTCAGCCATTTATATTTATCTGTCAAAGCTTTACGAGTCTCTAGTTTTTACTCTTAAATATTATTTACAAACTCATCAGCGATTCACATTTATCTGACAACCATGAAAAAGACCACTCATCCAACTGTCACCCAAACTTTAAACTACATAATGCACCTAGAAATATGTATGTCTAGCCAACCTCTATCTATCTCTCTATCCACAAACACTCCACAATGACTAGTCTCGATACACTGACACGGATTCAACGAGGTCAATATCGGATGTAAACCTATGTTCCGGGCTACCGGCATATTTACCGGCGTTCCAGAACCGGGCCCGATGCGGTGTTCCGTTCAAATTTTTATATCGCCCACGCGTACCGCCGTGAGAAAATGCCTCAGGGTTGTGTCGCGGTATTGGGTTTTTAAAGAACATTTTCTTCGTACTTATACCTGGTAGAAAGCTACAGGAAGAATGATAATGGAAATGCATTACTTGTTTGAAATCTACTTACTTCACTGAGAATCTTTAAACATCATCATTCCCCTGCCTTTATCTTAATTATTATTTGTAGTCGGTGCCGCATGTCTACTTCTTCCACACGTTTCGTCTGGCGCCATTTCGCAAGTCACTCTTTGCAGCCATATCATCTTTCACACAATCCATCCATCGTTTCTTTGGTAGTCCTCTTCCTATCCATTTATCATCATCACCGTTAGTTTTTTATCCCGTTCTGGGCATAGGTCCTTCTCTGTGTATGCTGTTCTTATTTGTTCCTTGTACGTCAATTCCATTCTATTCCTGCTATCTTTTTAGATCATCTACCATCTGGTCAACCCTAATTACGCCTTAGCAGTCATTTACTTAGGTAATTTTAATTTTACCACCTACACACAGAAGAAGCTGTTTTGCATCGCATTTACCTAATGTAGTTTTGTAATCAAAGTTTATTTATTTACTTAAATCAAAATGCACGACACCATTAAAACTTGATAGGTTGAACTTTGACTCTACAAAGAACATTAAGATGTCATTGCATCTCCATACTAGTTACCATCCATGTACCTATCTCTAACCGATGGAATAACTTAGTCAAACTTATGTAGATATAAACTTAACAGTGATAACGTAATATTAAGAAATACATGTAAAATTTTATGTTTACCATCATTATTAAAATACAAAATACACACATGCGAGCTTACTATGATATTCTAAAGCAAGAACATTGCAATGGTGCAAGCGAGACATCGCTATCTACATTGTATTGCTCCATCTCGTTTTAAAAAAGGCATCAGTAGTACCAACAGTATTTAAGAACTCATAGTACTGGCACTGCTACACCGCTACCACTTCGAAGCAGGAAATTGCGTTATCAACAAAAACTACTTAATAAAATTTCATGGGGGCTTAAAAGTTAAGATAGAAATCTGTAAGGTGGCAGCCATAATCGTGCTGCTTGCGATCGATATTGTAATACCATTTGACGTGTGTGCGTACGCGAGACGAATCCTAAGGTCAACTTCTTATTGGCACTTACATAACAAATCTAAACCCCAATCCTGGAGACTTCCTTATAATACAGACACGTTTTGTTTATTTATCACTTAAATGGTTGGCAGGCTACCGTGTAACGGATAGCTCTTTTAAATTTTGTTCCTGTATGGTTATATTTTTGCGTGTGTGTATTATTATTCTTGCTTTATATGTGGATCAAATAAAAGTGATTTGGAAAATACACAATGGATTCAAGATCGGGGAAAGTTCAAGATTTCGATAAAGCATCATCTGTAAGAAGAACAAAAGGGACTACAAGATTTTCTTATACATGTTTAGTCTCTAAACAACTACCGTTACACAAGCTGATACACTTAGGTATACGTCGCGCACAATGATAAATATAATAGGCGTGGTGATCTTACCACTTTATCTATCCGTGCAGTCAAAAATGAAAAATATTTTTTATAATTTATGTGATTTTCGGCATAACCTTAGGTTATAATTAGTACAAGAATTATTCGCTAGCTAATAAATATAATATAGAGCATGTAACATCGCAACAAGACAACGACCAACGATGCCAAACATTTTCACGCGCAATTAACTGCAAACTCGATGAGAAACTAATGACACTATCGATTAAAGTTAACTACGCAACCCGTTGTATCTACTCGATATAATTATATCTCGGAAAATAAAAGCGTATTTTCTATAATGTTAGGAATCTATGGATCGATTTAATTCATTATTCAATTGGCGAAAGGCTAACGGCAGACTAAACACGGCATACAATATTGCTCAGGTATTGTGATTATAATAAATTAAAATTTTATCCAAATTAATGAAAAATCGTATGTATTTTTTGTTTGTGTACGTACTCATTTTATTTATTTATTTTACATATAGAACTAATTGGTACCAGGTGCCTTTAATATTTTTTTTTTGCTAATGCGGTATTTTCAATAAACAGTCTAAAAGATTTTATGGATTTCTCACAAAAAAACACCTCCCATATCTATAAGCACTTACTCCAGGAACAAAATATTTTTAAATGTCTAATAACGAAACAAACATTGGTACACAAGATGAAAAGCAAAACGTGTACAAACCACTTCTGAAGGTGAGAAGTCATGAATGACAGCGCTCTAACCACAGCTGTTATTCCGAGCGATCTGTGGTTGAAGCTAAAATGTACGTGAATTTTGTTTATTGCAATAAATTCAAACGTTATTCTGTTCTATTTGAAGTACGATTGTCAATTGTTTGGTTGAAGAGAAGAATAATTTATGGGTTGATACGGGATGTGACAAACAAATAAACCAGGAAGTAAATAATTAGTTTGTTCTATGTTAAACAAAGAGTACAAAATATAAACAAGAACCTCTATTACGTTTTCCGGTCTTTGGGTAATAATAACAATGATTTGAAAATGCTGATCAATACATAAATTAGAATAATCCTCCATACCTTTAACATATAACAGATTCTATTGAGATGAGCTTGGCAGAAACCGGGAGTTTTCTTTCGTAGAGAACACGTACTCTGTATTTAATTAAAAAATAATAATTAGTCCCTCAGACAGATTATGAAAATAAATTAAACCTGTACTTTTTCTTTAATTATGTAAAAAAGGGTACTACTACTATACAGAGAGTTGTCACGACTCAGTGCACTTTTTACTGACAAATGACGTTACCAGCTACCGATTCCATACGATTCACCATCTTTGATGTATTATATTTCCAGTTTTTTTTATTGATTTTATGATAGGAAAAATACGCAACCCAATTTGTTTTGGTAGCCTAACTGACGGACAAATTAGATTTTATTATTCAAATACCCAATTATGCACATAATTATTTGACGATTGTGAAGTGTGAACAAACCTTTACCGAAGAAACATTTAACTTAAATAGCAGCCATACATTCCTAATGATTCACTTGATCGCAGCAGTAACTCAATTTTCTTTTATGTTTATTTCACTTTCAGTTCTAAAAATACCCACAAATACTGTAGCCTGGACTCCGGGCCTGTTTGTAAACTTTGCATAGTTTTTAAATGCCCTTTTTGGCTTTATATTCAATTGATTTTTAATATCCGCACCCTGGAATTTAATTCTTGTGTTGTGGGGGGTTTCACAGACATTGAATTCAAATGCGCTAATACCTACACAGAAAAGAAAAACACTCATAGGTGGCTTTTATAAAGTGACGCTCTTGAATACTATTGCTAAACATTTAAACATATGAGCCCCACATTAAAAAAAAATGTTAAATACTAAATACAAGCGTGCAAAAACCAATAGGAAAATAAATCCAACTGAAAATAGTTCCCATATTTTTCCAACTTAATACGATATTGAAGTACAGAACGCCTGTTACTGTATGCCTGTTTCTGAAATGCCTTGAGGCTAGCAGTAAATGGATCTCCCGGGTATTTTCAATACTAGCCTGAAATGTTTCTCGGCCGATAGCGATTCTATTTGCTCGACTGTCTATATGAACGTTAGGCTTACATATAGGAATGTAGGGTTTATGTTTGTGCTATATTAATTGTATTTGTTTATGATCGAAGTATTCTGCGTCTATTAATAAGCATTTTTGATGCTAGGTTTTTCGTGCAAAAAATAAAATAGCAAACGTTTGGCAAACCTTTTATGTCAAGACAGTATTTTCCGTAATTATTTTGACAAAGTTAAATAGCGAAACAAACATTATTCATCCAAAAACTATTTTTAACAAGTGTAACGAAATTGTCATTTAACATAATAAATGACATTCGGAATAAACAGATGAATGCACAGCTTTGTATAAGTTTAAATACAAAATTCGAACACGATAAAACAAACACGTCAGAACAATGCAATTGGGAATTAATGCCATCTATTGCCATCTGATATTTAGGCAGTATACCCCAAACCTTTGCCATTTAACGAATTAAAAACAATAGCTGTCAAAATTTGTTGACATAAATTTTGATGTAACGATTTACTCATACGTATTTATCGGGATTGTTCGACTAGTTTCGAAACTATAGCCCTTAATCAAATAATTATGAATTCGCCTCACAAAAGTTAAATTAAATGATTTTCAACACTAAAATGCTATAAATTCCGTTGGTTACGTAGGGCATATCGCCATTAAAATCACCGAATATGTACGGAATGATGCTAGTTTCATAATTTCATTAGTTTCATAGTGTTAACACTTACCTACTTAACCTACATTGAACTTTAGTGGCTATAAAGTGTTATCAAGCAGTAAATCGTCTTACATTAAGCCATTCTCACAATGGCTTGGAGTTTTCACTCAATTTTCTTTGCGTGTCAGCTCTCGTTCGCATTGTAATGTCACTTGATATAATGAAGGGAAATCACGGCATTGCTTGCCTTGTTTTTTCTTTAGCTTAATATCTGTTTGCGTTTGGCAAATGTAGTAAACAATTTGGAGATTACTGATGCAAATGCATTTTTTTTCAAACTAAATTGCTGCATACAGTAATACTCAGTATTAAATCACTGTTAATTATCTTGTTGTTTTAATGAATCCAATATTAAAGCTTTTAATGTGACATTACGTAAAACTGTTTTTGATTTTGTTTCTGGAACTTTAAAGATATAAACAAAACACATTTGAGAATGTCTTGACAATTGTTGCGTTTCAGTTTTCCGGGGTAAGGCTCTTGATGAGGAAATATTTGGAAAATATGAATCATAAAGTATACTATCTGTTTGCTGCTTGCTATGTTGATAAGTATAAATAAAATAATGACATCAAACTAATATCCTCTCAAATCCAATAAAACTATCTATTTACGGTCCTTTCATTCCCTAAAAAAGGAAAAATATAATATCCTTCGAATTTCCAAGTATTCCTAGATAGAATTGTAGCCTAGGGACATTAGGTCTACCTTACATTAATATTTAATCTTATATGAGAATATTAAAGCAAAATCGTACCACGACATCTTAAAGTTATAGGTATTATAGAAATTGTGGAAACGAGATAGCGCGCTACACGGCGTAGAGCTGCGTCTGTCTTACACACCCTCTTGAACCGTGATGGACGTGATGCTAGACCCTTAGATAGTTCCCATTCAAAGGTTATAGGGTAACATTTGAAACCTAAATTATTTTCTTCGGTCTGAATGGGACCTTTACAAATATTGAAGGAATAAGATATGGAGATTAGATATCATTTAAAAGCATATTTTTGAAACGTAATTTGGATTAGGTGCTCTAATCGGAGCTTAGGAAATTCAGAAAGAAAAAAATAATATAAACATACGAATGTAATTCAATCATCTACAAATTGGCTTTTATAGATATAAAAATGATGTGATGAGAGTTTTTTGTTTGAAAACATATTAGGTATTACATTTATTTTGTCCTAGAATTTTCTGAATCAGATTATGTTCATCAACTTTTTTGGGAACTGTACGTATTTATTGAGATTACTAACAGCAATACAGGGTTTTAATAGATGGTATATATTTAGTATAAAACTTTCTCCAGATTGTAGATTTTCACTTAGTAACTATAGACCAATTTACATTCAAATACTTAGTATGACGGGTATAGTAAAGGATAGTAAGGAGCAGAAAGATGTCCTGATTCAGGAGCATTCGGAATTGGACTGGAGTAGCGAGTGATGCTGAACTATTTCACCTCGCAAGAGATAGGACTCTTTATGCAGAGCTGACTGCCAATCTTCGCTAGTCGTAGAGGCAGATAATGAAGTTGCAGTTTTGAAATAAAGAAGATAGCATATATGATTTATCTCAACATAGCTTGAGGAAAGGATGCAAAAGAACCTTCTCGATTTCTTCTTCATCATCATCATTATTATCAGCCTATCCCGGTCCTCAGCTGGACATGGGCCTCTACAAATGCACGCCACTGAGATCTGTTTTCAGCCACTCGCATCCAGCTCCTACCAGCCGTCTTGCGCAAATCATTACTCCACCGTTCATCACTCATTCGAAATTTCTAGAGCATTATTGAATTATAGATATAATCATAGTATTGTAAATTTATTAGGCCACTAAAGTCAGCCGCTTTTGTATTCGTGTGAATGTTATCACCTAGGCCCATTGTTTCAGATAACTTATTATCAACTAATGTTTCTCTCACAGTTTTGTCTGTACGTACTCTTATATTGATACTTATGTAACAATGTGGTTATGAAATGTGTGAAGATTTTTGTGAAATAATAACTACCTAAGACACATCGTAGAGATTTGAAGTTTTGAGTATTGATCTGGTTGTAGCAAGAATCTTCCCAAGTTAGAAACCTGGGGTACTGACTTTGCTTACTTCAATTACCACTGTGCGCGACGTGTCGCGGGTTCGATCCCTCGTAGGACAAGAATATGTGCATTCCATAAATGCTTGTTCTGAGTCTGGATGTCTCTGTGTATGTGAATTGAATGTCTGTGAAACCCCCCTATACATGAATTAAATTCCTTAGTACGGGAGTAAAAAAAAAAGACATCCGGATACCAAACTCTTTCGAATTATTTCATATGAAATATAAGGAGTTCAGGGTCAATGCTTGTACCTTATAGAACCTTATTTAAGAATTCGGTTCGTAGCCTCCTTAAGTGTTTTCCCTTTACCTTTGCCCTAGCCTATCTTACCTTACCATTACTTCCAAGGGTTGTCTGTAAAAGATTGCTGTACGATAGCCGGCTCATTTGCATTTTATGCTACTTTACGTTATTCAAATGAGAAGGATAAAAGTATGCTCTACTTTATAGTGTTCTGTTTAAACATTTTGATATCTTTACTATAGTAATGAAATAATTTCCAAAGAGTTTTGCAAAGTCTTATGTATGATTTGATTCATTCTTTTAAAATTATTATGACGTCGATCTCTTGACCTAAGAGAACTGTGCAATTGCATTTTACTTTTTTATCGCTTTTTTATCTTCTCCAAACTATCCTTAACAATACGATAATACGGGAGAAAATTATTTTCTGTAAATAATTACGGTACCTGTGCTTTCATTTCTTTATTTTCCCCCATTCAATTAACAATTCCACGCTCAAACCTTCTCTACATTGCCAATCTGTCACAAATCTACACTACAGGCTACTAATTAATACTACTACTTACTAATGAATATAGGAACTAGGAATTCCTCAAATCATTTAAACCTAACCCTTTCAATGCTACTACTTTCGTCCATGACCTATTCCGTCCGCCAGTGAAACCCCACAGAGGGTGTGGCGCGAGTCGCGACCCGCTAGCTGGGTCAACGACTAACTGGTTGACCGCTATAGAGGTGCTTTTGTTGATTTTCAATCTAGGTTCAGACTTCAGGCTATATTTGAATCTAACTTGCATATATTTTTGGTTTCTGGTGAATTGGATTTTTGTGTGATTTTCTTAGTTTATTTCAGTTAAAAGAATGGAGAGGGATTAAAGTGGAGTTGCACGCGACTTCTGCATATTGCGTTTTATTTTTAATTATTTTTATAAAGTAATCAGTTTAAGTACTGGTCAGATATACAAAAAAAAAACATTCTAGTGACAAAATTTAAGAATCGCCTTAGTATTGGAGTCATTGTATGTATATATTTCAGTAAGGGAAAAATTAACATGATAATATACGTCCCACTGCAGGGCACAGGCCTCTTCCCATATAGGGAAGGTTCGAGCATCGATCACCACGCTAGCTCACTGCGGATTCGCGATTTCAGATTACAATAAGACAATAGCTTCTAAAAATATCTTATTCTTTTCTTACATAAAATGGACGTATGACAGCACACTTTAGTGATTCCCTGGAGAACATATACAGATAAGTAACTTCTAGCTAAGCAACGAGAAAACAATAACGTACAATATATTTTGTAAGCATAGTAATGTATATTGTATAAGCGTTCGCGTGAGTACATGTATTAAATAATAATGTTAACTGGCTAGTCCCCTACGTACTTAGGAATGTAAAGAACATTCCGCTAATTGCTTTCGACCACTGGTTTTTTAAATTGGTTTAGTTTATGTTTGTTTTTACATATTAAAATTTCTTTTCGAAGCTTTTTGATAGTAAAGTGAGGTAATGTTTTTTGGTATTAACTATACATATAAATCAAATTAGAGGTGTTGCTTGTACATATTATATTGATATTACGGTTTTTTACTCTATGCGTATTTTTTTTTGTTAAATTCCACACAGACGAAGTCGCGGGAACGTCTAGTTATTAATAAAAGAATGGGAATTGAAAGGGATGTGTTAGTAGAAGTGGTCAAAAAAAAAATAATGCAATTAACATTTCAAACGTAATAAGATTAAGATTGACGAAAAGAGATTTAAAATTATACTTCACACACAATCTATACTTGAGCCAAATTCGATAAAGAATAGAGGTAAACAAATCGTTGCTAGGCAACGACTTGTTTACTCCTAACAGGCAGATATTAACAACCTTTTCTAGATTAATGTTTTTCATACAAATATAGCAGAACGCAAAGAAATTACAACAACTCGCACCTCGACTGACAGGTCAAGACAGAACGAGCATGCAGACGTATAACTCGACCAAATTATATTGCTACGTTTCGTTATTTTCAATTTATTTTTTCTTATTGTAGGTTTATGTCTTTTTTCTTAACATAAATTAATAATAATTTATATGGTTGCCTATCAAACGGTATAAAGTAATATTAAAATAAATGAAACGTAAAATATAATAAAAATATTTTTGATACGTATTATTATACATAGTCTTCAATGAAACAACTAAACGCGAGCCTTTCATACTTGGAAGTATTATAATGCACGTGTTATGCGGTTGATTAGAAAAGTAGTTAAAATGTGCAAAATTGTATATACAAACGTCCCAACTTTATTTGTTGGTATAAACCAAATTCGCAAAAAAGTGTTTTATCCCTGGATTTCATCCATGTTTCTTTTTTGTTAGGGCTATCGCGAAAAGTTAATGTCGACTTATTAATGATTTTTCGAAATAACCAGGTAATATGCATGTTATTTGAGTGATTCTAGTGAAATATGCTGCAATAGGATTTCTTAATAAATAGTTAGCGTGAAAAAGGCAATAATCATGTAAATAATTGAAGATTTGTAAAAAGTGAGTTGTGATAACCCTAAATTGGTTTGTTTACCTGTATTCTTTATCGAATTTGGCTCAAGTATAACAACAAATTTCATATACCGATATAATTATTAAGCCATAATTAGGTACCATACAGTCCAGCAAATTTCAAGTCCGTAAACAAATCTTACCTGTAACAAAAAAAAAAAAACAAAACATAAGCACAAAAAATACAAAAACAAAAAAGGTTGTATAACAGCAACTACAGCATTACTTAATAACCACAAACTTTTTAATCGGCAAAGGAATTAGACAGATATGACGAAGGATTTTTTGGGTCTAAAAGACCCACATTTTTGAAGAAGGGTCGAGCGATATCATTAGCAGTTAACTCTAAAATAAAAAGTTGTGGAACTAAGTTGTAACTTAATTTTGTACACGATTACTTGGTAGTGGGATTCGCGGTACTTAAAGTGGCATCGTGGGATTCATGACACTTTATGTTAAATGTGTAACTGTTGTTATAAGAGTTTGTTTTCAGAAGACACTTTAAACACTTAGACTGTCCCTAAGGTGTAATTTTAAAAAGAAAGCTTTGTACATTGTTTGTAAATATGGTGTTGAGAATTAACAATCTTATTACATGAGATTCTTAGTTATTAAACTAATAATATTATCCTGATTTAGATACAACTGCCCGGGTGCAGTGTTGATGTATTTTACATATTATAAACCTTCCTCTTGAAACAATCTTTTTCTCGGTATAGATTACCTATGGCTTTCATTATTTAAATTAGTATTGCTGCAGATTAAGAATAAAACACATACTCTCTTACATACCTATTTCATAACGCATCAATTCAACCACTTTACTCAAATAGACAACTTCGTTAAGAACAAGTTCGCATAACTTAGTTATCTCAATCGATTGGCTTGCATTGTCGCACGCTAGGACAAAGCGGAACCCTTTGCCAAGCCGTTACTTAAATATTTAATGTGTCTAGGACAGAGTTACTCAAAGTTTTTGTGCCATTAAGAAAGTGGGAAATTTATGCAATATTTTATATTTTTAAGGCACACAATTTAGAGTTTTAATCACATAGAATTGAAAGTTACGAATGATTAAACAAGAAATGGTATGCCACAGAGTTTTTTTAAATCTGAAATATCTAGTTTACAACAATTAATTTATTAAAAAACTGTACCTACATGAAAATTTTAACATTTTGTTTTTTTTTTTGTTTGAATCGAATTTCAATAGAAATTGAACACATAATTGTATAAATCACAATCTGTCTTCAGGTAAAAATATTAATAGTATTCTGTACTGGCACATAACGAAGAATAACTGGCAGAATATTAAACGCCTTAGCTCCCTTCTGAAACTTTGACAGCGGCTGTCAAACGTCAACAATAAGGTGTGACCAGCCAGACAGGAAGGAAGGGCTGACATCATAAGCCCATTAGCGCTAATACCGCCATACCAGCACTCATTGTTCTATGCCCTATGGCTACTGACGGCAAAAACATGAATAAAGTGCAGGTGCAGGTGACGTCATAATGTTGTCTTTGGTGCAAGGTTTCCTGTGAATGCTTAAGGTTGTTGGAATGTATGTATAGGTTTAATTGGTTGTGAAGTTTTTTTTATTAAACTGTTTGTTTGGACTTAACAGGTAGGCAAATTTTGTACATGTTCTCTGCATATTTTTATTAATTACGAAAATATATGAAAGCTGATTATACATTAATTTTATTTTACTTTCACGACATATTTTTTTTTTATAAAACTTCACCTTTTACAACATTCTTTCTAGTCCTAATACGGAAAAAAACGCAATCCTGAAAAAAAATCTTCCAAGAATTCTAAACTAAATAATAAATATGCGTACAAAAAACCCCGCCGGAAAAAAACGCAAAATATTTATGATTATGGCACAATTTAACCAGAGATAATCTCAGTGAACCTGTGCCACCGGCCTCTTCCTATAAAGCCGGAGATCCGAGCCATCGTAAAGTTTAAAATACTTTATGTTAAAAAAAAAAGAAAACGAACATTCTTCATGTTTAAAATTGGAAGCATTTTTGAAATACGATGTCTTTCGTTGGTTGTAAAACAGAATGTCATCAACGTTTTGATGGAGTATTTTGATGAAATCGTCTGATAGATAAACTCTGTTGTGTTGTTTTCATTTAGCTTGAGAGGAAAATCTTTTGTTTGGGTAAAGGTCGTTGACCTTTACAGATTGGGTACCGGAACAAATTTTAAGAGTATAACCGTCGTATGTCGTCAAGAATCACAACAAAATGTCGGCCTCAAATATTGTATTGTACTGTCTTGTGATATCAACTAGATACTATTGAGATATTCAATACCGTAAATTAGCAAAGCATACTCCATGCATAAAGTACCGATAACTAACTAACAACGTTCCAATGACGCCATTGAAAGAATTTTATACTTACATTCAGTTCAACTTAAGCACTCGAACTAACATCTTGTTACATACATACATACATAAACGTCACGCCTCTTTCCCTTGGGGGTAGGCAGAGATCACATCTTTCCATTTGCTACGATCCTGGCATACCACTTTAGCTTCATCCACACTCATCAATCGCTTCATACACGCCCGTCGGTTTAGGGTACTCCTGACCTGACCCTTTTTTAGGACTTTCCCTATTTGGTCATGGAACGTCTGTCGTGGTCTTCCCCTCCCAACAACTCCATTCAAGCTACACTCATATATCTGTTTCGTTAGTCTTCTTTCATTCATTCTCTCAACATGCCCAAACCATTTAAGCATCCCTTTCTCAATCCTTGTGACTGCATCTTCTTTCACGCCACATCTTTCCCTTATCACATCATTTCTAACCCTATCGCTCAATTTCAGTCCTAGCATACTTCTTAGAGCTCTCATTTCAACTGCATTTATTCTACTTTCATGCTTCTTATGCCACACCCAACTTTCACTCCCATACATTAGTGTCGGTACCAACACACCCCTATGAACTGCTAAACGTGCTTTATTGGACACTTTCTTGCTGTTCATAAAGGTATGCAGTGCACCATTCACTATATTTCCAGCATTTACTCTTCTTTCAATATCACTATCATACTTCCCATCTCTCGTAAATTTCGTGCCCAGATATACAAATTCATTCACTTGTTCTACTTTTTCACCTCCAATCATTACGTTACATGCCGTCACACACTCATCTCTTTCAAATACCATAACTTTTGTCTTAGACACATTCACATTCATCTTGTTAACTAGCCAATTTAAAAAGTTCACCATATCCCAAGACCGAAAGGAATTTATCGATTACAATATAAGTTACAAGTGGCCTCTACTTATTTGTATACGCAGAGAAACGCAAATTACTTAGATATTACTCGGTTCTCGAAAACATTGTATTTTAGAAAGTACGTAGCGAATACTTGCGACAATCGATTTGGGTGATAGGAAAGAAATTAAGATAATATTGGCATTTTACACGTCAATTATGGCAATAAACTTGTTATGGGAAAATATGTATACAAAGAATTTTGAAACGAATTAAAATACATACAAGTATTTTTCTTTGGAAACTCATTCAGTACGCATGTAAAACGTTTAAAACTTTCTCAATTATTTTTGAGGCAAGGAAAATTGGTTTACATTTAGTTAAAACATTGTTATATTTACCATATAAAGAGCATTTATTTCCACCCACATACGAAATCTAAACGAAATAACTAATATCATTTACGTAGAAACCTTTCCTACATTTGATTTCAAACCTACAATTTTAGGGTTCCGTACCCAAAGGGTAAAACGAAACCCTATTACTAAGCCTACGCTGTCTTTCTGTCTGTCTCCAGGTTCTATCTCATAAACCGTGATAGCTAGAAAGCTGCAATTTTCACAAATGATGTATTTCCGTTGCCAACAAATACTAAAACTTAATAATGAAGAATAAAAAAAATAAAAATAATAGGGTATACAATAAACGTGTTCTTTTTTCCGTATTTTGTTGCTCAATTTTAAAAACGGTAACCGGTAGACGCTAGTATGATAGTACGGAACCCTCGGGCACGAGTTCGACTCGCACTTGGCCGTTTTTTTAAACTTCAGGTACACTGACCCAGTGAACTGACTCGGGACTCGACTTAACATAGAAAGAAACAAAAGACAATCTTATGACCACTCCACCCGTTCACCCTAGTTCCTCATTAGCCTTATTCCGCGCACAGACTAGATAAAAACGTGCGGAAGCGTGAGAAAAAGTGTGCGGGATTTTTTAATTAAATTCAATTTGTATTTCGTTCTGGTTTCTGTATAAAGGAAGGATTTTGGAATTCTAGTTGCTGTGTGTTTATAAAAGGTATGATGCAAAATAGTAATACATATACTAACTCAAAAGGTTCTGGGTATTTTTTTTTTCAAAGAAAGTCTATTAAAAGAGCGATTAGAATAGAAGACTAGAAAAAGGTGATATTATTTTGAGTTTTTTTTTTTGTTAGCCTATTGTATACTTTTAAAGGGTTCCAATCTCTTTGATTCCTGCTCCAACTTAAGCTGTCAAATTTAAGACCTGCCATTTTATAACTAAAACCTTTTTCATTAAAAAGAAAGAAAAACCTAAACGATCCATTTGACAAACACTTTATTCGCGTACCTATCTACCCTTTACATCAGGTCTATGGCTCCAAGGCCCACCTTAACCCAGTAACAACAAACTAATTACACACGCCCGGGTCCGCTTGTCTAAATTTATGAGAGAGGTGCCTTATTTAAGTCAAATTAACTGTAATGAGTTGGCCGTTAGGAAAAACTTCGTGCACTCAATTATCTCAATATAATCTAATGTACTTTCATAGTTACGTGGGCTGAAAATGGTATTTTTTGCTCTGGGTAATGACCTTAAGTTTTGTCAAATATTTTATCTGTAGTCTGCCGCCCCGCATACGGCAATTTTATGTTAAAAAGCGCCTGATATCAAAGTACCTATATATTTTGATTTTCTTAAGCGCTTGATATTTTAGTTGAAGCTATCAAAACCTTATTTGAGGTTAATTGCGACAGATTGTTCTAAAATAAAAATATATTTTTTTTCGAGTGGGCCTTCTGAGGCACTTTCATATCTACTGACTCAAGTTGCGCGGTTCCAAAATGTCATTCTTATGGAGAAGAACCGGCAAAAAATTCCATAAAAAATAAGCTTACCATTTTTCTCGTTTGATTCAAAGTATTTAATATCATTATTTTGAGCTAATTCGTTATAAATATTAGAACGAATTGTCAAATCAAATTATTTAACCAACAAATATTACTAAGTGCGATTAAATAAAGCTATTAGCCTATTGGTATTCTAGGCGTTAAATATCATGGGGACAGCTAATTAATTAACACGCCTAACGTCGACACAAATCGTGTATAAGTCCCGTTATCTGATCTAGACATGGTATTGTAAATGTACTTGTCTATCCCTTCTTATGTCTGTATTAACTTGTATTGACTGCACGGATAACCGAGTGGTATAGGTCACCACGCCAATTACCACTGTGCGCGACGGGTCGCAGGTTCAAATTCTTGTCCTACGCGGGGGCGTAGGACAAGAATTTGAACGTTCCACAAATGTTTGTTCTGGGTCTGGGTGTCTCTGTGCATGTGAATTGAATGTCTGTGTAACTTCCCGTGATACAAGGATTGGATACATTAGTGCGTGAGTTGTATTAAAAAAAAAAGACAATTTTCTTAATTATCAATTTTAAGATTACCTATATTTTGCTTTTTTAGCTCCAACGTCCTTTACAAGTTCATTTAGATGGTGTGAGGATATCGTGAAACTTACGATATTGCTTTTCAAACCAAAGCTGCTATGGGTCCTTAATATATTGCAACCCGTATGATATTTTTTGTTCATTGTTTTTACTACAATACAATTAAGCAGTAATTAAATGGGTTTTCATCGTTTGTACATATGCCTCCAATCACAGGTCAATCATTTATAATATTAAATACCAGCTAATAAAGTGGCATGTTATAAATATTATTTTTATAACATGTCGCTGGTTACGGCTAGTAATGTATATTATACTGTGGTATTACAGCTGCAACAAATCGATTGCTTCCGATTTGCTCGTTGCGTCCGTCACCGCGCTGGGAACGTCCGGCTACAGTTGATTACATAGCATACCTTTGTCACATGCGTAATACCTACCTACTGGTAGTGTTGGTTAAAGCAATTATGTTTGACGATGCTTAGATACGATTTACAGGTGAAGGAACTTGTGAGGCATTTAGGGGAACGATTCAAGGGTTAAAAAATAACTTACTTCGAAATAAAAACCCGATTCTATAACTTTGAACTGAATAAAAACTTCTTTATGTAGGTACAATAAGTAGAGTATATCATTATTTTGTATACCTTTATGATCTGTCTATGAATGAATAATGTATAAGAATACCATTACCAAACCAGTACCAAAATACACAATTATAAGGCAGGATTCTTCCACTATCCACTACTAAGCTAACTCAACTATCATCCCGTACTAAATGTAACATATCACACAACAGATTAATTAAACCAGTGTTATCATAATGATTAATACCTAGAATAATAGCCGATGTTGACGGTATCGCTACAGGCCGATCTGCATTAACAACACATGATATGTCGATAGCGCTTACATCAATATACATATAATATTGTCAATTGCAGAATAAATCTGTTTCAGTTTAATAAACCTACGAATAATTTACATGCAGAAACAAAACTAATATTTTAGCCTAGGAAACTTAGAGATATTTTTGAAATTAAATCCGCTAATCTAAAGAAAGAATAGCTTCAAATAACAGCAATATACCTTTTATACAGCCAATTTTTATTTGTCTGATTTGGTCTAGGAGATATTAAAATCGGTCTACTTTTACCAAAGATAGGTAAAGTTAATTAAATTATTCCTGAATATTTTAAGTTCCTTTTTCATGCAATCGTATAGCAAAGTACTGGATAACATCTCAATTTCGTATTTAAATGTTGCAGTTTTATAAAACAATACTGCTAAAAGTCATTTTATTTTGTAACACGCTACGTTGGTCGATTTTATCGTCACAATATGCTACAAAATAGGAAAGGTACATGGTAAAATTCGAAACTGAATTTTGAAGCATTCATGAATTGAATTTTGAACGGGAAAACATTTTCGGAGGCTAGAATGGGTGCTTTTGTGCTCTAAATAGTGAAATTTCTACAATAATTATACACGTTTATTCCTCAGCTTTACAAAATGTTATAATTTATTATAATAAATATCATTAATATAAAAGTAGGTAATTAATTATCTGTGTGTCGGGCTTTAGCCGCTGAACGTCAAACACCGCTAATGCCGTTTAGTGTACAGAACTCATATTTTCGTCCTTCCAACTACTTCACACATTAAGGGCCCCTTATTCGAAATTTACGTTTCTAGATCGAGTTTTTTTCAGAGAAATCACCATATTTAAATTCTTAAAAAAATATATAGTACAGATACATGCTTTATCTAGTGACTTTTTTGGATAGAAACGAATTATTAAACATTTTGCTCGATAAAAAAAAATTCAGAAGTAAGGTCGATTTTAAAACTATTTTTAGTTTTATAAGACTTGGACTGAACGTAATTTTATATAAATTTAACATTTCATTTACTAATCGGATTTGCCAGGGATATTATTGGATACAATTTTAATATGGCGCTTATTTTTTTTTTAAATAAAATAAATACGTGAAAAGTGCTCGCGCGCACCGCGCGCTCGGTGCCAGTGTCCGGCCGGACGCCATCGAGGTAGGACCTATGCAACTTTTGCTCGCGACCACAAATTTACGTAAGTGATTGAAATGGTAAATAAAAAAAACAAAATTAAGAAAAGAAGGGTGTCTGAAGTGAAGATAATCCGAAAGTGTATTGCGTAAGTACTTATTCTATAAATACGTCACAATATGATTACTTCTATACACAGAGCAATGAGAAGTCAGTATGTATAGAATTTAAAATCTATAATGGGAATATTCACCTTTATAAGGTGCAGATTTCCATCCTGGTCAAATTTAAGGAGATGTACTTACTAATATTGTGTTTTGATTTTATTATTACATTATTTTATTACGTATAAGATTTGAAAGAAATTGAACATGGCTATCGATCACAACTCACCGATACCACTCTCAGGTAGGTACAATATCACGGTTTATGGTCGCGATGTGTTTAGTAGGTAGAAATAAGGCTAAGAACTCACGGAGCGATTTCTTACCGTGCCCGCAGCGGTTGCGGCACCGCGAATTTATTTCCAAACTCACGAGACCGGTTATTCGCGCGGTCCCGCAGCCGCTGCGGTTGCGATCATCGCCCGCCACGTTTGCGGGTGACTATCGCAACCGCAGCGGCAGACGCAAGACCGGCCTCTGCACCACTGCGATCGCCCGCCAATCGACCGCAGAGCTCGCGGGCGCAAACCGCAGAGCTTGCGGGCGACCGCGGCCCGCGCGATTCTACAAGTTGCCCGCCGGTGCCGCGGGAGCCGCAAACAATCGCACAGTCTGCGGGCGTAAACCGCGTCGTGAGTTTTGCTTTTGTTTTTTACATGTAAATCTGCTTTCTACAGAGTTTGCGGGCCCGCCACCGCGGCGGGCGCGGGAAAAAATCGCTCCGTGAGTTCTTAGCGTAAGCCGGCCGCGCGGCGCGGCGGCGCGTCGCACAGACCGTCGACACTAAAGCAGCGCGCCCCCGCGCGCCCCGCGCGCCGTGCCGCGTGTGCCACGCCTGGGTTAGCTATCGGTTTTATACATTTAGTTTCGACACTCGGCGCGGGGTATGTCGAAACTAAATGTATTTATTTTTATTAAATGAAAAAAATGTATGAAACCGATAGCTTATAATTATCGGCACCAATGATCATCGCTTTCCTTAGTCACATTCATAACATATTAGTGTTGACAATCAATAGTTTAGTGGATAGCACATCAAGCTAAGTATATTATTATGTTTTTGTTGCAAACTACTACTTATTACTAGCAAAATATATATATGAACTACTGATTTATTTATTTATACTGTGGCGTGCCCGCCCGCCGCCATAGGTCACCGGAGTTCAAATCGCGACGGCTCCTGGGCAGCGCGGGCGCAAGCCGTTTCGGTGCGTTAAATGCCTAAACTTTCGGAATAAGGGGCCCTTAAGCTTAAAACTTGACTAAAGTGGCTAACGACATCCACGCATTTTTTTCCACTTCCAAGTAATCAGAACCAAAAGCTATTCAAAACATTTTTCTTCAATACGACAAACCATAAGTCTATAACTACACAAGATTAAAGTTAAAATTATCAAGCATAAAACACCGTAATCTAACTCGCTATTAGGCTTATATTACAAGTGTAACTCATCATTACCACTTCAGTGGCACTATAAAGTGTCTTTATGTAGCCATCTGACACTTCCTGGAGCCATTATTATAACTTTATACCGAAGTAATGGCTTTAAAGGACACATTTATACGTCATCGGGTCATTATGGATGCATCGTAAGTAAGATAATAAAACTGTAACGTGGGAGATGATGTGAGATGACGTTATTGAATTGTTAAGGGACGGTTTAAGTGATATTATAAACTGAGTTTAGAACTAAGGTTTAAGTGATCTAGTTCTAAAATTCTAGTTGAATGAAACACTCGGTCTGTGGCGGCTTTGTGGTCCCATCTGAAGACTAGACTACCTTGACGTTCCTTTAAGACATGCTTAAGTATTTCTCCGTCTGGCTTCCAGAACAGCAGCAGTTTTACTTTAGAAAGTAATGGTATGTCTCCTTTAGAACCTCTTACTTAAACAGCGTTTAGTTAATTTTAGTTGATTACAAGTAGCTGGTAAAATTGAACTAAATTTTAAGCACAAGAAGTTAGGAACCGACGACAGCTTCAACTGCTCGTGTTTAAATACATCCATGAAATCCGCTCCTTATCTATCAAGATATGGTGAGGATGCAACTCGTAAAGTCACACCCGCTTTTATTTGCGAGATGTTTTTCTTTATTGCTTGAAGATGTCATATCTAAACTTTACTTTAGCAGGTATGATTTAAAACAAAGAAAATATTCGTGACATGGCTTCACGTACATGATAAACTTTCAGTGATATAATAAAATAACTATACTTAGTATTCAAGTTGGTAAACACAGATAGGTTTACGCTTTGTAAATATGTTATTTTATAGGTATATAAGTTTAGTTATTCGTAACTACGAAAGCGCAAAATAGAAATGAAGGTAAAGCGAATTCCTTTTCATTCAAAATAGCTAGGCACAAAATAAGCTTTATTTAACTCGACCTAAGACTACCAAAATTTATGAGTTCGATACGTTTTTAGACTGTTTATTTATTTTAGTCTGTTTTTAAACTTCCAGGTAAGTGTATACAACGAATATCTAGTGCTATGAATCAGATATTTTATAAACTAACTCTATGTTAGCTAAAATAAAATTAACATAAAAATACGCCTAAAAATATTTTGCTTGAAATATGGATGTGTATTGAAAGCAAAGACTAGCTTTCGCTTACTTGAATTTCGGCTATCGCTGCAAAAAATATACCTAGACATGCGTTGACCCAGGATGTAGGCTATAATACCTTATGCGGTAGTTTGCGAAAGCGTTCCCGTGGTCCCCTACAATAGGGAAGGGAGCACTCCGGTGGTATATAACCGGTAAGAGTCCGGCACACCCCTTCGCCTTCCCCAGGGCGATGGAAGTTCAAGAGGATTTCCACCGAGTAACATATAAAATAAAGAAGGATGTAGGCTACCTGCGAGAAGAATTAATACCCATTTTCATGCATGAACGCCAAAACGCGGATGACGTAGTATGGCGGGTCAGGTTTAGTCAGTAAAAGTCAGACACTGCACGCTTCCCCTCCGGGAAGCAGGTGCCCTTCAGGATTCCTTCGCCTTACCAGAAACAAGGTGTGGAACTTTAGAGATAGCTTACGTCCATTTCCAATCAAAATTTAATTTTACTTTTAGCCGTTACTTTTAAACATACATCACACAAGCTTTCGCCTTTACAATGTACGATGAAATAAGTTTTCAAAGAACTTTGAAATACTTCGATCAAGACAAAGCAGTATTGTTCTTTCATATTGAACCCACATCTGGTACATTGTAAAAGTTATTAAAATATTTATATTGTCGCATGCCCCATTGAACTAGGTTATGGGGCCACGTATAAAAACTTTATGAATGGGAGGCGTAGGCGCGTCTTACGCATGTTTGTAAGTCTAGAACTTTAAAATAGTCCTTATTGTGTAGGAGATAAGGTGCTTTTAATGAAAGTGTTGACATCGTGTAATTAATTGTAATTTAGAATTACAAGTATTTTTTTTTTATATTAGAAGAAAAAAATATATATCTTAGAAGATCTTAAGTGATTTGTTATTTTTTGAAGCTAATAAATAAATTGTGCTTGTACACGAACCTATATTACTTTAAATAGCAATCATTTCACGATTGATTAAAAATGTTGAATATCAAATTCATAGTCGAATATTTGACGTAGCTTGCCCGTACTGAATGAACAATCTTAACGATGTTTTCAACTCAACTCATAAAAGTAGACTGTTCCATCGTTTAAACCTTCGCAAAACCTCATATCTTACAAAAATAACTCTTTAAATTCACTTCACCGTTCATAACTTGTGCTAAAAATATTATGAAAAGTTCTAAATTTAACTAACCCCACGAGTAACACTGGCCAACATTGTAAAACTTAAAACTGCAAGCCGTACGAAGAGTTTACGACCTCCTTGCACAAAACTTTAATTTATTAAGAACTCTTCGAACTCAGCTATTTCAGAAGAGCAAGGGTGAGACTAATAAGAAATTGATACAAAGTATAACTATGTAATTTTTATTTAGATCTAATTTTAGTGCCAGGTTTTGTGCGTTTTTGTAAATACAGAATCCATATTTGTAAAAAAACATACCATTCCATTACTTTGAACACATACCTCCTTATTCTTAGTCGGTTAAAAAACAAGCTACCATTGTCATTGTCCAAAAACCCTAAGAACTTTTCATCACAACTTATTAAAACATTTTTTTTCGTAAATTAAGACTTAACTCGAATTTGTACAGACATATAACAATTTCTCTTACGCCGTATTAAAAACACACCTAAAATCCAAGTCTTCATCGTAATCCCTTTTAGCAAAATAGCTATTATTAAAGTGAGATAAAAACACAGCTGTTGCGTCGTCAAGATTATTTTATTACTTTAATTCGCCGACATAAATCTCTTAGATTTTATCTCCTTAGGTTATAAGAAAATTCTGCAGTGAATTCATTATATCTGGCTCGTATTTTAACTCTTAATTTGCGTACAAATCCCCATATTGTGCGCTGTTTTTGTGTAAAACGTTAATGAATTAATTTAGGATTTTAATCAACTGATTACTAGTTCTTTTATAATTAAATGTTGCTCATAGCTACTTCCATATCACAAAACTTAATAATTATAAAAAATACTGTTTAGTCACAACAAAGTTTACTCCAATTCTGGCGCTACTTAAATCATCTAACAACGATGTATTAGGATTCATCATCATCAATCCCCTGCCCTTATCCCAATTAATATTTGGGGTCGGCGCAACATGTCTTTTTCTTCCACACGTTCCGATCCGACGTCATCTCGCAAGTAACTCTCAGTATTAAAAATAAAGTTAAAGAGTTGTAACATTAAAAAAAACAGATGTTACAAAAATATCCATTAAATACATACCTATCGTTACATACAAAATAACAATAGCAGACACTTATCGATACTGCCAGAACGACGCGTAATTTCCCATCCATAGCAATAAAACCAAAACAAATAGTCCACATTATCGTTATAGAAAGTGTAATAATAGTCATAGTGACAATTACCAGAGGAGTTTCCATGAAATTGTATGAAACAACAATAAATGTTCAGTAAACACGTATCAAGCATTCTTGTTCGTGAAATAAAAAATATTGGCGAAATGTGAAGCGAAGCTGCGAAGTTGGGGATCCGTTGGTTTTTTAGATGGATTGGAAAATCACGATCATCGTTGACGAGGGCCAAATAGCATTTTGTATGTTTGGTGCAGGATCGATCCACAGCGTATTCAAGTACCTACCAAAGTGACTTTTTCACAGTTATAGGTATGTAGTTACTTAATTATTCTAAGACATTACTGACAAACAGTAAAGATAATATCGCGAGGAAACCTAGATTGCTCACGACGAATGCTCAAACCATCTTATAATTCTATACATAGCACCACAACGCCACCACGACATTTCTTTAAAGTATTTTATTTTCCACAACAAAAAAATACGGAACCTTTAAAACTGAATACTGACGACAATTGTATTATCAATGGCATGAAGAGCATCATATTATGTACGATATACTTCATACAAACAAAATTTAACATATTCTTCCCGTTATTCGGTTGACATTTATTGTTATTATTAACCTCTGTTTACTTGGCCTTACGAAGTTTGAAGACGGCCTCTTGATTTGTTTCTTTGTTTTACTTAGACGTCCGCAGAATATTAACCAGCCTAGTTAACTGTATAATCAATTCGGTCGTGTTTAAATAAATGTTTTGTTGGTTAGAATCTGTTTGGGGTATTGGGGTCACAAAACAATTAAATAAGACATCTAACCTGTTTACTACCACGGCTAGGCAAAAGGCAGCACTCCATTCTATCGGGCGATGTTAGACTCTCTTATTTGCTCAACAATTAAAATTTTCATTTCGTTAAAGTGTTGCTTGTGAGATGACGTCAGATAGGAACGTGTGGAAGAAGAAGACATGCTGCGCTGACCCCAAATAATAATGGGGATAAGGACAAGGGAATGAATTAAAATTGTTATTTCGTCTTGTTATCTCTTCCCATTTTTTGACTTAAGAGCAGTAACTTACGCAAATGGCAACAAAACTTATGATCATCAGATATGATTGCCGAAAATGAGAATAAATACAACCTTTTTACTTTCTAACTCCATTTACAAAAAAAAAAACAGTTTTATGTCCATAATTTTAGTAGGAGTAGTTATTCTTTACCTTACTTTAATTTTCATAATAGAAGGATATTAGGTACAAAAAATTGTAATACGGGTACGAAATTATGAAAAGCAGACGAAAAACTACATTGGGCGGTACAAAATTTTGTCTCCTTATATTTTGCTATTAATTTTAATACTTAGCTCTCACGTTTAATTTGGGCAATTTGTATTTTTCATTTCATATCGTCTAAAGAAATTTCTGACACAAATTTATGTTGTACTTATCTTTTTTTGATGTAATTATATTTAAGATCTATTGTATAGGACAGGAAAAATATGAAAATGTAAAAAAAATTGCTTTTGATCCTACACACGTTAAATTGTTGAGTTGATATAATCGCATTAATATCCTACTTATATTACAAACACATAAAAAATGAGTATGTATGGATGGATGTTTGTTACTCTTTCACGCTCAAGCAGCTTGATCAATTTTGATTAAATTACGTTACTCTTACGTACGGAGTTAGCTGACAGCCTAGATTAACACGTAGAAAACTTTTTAACCGACTGCCTTAAAAATGGGTTATGTTTTTGCAGCCATAACCGACATTCGAGCAGAGGCCAGTCGCAGGCAAAAGTTAATTTTCCAATAAAGTCGCAATATTGTCACATCGTTACCAGTCTATTGCTTATTCTGTAACAAAAAAGTCTTACATTTTCGTGCTATTGTCAAACTGAAGGCACAAATAGCTTCAGTACATCTTAGCAGTATATTGTTACGGTCCAATCTAAAAGTATTTATCAATCCATTGGCAGCAGACCTCTACAACGCATAAAATCAATGTTCGATTTGACCTGTTATCTTTTTTACATCAGCTCGGAGCAGGAAAGAGATTGCAGAATAATGCCTTCTCCTATAGATGCTGGGATTGCTACTAAATCATTTTTACACCCCTGCTAAGCCGAACTGTGGAGTCTGTGGCCTACGCGCTGAAATATAATGATAAATCGCCTTAGCTTTATTATCGCCAGACAATGTTACCAAACTTTATGGATATTCGACACTATTCTAAAATCCTTCGAGGATTATCACTATCTATCTCGCTCCATTTATTTTAGACTAGCTGTTGCCCGTGACTTTGCCCGCACGAATATCGGTTAAAGCTGCAAAAACATTACCTCTGACGTAGTCGGTTAAAGAATATCCTTTTTGTTTATCCAGGGTGTCAACAAACTCCATAGGTATCAAATTTTATTAATTTTGACCCAGTCGTTTGAGCGTGAAACAGTAGGTAATAAACATTCATCGATACTCACAAACTTTCGTTTTATAATATTAGTAGGATTCATCTCAAATCAAAACCCAGGCTTTACTGAAACATTTCTCAAAAATAAACAATGGAAACAAAAGCACAATTACGCAAGATTATTTTTACTGGAAACAAAGAAAACGTTGACTAAGAATGTAATCCCTTCGTTTCTGTAAGTAAAACGGAACAGGTAGCAAGGGAGTTAAGTAAGGCAGCTGAGAGTAAAGGAAAATACTGAAAGGAAAGGATGGAAATAAGGAGACAATAAGAAAAGACAAAAAGGATGCGATATACATTGTTGGCACCGGGCGTCGATTATCATTGAGACTTTGAATGAGTTTTTCTAACGACATCCTAAGTGCCGCCCTTGCTTCTTAACGAAATCCGCGAAGGGTGTTGTTTGTACAAAATTTTACTTCGAAACTTTTTTACCGTATTTTGCATTAACCTTGTTTTAACTTGTCAATTTTAGGAGCATTTGTTGTATAGACTCACTGCTGCCATAAATTGTAAAAAAAAGTGTTTGTCAACTCTAATCCAGAAATAAGTACTTCCACAAGCATTTATTATAATAGGTCACATAGTCACTTATTTATTCTATACCTTTGAGCTATACAATCATTAAGAATTGTATCTATAATTATTACTTGTCTAAAGGTTTGTACGAATTTTTCTTCTTTTTCTTTAAAAACAACGACTGCCGCACTAAGAAATTTAACCCTTGTTTTAAGACATTCAATTCACATGCTTGTGCATGTCTTGGTCTGAAACCAGGCAACTGTGAGTCGCACTAATACTTGTCCTACGTGAGGTCGAACCAACGATACATCGCGCACAGTGGTTTGGTGACCTATACCATTCGCCTATCCGTGCAGTCATTTCTATATCCGATTATGAATTCAACGTTCTTCTCCATATTTTAGTCACCTTCAAAACCGAACAAAACCACGTGAAAACCCAAGTTTCTTCTAATAGAGCGTTCAGTATTCGTCCCGAAGGCGTTCGACTAAAAACTCATTATTAGCTTCAGGAACGGACGGCATGGGCGAGACCCGACTCGTTATTGCGTTATCGAGACACAATGCTCGTTTGTAAATGGTAATGAACGAACTCGTTGTACGCACTCCAAGTGTCTCCAACTAGCTGCTGGCACTTGGTTGGCGGAGAAATGTATGACCAAGTTTGGTTTTTTTAAATTTTGTTAAATTATAACACGAGAGATTTATTTAAGACTAGTTGTGGCCTCTTAGATCCTGAAACATCGGTCCTACTAAACTAGTATTAGAAATGTAAATGTTTCTAAGTATGAATGTTTGTTACTCTTTCACGTTCAAAAGGCTGGAGCCATTTTGATGTAATGTGGTATGAGAGCTGACTCCCTGGATTGATACATAGGCTAGATTTCAACTGGTTGCTTCAGAGATAGGTCGTTTTTGCAGTTATTTCATCGGAAATAGATCATCTCTGAATTCGTCAAAAAAAAAAATCTTTTTATTTTTGCATTGATACGAGAAGTTTGTCCGAATTTCTGTCTGTGAATGTGTCTTGTCATCGCTTAAATTGACTAGAGATCTGACTACTGAAATACTACAATTTTTAATACATTAGCAGAATTACAGAGAAAAATCTTACTTTGTAATCACAATGTATGCTAATGTAAATCCATATACTATAGAACTCCTCAAAACAGACAATAGTTACACGATACCGAAGTTATTAAAAACTCATTACAGTGAAATTGTCGCGAATTCTAATGTATCGCCGTGATTAGCATACAATGCGCGCGGTGTACTACAAACGTTACCGGCACTGAGTCACGGGCGCGACGTGTAATCATTCTTTATTTGATACGTGCGAAATCGTCGTCTTATTGTTTGCGATACCGAGTGTTGTAATACAAGTAATGGAGTTACCATAGTATAATTAAGATATTCAGTATGAAGTCTTCATATAAACTGAAGAATCGCGAGTTTTGCCTAAGTTATCCGATCGTGGCATGCCCGTGGCATAATACATTCGTGAGCGTGTCGCAGTGACGAAAGGACTTCATTAAAATGCTTTAGGTGGGCAGCCCTATCGACTGTTTGACTGTAGGGGTTTATTTTTTGGAAACGGCCGAGTTAAACTATTGTATTGTATATTTATACTGTGGACTTACTTAGTAGAAATTGTGAAAGATTGACTCTTGGAAGATATAGTTGGGAATTTACTTTCTTGGATCTATGTCATGTTGAGTATGAGTGGTTTTGAGAGGTTTCTTTTGTTAGAAGTGTCTTATAGGTGTGTAGAAATGTGTGTTAGTGTAGGCTATGTCTAGTCTCTCTTTAAGTTTGGGAAGTAGGTGTTTACTTTGTTGTAATGCCTTTCTTAGCATACATTGATGATAGTGCAGGAAATGACTCAATAAACATTAATAAATACCTACCTTTACCAGCATAAGTTGTCATGCCCAAAAAAGAACGTCTTTTTACTCGATTTGAAATTTTAGGTACAATCAATTACAGGTAAATCGGCACCAGATTAAACATAAATGAAAAATCTGCAAGAGTGCAAAAAATATCTATCTATCTTACAATAATAAGTCTTTAGTAAATATGATAAAAATGCTAAACCATCGCACGATCCTTGCACCGGTAGAGCAAGCCGTTTTTTACGACAAAGTCGCCGGACGGTAGACCGGACGCCCGGCTATCAGTAGGGTTACTGTACCGTAGCACAGTACAATAATATATACAGTATGACTTATGTACCCGGCCCAGAAAGCGGTTGCGATGGCGGGATGAATTAAACAAAACCGAGAGGACTAGTTTGAAACGTGCAAGATAGAGAATCTTGGAAGAACTTGGTAGAGGCCTTTGCCCAGCAGTAGGACACTACAGGCTAGGGAGGGGGGAGGGAATTACATATTTATATAAACGAGCGCAATGCGAGTTACACGTATCCTATATTCGCAGCGTGTCGTAATGATGATCTGGTGGTGTGTTGTTGATGTAATTAAAACGTTCAAGGTGTCCATCTATAGCGTTTTAATTACAGCGCTTTACTGTTACGTACCGCCTGGTTGTAGGCATTTTTTAGAAACAGCCGAGTCCTACTACTCTATTTACTTATACTGTGACAGTAGTATACAGGGTGCTTGCTACCACTTCTTAAAGTAAGAATACCGAAGTTGTGAAAGAGAGACGTTGCTCTACACAAAATAGAGCGATGTCTCGCTCCCACAACTACATCAGTCTTACATTAAGAATTAGTGGTAGGTCTAAGGGGTGCAGGTCTTGTGGCTGATAAGCAGTGCCCTCTACCGGATGCGGCCCGTGCCGGGACACTATCGGCAAAGGATTGTTTATATTGTACCAGCTATAAATATCCTTACGACGTTTGCGCGTATTGGGGTCTGTACAGTTAATGCCTTTGTATTTTTTTGTAGACTTCCCGTGTGTTATTCAGGTCAGTTTGTTAGTGATATTTATTTTTATGTGAATGGTTTAAGAGAAAGTTAATGAAGTCAGCTTATACATTTGTTTAGAAATAGGTTTGTTTCCCAATCGTAACTCAATTATTTTTGGAAGATTCGATGCTAGTTTGATGTCTAAAGATTATTTAGACAATAATTACAATTCTCTCGTCTCACCAGTCCAGTAAAGTACGCCTGTATTGTCTAAAATTACAGAAAAGTTCTTGAAAATAAATAAACTACATTTTGATACCAATCACTAAAGCATACCTTTTTATTTACGTATATGAATGTTACCGAATATAATATATCGAAAAAAATCCATAAAAATCCAAATTTTTATTTGCATATTATATTCTTAAAAAAAATGTACGGAAGATCCTGTCACTACACTTATGGTAACTCATATCAAAGTTCAATACAATCAAACACTACCTATCACATACAGATACAACCTTAACGTGAACCCCATAAGGTCCAAATTTGCCTAACATTTTTTTAAAGTATGTTTGGCGGTAAATAACATCAACATCGATATAAGCTATATGAGAACCGAATAAGGTCGAATCTTCTTTGACAGTTTTCAAATGTTTATACGTTAAACGGTTGCCTACGTCACGTGTCAGTTCGGAACAATGGCCGTTGTAACTTTATGCAGGAATGACAGTGTTATTGTTGTCTATGCTCTGACGTCACTCTACAGGGAATAAGGAATATGCTTTGATATGAATTCCCGCGATTTGTTTGCAAAACATTTGTTGTCCATTCATAAAGCTGTGTGAAAGAAATGCTTTAACAGAGTTTCAATACATTGCGCTGTTTATGAAAGATTCTGAAATGACTCAAAATAGTATGAATACCTACATACCAACATTCAAACGAGTGTTTTTTTTCATACAACATATTTTTAATTATAGAAAACATCAAAGAGAAAACATATTATGTTGACTCCATTTTTAATTTTCATGTAACTAACAATTCAATTTAAATTAATTTAATAAGAAATAAAAAAATAAGCTTCTTTAAACACTACGAAGATTTTAAATAAAATTTAATTCAAAAATTACCATAATTTATTGTAAAATTATCAAAACAAATTAAAAGCATTTGGTATTCTCATTTCAAATTCAAAATGGAACATCAAACCATATTGTTATTGTTTACTTCTGTGTACGTGTTTTCTTTTTAAATCAGGCAAAGGAAATCTGATTATGCCAACCAACGAAACCTTTTTAAGATTACGTTGGCGCTTAGGTCTAGACTTAGTGAGCTCGTTAAGTAAATCTCGGTTAGGTTACCCTAATCTGGTATCTAGGGTTATAAAAGAGATAGCATAATGTCTTTATTTAGTTTAAGTAGTTTTGTATTCATGTTCTGGTTATCTGCTTATTATACAGGTACCTACCTAAGTTTAAGTAGGATTGTCTGACTATTATCGAAAATAGGCAGTCAAATCAATAGGTCAAATCTGGAAATCAATAGGTCGCGTTGCGATCGAACATAATTATTTATTTAACTTTTACTCGGAAAGAAAAGAATTCTAAATTCAAAAGACACAATTTGATTAAAAAAGCGAATAAGCGAAAGTGTTCGAAAAGTGATTTAAAATACAACAACGTCCATTGTTAGGTACAACTATTTTACGTAACGTAAAACTTACCTAATTAATTTGTAAGTAGGCACTAGACTAGACTTTGTACACTAATAACGTGACCTAGACTGGGAATATACAGCGTAATTTTCATAAAAGCTTGTCGTTTGTGTACTAAAATTACTTTCCCAAGTGACAGAACCCAGACTTGTCTAAAATTACCAATTTCCTTAATTTATGTCGCAATGTAAACAGATGTTTTGGTAAACAAAATGGCGGCATTATTCTTGTATCAAAGTTGCTATTTTTATTTTTATTATATTATTATAAGCGTTATTAATTGTTAAATTAAGACGTGGAAGTAGATTTTTCTAAGTTAATAGACAATTGTTTGAGGTAGAATTAAACTAGTTTAAAATCTTCCTGTATTGCAAACAGCTGTTATGTATGTGTGATATTGTGTGACATAATGTATTGCAACTACTCATCATTAAGCTGTATTTTATATTTTTATTCAGTTTCACATTCATACAAAAAGTTTTGAATAAAAGAGTCCCTAGCACGAACACTACTAACGTTGCATGAATTCATAACGACTTTTCAGTATGGAGATTTTGAATTAAGAACGCGTTCTCTATATTTTGCTTTTATATTTAGCAAGTAAATATTATGTTTTATGTATTTGCAGTGTCAAAAAGTAATTTATTGTATAGATTTTAAGTCTCAATAATAAACTACTTTTAGATAGAAATTTCCTTTTATATTTTAAACCTCTACCTTTTCTACTAACTTTTGTCCACAATAGCACTACAAAACACCAACTACACTTTAAAACATACAAACCATGACATATGACCCACACATAAATTAAACAACAACAAACGTCAAACGTTTACCCAGAAATTAAGCAAGCAAGCAAAGCTTAACCACAAAGTTGCCACAAGAAAAAAAAGGATAAAAGCATTACAGTGTAGCCAGTTCTGTAAAATTTGTTAGGTAATTACTTGAAACGAGGCTGTATATCTTGCTAATTTAATTTGAGATGGGACCCACAATGCGTTAGTAATGAGATGAGGTGATTGGCTCCGGGCTAACCGAGATCGTTTGAGCTTCTTCATACAAATTGTTTTGCGTGCTCTCTTATGATTATGTTTGCCTGGTACTTTTTTGTCAAGTAGAGTAGGTAATATTTTCTTTTTCCTAAAAGATTCTTTATAATCAGAAGAGTTAAATAAAAAAGGGAAAAATGAGATAACAACCAAATTATAAAACACTATAGTTCCCATATAATTCTGTCTCTAAATTAAATTAGTTAATTCTTTTTCTCTTGATATTCAAATCCGATAAATTTCATTGGTTTAACCTGTTTCAATTTGCTATTAAAATCTAACCACACATAGATTTAGTTTAATACGATATGCGTATTCAACGGGGCGATTTTTATTACCTATTTATGTTGAACCTAGTATTTGGCCAGCTTTGCCCAGCTGTGGGAACCTACATGCTAGGAAAAAAAAATAAGTTACTTTTTAGTTATTTCCTACTTGAGTTCATAATACTACAAAACATGGTTCGTAGACCAAAAAGGTCTATTCCTACTTAAGATATACTAATAATTTGCACCACAGGAACCTCAGTCTTGACGAGCCACAGCCACATTTTGCGAAGGCAGAGAATTTATAGCTCACACACTTAGAAACAAAGTACGTTGTTTTGTAAACGTTATCGTCCGTACTACATAACCTCTAAAACGGCAGTGATTAACTTATATAACTTATGATACAATAGAACATTTTCCCACGATGGCTATCACATACAAAAACTACCTAGTTTTGCATAGTAACCCGCGTGACACGGAAAAACAAACACGTTAGTCTATATAAATAAAGTATTACAATATACAAGAATATTAATTAATTCGAGTTCTATATTTAGAACTAGGTTTATTGCTAAAATACAAACAAATATCGCTCTTAGAAATAAGATAAGTCAAAAGTCTTATTTATTTTTTTTGTAAACGACTCCCGCACTCAGAAATTGAATCCTTGTATCGCGGGGAGTTTCACAGACATTCAATTGACATGCACAAAGACACCCAGACTCAGAACAAGCCTTTATGGATTTTACAAATTCTTGTCTTACGCCGGGATCGAACCCGCGACACGTTGCGTACAGTGCGTACGGCGTGGTGACCTATACCACTCGGTTATCCGTGCAGTCAAATGCCTCATATTTCAACGATATGTTCAATATCTAACGCTTGGAAAATTAAGACATGTCTAGAAGAGAGATTAGACTAACAATCAGCACATTTTGTATAATAGAATAGGGACTAGAGGAAAGATAAAATTTCCCTTATACATGCCAAATTAGTCGATAGTTTTTCTATAACACCCCAAATGAAGACATACCTGAAAAGATACAAAGCCATTATTAGTAACAAAATGATGATAAAAAATCTTATTAAATAACAGTTTAGATGTTTAGATAAATAAAAGAGACATCAGCCTTACTCTCAAGTAAGTAACAAGCTTTGCTTTTTTATCAAAATACGTTGAAAAACCTGTATAAGAATTACTGTAGTCTAATTAATTGCATGAAAACAATAATCAAGGAACAGTGTAGAATAGAACTGCCTCATTCAATTAGGTTAATACAAGTCATGTTTCAATTAATTTATAGGTACCGAGGTCAACAAGGTTAAATAATTGAAATCGTAAGTAATATTTACTTCGATTAATTGTATGATATCGCTTTATGGGATTTTAATGGAATAAGATCTCTTATTATTGTCTCAACTTTAAATACATGAAGTGATGAAAAAATGCAGGATTTTTTTGTTTAAGTATTGTGTTCAGTTTGGTCATAGATTAATTTGAATTAAGTTTTGCAAAGTAATTATTTGATTTATTTTAGTAAGATAAAAAACATAATTAATATGCAACACTGAAATCTTAAATAAACTGCCTAATATTGACACAGCAAACAGCAACTCGGCCGAAACGTCAGGAGAATGAATATAGAATTATATCGCGAGTAAGACCCGTTTGTTGTATAAAATATGTACACAAGTCAAGAAAGTGTAAAAACATTAATTGACACCGCATGCTTAAACTATGGCGCATCCAAACCGGGGTCCTACTAGACACAACATAGCACCCTATTCTTAAAATACTCGTAAAGGTGACGCAAAACTGCTTTCTAAAACTAACGCTAATGTCTACAACATAAAAAGACAAATGACGAATTCCAATGGAGATGTATTCTTGGTATTAACTGAAAGTGACTCTAATCACTGCTTAGGAATGTCGCATGCGATATTGTTCATAGTGATGATATTTTATCTATCTACATACCATTCGATATCTTTAGTGATAAAGTTACAACGGTGTCTTATTTGTCTAAAGTTGTAAGAATAGTAGTGGAAATGTGTTGTTCTTTGTTTCTCTATTTTTAACCGGGACTTCAAAAAGGATGAAGTTTTCAATTCGGTTGGTATTTTTTTACTTCTTTAACTAACGTAGGCCTTAAAACAAAGGGGACTGTGAGACGTATTTATAATATACCAAGCATTGTTTTAACTGTCTAGTACTCTACCAACTTAACGAGACCCTGAACTTGAAAGTTCTCACAGCAATTCTACATGTCGCTGTGGAAGACTTTTTTCTATGATAAACGCAAGAAATACATCCACATAACGTGGCCAATAACATCTGCATATGAAATTAATTAATAAATAATATGGAAATGGAACTGTCAGGAGCAATATGACTCATATCAATTATCCTCCAGATATACATACAATAATATACATGTAGGTCTGTAGGTGTCGCCGTCAGATTGGTTTGATTCAATTAATAAAGCAATTAAACGCTTTGCAGATTGACGAGTGAATATGGAGATGCAATTTGATGGTTTAATGTGAATTGTTTATTCTAATTGTGATTGGTGTTAATGCAAATTGTGCCTAGAGGGAGGTTGTGTTCGAATCGGTTATGGTTGCTGGATAGTCCAATGTGAGTTAAGTTCGCTTAGTGAAGGTAACTCCGAGACTTAAACGTAGGCTATTAATGGTGTGGAAAAGACCACTTTCCCCAGCAGCGTATGATGGAATCCCAGTAAGGAAACGGTTAAAATAACAGGACCAAGGGAACAGGTCATCGAATTGAGGTAGCTGACAAACAAAATAGTCCATCAGGCAAATTTCAGAAAAAATGGAAATGTATTTCATTGAATCAATCAAAAATAGAGAAGGTTAATCGTAGGGAAGTAGGGGCTTAGTAACGTCACTCGACAGTAAAAAGTGCACGTCGAGAACGTGATGTCTCACGGAGATTTCAGCTCACTGTATCATCTTCACTTCTTATTTATGCGATAAAAGATTTTTGTTCAGTCAAATACCCTACTTTACCACAGCTCTAACGTACTCAGCACAGCAATCATTTTAGAAAACGGTTTTGCACTTAAAGAATTTAGTTCCACCTGGTCACCTAAAATACATTTTCTAGGAATCGAATAACGTATGTCTAACGACACGAAGACATTTAGTTCAGCCAAAGTTTATTTGAACCGATTCTAAGAAGTAATTCGTTCACGGTGAAGGAATGTAAACAATGTTGCATAAAGTGCAACGCTTCGACCTAACGTAAACATAACAAGCATTATGACATACGATCTTTGTGCTTTGGTATAACCGTTATACACAGCGTATCCTATTGCAGAAACTTATACATTCCATACTCCAAAGCCTTTAAATTATGGGGGGTTGAAAAGGAGACTAATTTCGATAATGCTGAATTTGAACAAGCCACCTAGACTTTGAATAGTGAATAGTGTCTTTCAATTTGAATCCTTAAACAAGTGACAATCTGACAAGCTCTATCGGTAATTGAATCGCTATCATGTGTAGAAATGGCAATTCTCTTCGACAAGTCACGTGATTTGTACACTCGCGCGATTCAAACAGCATTATCGCTAAGTGCACTTGCCTAGGGCTATACACATAAACAGGTAAGATTTCATTAGAAAAACAGTATCGATACGGCTAGTAATAAGAAGCCTAGAGATCCTGATATCTAATACGACATAATTACTACTGGTATGTACAGGACTTGTTACATATTTGGAAATGTCGTCAGATCGTTAACGGATCTTTAATTGAAATGTGTATCTTGGCGGAGTTCCGTAACTAACTCTAGGAAGATCTGGAATAGACGGATAATTTTGATGTGACCCACTTCCATTAGACCTATTTCGACTAATGAAGATTGACTAAATACGAGACCACCATCTTAGGGATCGTTTTGGTAACTTCTAGATTGAGATTAAGCGATAGAGCTTTGTAAATAGCTAGAAATGTACCAGTAAGTGTTGATTGCTAATATATTATGCATTTTATGACAGAAGGAATTTTGCAAACGGTACATAAATAACTGTAAAGTTTAATTTCAGCCTTTTTTAATAAAATTAAATTGCAAAAAAGTACAGCTGAATTTCAGTGTGTCCCAGTCTGTATTATTTGTGATTCCTTATTTATTTAAAAACAAAAATATCTAGATTATATCAAGCCATCTCAAGAAAAATCGTCAGCTGCATATTTTCTCGCGTCTCGAGAAAATGCTCACGTTCTTCGAGAGACGAGCAAAATGGCAGGTGATAATAGAAGCAATAAAGGAGGTACAGGGAAATGCGGAGAAATACAGGGAATACGGGGAAATACAGGGAATTCTACTAGTCCCGTTATGGGAAACGTGTTGGTCCTTCGGGAGTTCTCAGTGTACTCAGACATGCGAATTTTCTTCAGCAAACGGAGAAATGTGAACTGAATTCAAGCACGAATTTGTTCTAAAGTTTTTAGAACTACTCGTACAAATGTTTTGTTTTTGAGAATGGATAATACTTGTCTAGAAGTACAGTGGAAGCATTAAAATTCAAAACAAATGATTTTTATTTTCACTTTTTGTGAGTTCTCAAGTTGAAAATGAGAATTTATCAGTACAAGAAACATCTTAAACCAATGAATCGATACCTATATAGCCCAGTCTATAAGTCCATTATTCCGCAATACCAAAAATCTTTTACCTACCAAAGGGCCACTAAAGTACCATAACACAAACTATATACAAGAATTAGTGAGTAACCAGTTGAGTAACGCAGGAGAAAATCTCGACGGTGTCCATTCACGCCAATTTATTGGGGTCCATAAATAAAGGTCAGAGGTCCGCTATATCAATTAATGTTAATTTCAGATTCAGCCTGTGGCTTTAGAAGCTTGCTTGTTGTTTGTCCGCTGAATATCATTCGCAAATGTCTTAACTACCGAAGTTAGTGGCTCTTGGTAAGTTTATTTGGAGAGAAGTGATATTCTTGACTTGGATATTAAGGTTGGTCTGTTTTCTTTAGTTAATTATTTAGTGTTTTACGAAGCTGTTATAATACGTAAATAAACCAACCTATGCCTGCTGGGCACAGGCCTCTTCCTATATGAGGAAGGTTTTAGGCACTAATCGTCACGCTAGTTTACTACGGATTGGCGATTTTCGATGTCCCTACGATATTATCTTTAATTTTTTGTCAGTAGTGTGTAATTAGATGAGCTTTCCCAAAAAATACCAATACATATACATAGATATTACTTCGACTGATAATTATAATATATTATTTAACATAGCGTTACCAAGTACAAAAAAATTAATCTATTAATGTAAGTAGGTATTCGTTGCTACGTCAAGAAGGTTTTGTTCAATCATCGTCAATGTAACGTCTGTCAATAAATCGAGAGGCATTATATTGACGCATTTTATGAAGCGGAAGGTTTGATGTGGCTTGAGTAGAGGTGCCGCGGATATTGAACAATAAAACTTGTCTTCAAGATTTGTATTTCTTGAAGTCAAATGGGATACAGTCAACATTTTATTGTATGAAGCACCAGTCCATGTAAACGATCTAACATTTCTGCTAGTGGTAAATGAAGGGAGAACTTAGTCCAATAAATAAATATTCCACGACTTTCACACAACGCCAACTAGTCTCAAACTAAACAGAGCTTGTATTATGAGTGCAGCTGATTAACATACATAAACTTCTAAATACATACATCATACTATAGACAAACTACACCCACAATGTCTGGAGATGATATTTTTGGAGACATAAGTCATGCGGTGATGTTTCATTTCCATATAGTTATTTGAGTGAGTTCCACACATTTGCTCATCGTCACCGCTAACAGAAATATCACTTAACCAGAAGCTGGTATTTTCCAATCCCATCATTAGCATCATGTAACTGAGAGCCGGATCGTTCTTCTTAACCTGTGCTGTCTTATTGCTAGTCAAAGGACTCTCTTCCTTATATCCATCTATCTGAACTCTGTGTTACTCCCTTCCAACTCTCAAGGAACTTATCCGTCTCCCTTAGATGTATAAATAGTTTTGTAATGTCTATCTCTACATTTAAATTGATGTCTAATTCTAAAATCATGATATTAGTTTGATTTAAATCCTTTACCATAGGTAGGTATATCAATAAAGTCACTGTTTTGTAATACGAAGAAGTTTATAAAGGTAAGACCACCCACGTTTGATGTTGACAAATGAGTTGCCTCCGAAGTAATTACAACATTGTTTACTCTTAACGCTGTTCCGGCTCTGATGATGATTAATTTAAACATCAAAGTATGGTTAGGAATATGGTAGCTAAGTTTTTAAATAAGTCAAGTAAAAATAAAACAAATAAATGTTATAGAATACTACGATATTAGCAGATTTATTGATTCAAATTGGCTTTCAGTCTTACCTGATTGATTCAGTGCAGTAATCTACATTGAGCGAGTACTTATATTACCTCTACTGTCCATAATACAGGTTTTTACAGTATTCTATTGTAAACTTAAATATTCTTCAACATTCACACAACGCCATCTAGTCTCAAGTTAAGTAGCTTGTGTTATGAATACTAGACAACCGATCAACATACTTTTATACTTCTAAATACATACAAATTATATATGAATTATTGTGCTCTTTACACTAACATTTGTTCTGGGCGGGGATCGAACCCACGACCTCCGGCATAGCAGCCAGGGTCTGTCACTAGACCAACAGGCCAGCCAAAACTTCAACACACTAGTTGTGAAATCACTTATGACCTACCGACATTCAAAGATCAAAGACTACCTTAACAATTAATGGTTAAGGTACAGATTTTCGTCGTATCTTTATTATATTGCAATCTTTTATTCTGACGATAATAGCAAACCACTATTCACAGTCAGGTGACAATTAGTTCATCGTCCGTTATCAACTTATCAGATTGGTGTAGAAACTTGATGCATGCCTTCTAAGTATCGGTATCTATCGTTTTCCAAGTAAGGCATCATATCATTGTCTGAATGTCTGCTACATGCTCTGTTCCAAGAAAAACCAGTGTACTATGCATGTTCATACTGTGAGTACATCGAAAGGTATAAGCAAAGCGATAACAATATCTGTGGCAATTATTATTTACTCCCATTTTATGTGCAAAACGAATCTGTTGATGAATACCTTTTTATTAAAATTTTAATTATGTGTCAAGATGAATAAAAAAGAACAAAAGCATCTAGTTTTGTATTTTTTAAAGTATAGGCACTCAGTATTTTACATACTAATACGTCTGATTCGGTGAGTTTTACCTGAGAGACGTTATGAACTTTATAAATAGTCAACAATTGTTTTTATTTTGCAAGTCTGCGTATTACATATCCTGCATTTGCATATAACCAAAAAGACAATAACACCATGATTCTTAACCTCTAAATCTACATAAAACAGCCGACAATTATCCCCACAATTTCCCATAACACAAAACCAGTTATGAAAGACCCCGGTAAATAATATCCTTGTGTTAATTACTTATCTTTACGAGCACGACGGGCGCGTGCCAGATTGTTCGTGCAGACCAAATTGGATCCACCGCGTCTGGACTGAAATGAAGATCCGTGTAGAACGATATCTTTGTTTTCTTAGATAAATTAATTATGATACAGCTGATGAAATTACTTGTCTCCGGATATAAGACGTTGGTGTTGGTTTCCCCGTTTTAGTTTAGTGTTTTGTTTTTGTTACCATGTGCAATGTGAGTTCTATTTAAAAGAAGAATCATCTTCGGAATAAGTAACTTATTAACGCTTTTTGTTTTCAAGTGGGGGGCGGGGTGAACCTACGTTTGTGTCAGATCTATGTAGTTAACTCTTTTTTGCTACGCGCACCCGTCACATTGTCAATTCTTTCGGCAAAACCTCTCGAAATAAACTATGTCCCATAATTACCTATATGGGTCTTGTATATACTTAAAATAGACAAATATCTGCACAACAATCTCTCTAATAATATGAAAGCGAAATACGGAAATAATTCGATTACCTGCCTTGATTAAGTTAATTAGCAATAAGCATGTTAATTATAAACCTGCGAGAGATTTCACGAACTGAAGGCACCCCTTTGAAGATAATTTTGGAACTCCACTATTAATTCCAACTGACAAATAGGCTTATTCAAATTGCCGGTACCATGATCACTTAAACAATCCTTTAGCTATTGTGCAAGCGAGACAGCGCTCTACATTACGTAATGCGCTATCTCTTTTTCACAGCGACAACAGTCTAGTTAGTGCCTACTTTGAGATTTCATAGTACAGATGCAAGCTCAGTTGCAGTTAACTTGCTAATGATGACGCAACGCACGTAATTCAGTACTCGTCTACCGTTGTCATAGCAACGGAAACCAGCATTAATTTAGATAGGATTACCTGGTGAGTATTAATTATATCAGATCAGTAAAGTATTTGTAATTAAGTAGTATATTTAGCAAATGTGGTTTTTGGAGACAGAATTACAGTTTACCGAAAGGTAGAAAGAGATAGACAGAATTAATAATAGGAGTTGACGAGGATTAATTTTTTAACCGACTTGAAAAAGGAGGAAGTTCTCAATTCGACCGTCTTCCGTCGCCGAAACACTTCAAAAATTTAGACGCGTTTTGTCTGTTTAGTACGATTTGAAGCGCTTTAGCTTATAGGTTAATATAAAGGTGAGGAACAATTTGTATTTCGTCTTTAGTTTGGGCAGCATTTAGTCTAACCAAACCCCGCCAGTGTTCTTAAGATAACAACTCTAAGACATCATATTGCTGCCAACCGTATGCATTTTGAAACTACCCAAGCTGCCTATTGTATGCCCCTTTGTTATTTATTGAATTACCTTCACAATTTTAAGTAGAATGGTTAAGGAAAATGCATCAAAAATACTCATTGTACTTATGTAGGCCAAACAAATTACTTTAGAAAAAAAAATTGATAAAAACATAACAAAAGCATTAGGTTTTTTTGTAAGCGCCGTTTCTTTGTAAGTGTTATTTAATTAATTATTTCTAACTTGAAGTTATTAGAGCGTAATAATATGGTTGCAATGGGTACATTTTTTGTGGTACCTACAACGTTGTTTACCTTTGTATATTAGCCTGAAAACGAATGGTAAAATAGTCTGAACAAGATTTAAACGCACCTGTAAGTCTACGGCACGTTTAAGGGGCTCAAAACCGACCACAGACAAAACTTCTTAAAGTTACCATAGATCATACCAGAGAGATCATATCATCTAACTTTCGATACCTAACGCTGTGACAATGTTTTCTCTTCTTTATACATTGTCTGCTTTATAGTAAAAATCATCATTCCCAACCGTTATTCCAATTATTTGGGGTCGGCGCAGCATTTCTTCTTCTTCCACACGTTCCTATCTGACGCAGTAACACTCTTTACAGTCATATCATCTTTCACAAAATCCATCCATCGTTTCTTTGGTCTTCCCTTATCCATATTCACGTCCAGCACAAAGGTTCATATAGCAAAAACGTCACGTAATTCTAACAAGTTAGCTATACTGTAACGGGGCAAATATAGTCCAGTTTTTACATCATACCACTAATAAACAAAACACATACGACACCCAACATTTATGCTTATTAGAATGATAACAAGACGTCATATATTTTAGACGACAAACGGGACTCTTTCGCGATATAGGTATGTGTACAAGTCGTCATAAACAAATAGGACTAACCACGAGAGCAAATAGAATAGTCATGTTAATTACAATGGCGACAGAACGATACGCATGCCACGCACGTGGGTGTGACCACATGCTAAGAGCTGGAGCTAAGTCGCTACGTCATTGTAAAGCTTAGTACAGACGTACTGACAAACTATGTAAGTTTTAATCTTATTTTTCATGCGTTTATGTTGCATGTCATGTTATTATTTCAATGTAACTCGTTCTAGTATTAAAAAGCACTCGCAATCGCAGATTTATTTATTTTTCCTCAGCATGTAGTGATCCAAAGGCAAAGGTCTTTAGTTCCAAGTCTTTACACAAAAAGCAGATTACAAAACCAAATTTAAAATTAGGTGTATAGTTTAAAAAAAATGCCTGCCATTAGGTACTAGCTACTACCTATAGTTTCACAAACAAATAATTAATGTATCAATAATTAGTTTAAAAATATCTAAAACAAAATAAAACTGGGAAGTATTTATCCACTCTAACACAGAAGGCGATTTTGATTAATCATACACTAGCTTAAACATTAGGTTTCTAATTGTTATAAACGACTTAGCCGAAATCATGTGTCATAAAAACATGGAACATGAGATCACTATTTACTAGTATTTTGCTTAGTACTTATTACTGACTAAATATGGATCGTTAGTATAATAAATTATCGTTTAGAAACGTCATTCTATTGCAGCTGGGAGAGGAGCAGTCAATCATTTATTTGTTTACAAAGTTACAATTGTTATAAAGTCATGATTTGTAATATTATATTTAGACTTATAAAACTAGACTTTCAGCACAAAAATATAGCGTTAATTTTTTGGTAGCGTAAAAATAATCTGGAGCATCGCATTGTAAAACAAAGACAATATTCTAGAATGTCAAGAATTACTTAACTACTAAAAACAATATAAACGCAAATGCGCACGGATAGATCGATGGATGGATAGAAGGATAGACGGATGCATGGATGGATGTTTGTTACTCTTTCACGCAAAAAAACCAATTTGGATAAAGTTAGGTTACACCTTATTTGCATGGTTACTGAAATACCATAATTTTGTTGATATTATGTTAATTGAATTTGTGGGTGACTGTGCTATCGGTGTGCTTATTATAAATAAATAAATATTACATAAAATTCCCTCCATCCCATGTGTTCTGCCCTTACAAGCCGTAATAACATCATAACACTCGGCCTATTGTATCGAGAGTATGATTCAAAGAGGCCCAAATATAGCCCGCTAGACCTCAAGGGCACTTACAGTCGTCACTCACTAAAAACACATTTGTAAGACAAGTTTTTGCCAGCTGTTTTGTTAGATGTTCACTTTTAATATTTAATGAATGGTTTTTATAATAATAGGTAGTTAACTGTTTGGCTGTAGGGTTTTTTGTAATTGAAAAAGGATAATTTATTGAATTATACTTAATCATTGATTTGTGAAGACCAGGGACAATATGATCTAGACACACGGCAGTGTGTCCGCCAAGTTCGAGCAAAAAAAGCGACACACCGGCCGTGAGTTATATTACACGAACCATTTCGGGCCAATTTTATCCTTTACTGGTAGCCAAAGTTATAGAATGGGATATGAATTATCTGGAAGAAAAATGCTGTCTTTGTTGTAATTAACTAAGTTGGACCAAAGGTCTAATCGTAAATGTTGTCACTACAACAAACAAATATGGCCCTATTGTTTTTTTATCGTGTAGGTACCTAAAACCTCAAATGACAATAATTTTAATCGCTTCATTCATGAAAGTTGGTCACGTGACATTCCAAAAATAAACGTCATTTCAACTAACTTAAAACGATGTGAATACATCATCGTAAACTGGGAAAAATACTAATACTATTACTAATGCTAAATACTAATACATTTTCCCAACTTGGGTTCAAACCTGCAACCTTATAATGGTCATCCGTTCCGCGCCATTAAACCACTAGGGCAACATGTTATGTTAATATTTTTTTCATCCTAATGACGTTTGCATGTTATTCGCAGCTCGCTATGTTATTAGAAAAACTGTGAGAAAGTCGTTACACATGTGCGAGCAAAGTTAACGAGTGCGTTTAGAAAACTCGGTAAATATTACTCTAGATGCGTTTCTTTGACTTTTAGGTTTACATACTTACCTCCATTTCACTCTCATTTCTATTAATAGATGTTTATATTTTTTATGTTTTATAATTAAATACACATGGTCATAGGCCTAAAATTGCTTGTAGGAGACAAGCAATGTTAGGCCTATGTCCAGCAGTGGACTGCGATAGGGTGATGATGATGACGATGATGGAAAAAATTTAGACAGCCACCGAAGAACAAAACGATGCTTTGTTTTGAAACAGACCTACCTAATCTTGACAAAACTAATTTCGTGATGTTTCATTTTCATGAAATAATTTTTTCATGAAATTAACATATACCTAGGTATCTGTGTTGTAAATCTCCGATCTTGCATGTTTATTTTATGTTTAGACTAGTGGTAATCTTCTTTGTGTTTTTAAACATTCGATTTTCATATTCCGCAAATAAATCATTTAAGTAATGCTCATTCTGCTCTCTAGATATCATTTTGATCTTAACACATCTAACAATTAATATCGATACAGTAAAGATCGAAAACCTAATTAAGAAACCTCATCATCATCTTCCTGCCCTTATCCCATTTTACTTGGGGTCGGCGCAACATGTTTCTTTTTCTAAACATGTTGCTAATGGATTTGGCTATGGTTTTATAGTCGGCCGCCTGCCTGACACTAACCCTCTTTGGGAATGCGATTGTTGGTTGTTTACCCGCCACCATTCGGGTGACCCAAGGTGCTTGGTACAGTGCACTGGGTCTTAAGGTCCATTAGTCGCCTTTTACGACACCCAGTGGAGGATATGGGGTGGTGCTATTCTTTATATCCGGACACCACACGGACTTACATAATTTAATTAAGAAACCTATTACATAATTATACATTTAATTTGATTAAGTATAAATAGGCAAATGGCAAAAGGTATCAATGTTTTACAATCAAAAACAGCCTTATACATCTAAAAATTAAACAAAGGTAATTAAAAATTAAGTGCTACATTCAAAGAACAGTTTTAGTCAAGCGGTTATAACAACAGGAACGTTTGCTTACCGAAATTTAATTACCATCGTTAATGGGTGTGACGCAAATTGGATAATATTAGTATTATAATGATATCAAGCCTTAATAACTAGGTTGAATCAGAATTCTGCGTTGATTACTGATTAGTTTGTATGAAATGCGAATCACGAAATATAATTATCTTTTTGATTATATTCAAGCATTTAATATAAAGTCTAAGTTGTTAAGAGCAATGTCTATCACCGTCGTGTAAAAGAGACGCTGTTATGCGCGCTATTTCGCTTCGACAATGGCAACAGTCCTGCTCTGAGAGATCATTGTACAGGCATAGATTTAATATGGAATTAAGTTGGTCTATTTCGGTAAAAAAAAGCTGTAATATTTTTTTGATTAAACTGTAAGTACAGGGATACCTTTTAAAATTAGAAGTCTGTGATGTTATTTTAGGAATTAGCGAGACTGGAAAGTTTTCCTAATATAGGAGTGGATTTTTTTTTCCATTTCTTCTCAAAAATAACAGACATCAAATTATAATCTGTGCTTTAACTAAGAGCTGTCGTATGAATACGTCTCGTGGAAACGAGATGCTGCTATTTGCAGAATATACTGTCTCTTTCCCGCAATGGCATCAGCCCTTCTTCAAGCCATCTAATTACTAGTATCGGTAACCCTCATAATGTAAGAGAAATCGTTTTATAATACTGGTTTCAAACTATTAAAGATATCATTATAAAAACTGTACCCTCACTAATTTTGAGTACAATACACTAGAACTATAATCAGATATAAATATATAATCAAATAACCAGTCCAGTGAATTCGGCCTGTGACCCTACCACCACTACTTAAAGTATTACTGTTGCAGTTGTGGAAAAGAGACGGCGCTCTACGTCGTGTAGTGCGCTGTCACGCTTCCACACCCGCGATAATACATCTTACTGTGGTATAGTGGTGATGTCATTGAAAAAGCCCGAAATTCAATATCTAGGTGAAGGTCGAAATAAGCTACAATTATATTATTATTGCTATGTGGGTGTTGTGTTATTATGATAATTTATGCATCTAATGTATGTTAAGATTGCATAGTAGAGCTATAGGCTATTAATATCTACGATTTATGACTTATTAATGTATGTATGCACGAATATCTGTAGCAAAATATTTCAACATGGAACTACTTAATATGAAGTGTGAGTGTATAAGTGTAGGTACTTTATAATAATTAGAGAACATATCGAAATTTGATCGTAATGCTAGATTCTGGGTCAAGCATTTTTTTTAAACGACTCACTTCACACCGCATTAAATAAAATAATCCTTGTGCCTCGGGGAGTTGTATATGTATTAATAATCTATAATCCATGCTACGGTATGTCCTCATATCACTTCATATTAACTTTACAACCACGTCAAAGTATACATATTATATTTAAAAACAATAGTTACCCATCAACACTTCACAAATACATTAACATTCATATAAACGTTTAGTCTATCGACAATGCAACTACATAAGTGCATCTATTATGTGATAATACAAGCCATTGTCATTCTTCCCTTACACACAACCATTCTTATACAAACTGCGCTTATCATAATTTTGATATTATCGAATATTTACATATTATGCTGCCTTGTTCATACAACCTTCAGATGTTAGGGTTCCATTGCACCTAACAAACAAATACAAAACCGGTATTCAGTGCACTATTAGATTTTTTATAACTTCAGACCATTTTGCTACGGCATCTCGTTAATATTAGTTAAGTGTTATTCCTTGAGTACAATCCAAGAATTTGCAAAATATTTAAAGTAGCCGCCCCAAAAGTGACAGAATAGGCAAGGTGACGCAAATCGCAGAAGCTTTTGTCCAACAGTGCACTACAAGCTGAGTTATTTTATTTATTAACTTTATTAAAATGTTATAACTATTCTTATAGCTAAATACTTACAGCCCTACAAAACTGTTCGCACAGTTTGTCTGTGGACATGACTATTAAATTTACTTACATTGGCAACAGAATATATGTATTTTCCATGTTGTATCTGAATAGTTAAATGAACGAAAAAGTTCAAAGATATGCTTAACTTGAAACTAGATGGCGTTGTGTGAATGTAAAAAAGGTACGGAACCTTGTATCCCTGTTGATGTTTTACACCTATCCAAGTATATCCCTGTAATTTTAACAATTGATCTATCCGCCTGTGTTCATTGTAATCGATATTCCTCACAGGTACTTCCGTCAACATAATTTTATGTGCTTATTGGAAAAGAATCGAGTTCTCGAAGTATAATGCATTTCCTTAAGACATGGTAGGAAAATCAAATAGGATTCTATTTTAAATGTTTCTTTTTTGTAATTGTATTATTCACTGGTGGCTTTAACTGTGTGGATAATGATTTTTATTTTCGTTCATAATCAGTTAGAATGATCGTTATTCGTCTCCAAAATTGTTTCGTGCTCTTTCACTTCAAGATGTAAAGTAGTGCAGAAACAGATAGTCATTAAGAACAACTCAAACTAGCATTTACTTAATTTTGAACACTAACTGTGTCGTTTCTAACTGCAAAAATATAATAATCGTCCACAGTAACAGCTAACTGCATACCAAATTTTATCAAAATCTGTTCAGCCGTTTGAGCGTAAAGAGCACAACAAAACACATACACAATACACTTTTTCTAACATTCGCATTTGTTACAATAATATTAGCGTGATAATTCAAAACTTATATTCAAGAATTATTCATCTTTCCTTTACTAAACCTAGAATATAAACTTCTACATTAAATATTCTTCATCAAATAACATTTTATTTAGATTGCAATACCCACATTAGCCTACATATGAGACGCGATACGATCTCGATCACGTATCGCTCTAGTTTTCGCTACGAGCCTTCCATATTAATTCCCTGCTATGCGTATTACGTTTGATTTCTTATTAGTTTTGCTTTATTAATATATTACGTGTTAAGGAAACTAGTGGGGAATCTATTGATCTATCGTAACCACTAGTTTTTTATCAATACTGTTAACGGTGTGGGAGAGAGATGCCGCTATGCGTAATGTATAGCGCTGTTTCGTTTTCACGACGGTATCAGTCCTACAAATGCTGTCTTATCAGTGGCCAGAAATTGCTGCTAACATTGACCGTGACCTTCATTGATGAGGAAACGAATTGGAAAAGAAGAAAGGAGGAACAAAAAGGATTTAATCTGTAATATAATGTTATCTTTCAAAGGCGTATGATGGCTGGGTATAATTATAATCATTAAGTTGAAAGTTGCTTCGTCAGAACAGAAAAAAAATGTACATACTAGAAATATTACTTTTACTCTTAATGGGGTTCATTTCATTCAATGGTCATACGTTTTTCATTAAGAGCCATTAAACAATCTACTCAAAAGGATTTCATTAATAGATTCCACATAAATTCTATTGCTTTATCCTTGCGTAATTTTCAATATTCTGACTACGAACTAAACTTTACAACCTATGATTCAATTTACTACCTACTCAATGTTCACATCGCTTTAAAATACAATCACCGAGAAAACCTATAACTTGGGTTATAAATACTTAGGTACATAGTACACGTAGCGACGCAAGTCGACTTTAGATTCCAACGACGCGTGACTTTGCGAACCTTTGGGTCATCACCACGTCTGAAAATTAATTGTATTTATGGAATTGCATTGCAATTATGGAAAAGAAAGCGCTTTACACCGTAAAGCACGAAAACCAACCCCGGACTTCCAGCCATAGGCAGTTGAGGACGCTCCAGTTTTAGCCGGTAAAAGTTCGGCATACTGCATCCTCAACCCCCTGACAAGAACAGTCCATGAGGATTTCCACTAGGACGCAAAAAAAAGGTACCGGCTTTGTGCGTCATAAATTGCTATGCATTTCCTTGTAACAACCAAATGCAGGAGACATTACACGGCGGTTCAGTCAGTAAGAGTCTGACACGACATTCCTCTCCCCAGGAAGTAGGAGTCCATGAGGATTCCCCCACCTTAGCAAAAAACAGGTATCAGCGACATTCGTTGCCTCCTATGGAAAAGGCTATACTGTTTTCATCACTAACTTCATGTTTACGAATAGGATGTTATTAAAGTAATGTTTAAATGGATATTTTATTTAATATGCAATTACTTAAGGACTACACTAATTGAATCTTTTGAAATCGAAGTATCTACTTGTGTCATAAATGTAGTGAGGTTTCAAATACGGATTCATCTTTTTGAGGAGATGAACCTTTTAATTGCTTTTTACACTTGCTTGTGCTGTAGTTGCTTTTAGATTGACTTACACCCTATGACGTGTGCTAAGTTTGTAAAAGTCGATCGAGAATGACATGAACAAAGGGAGGCCTATTCCCAGCCTTGGGTTCATGTAGCCGTAACACAGACAATCATATAAGACCATGGAAAAAGTGGAGGGTCACTTTAGAACATAAAGGTGGTAGGTCTTGCCCAGCACTGGCCAACTGTATAAATTGCTATTGAATAAAACACTTTTACTATAATTTTATATTTGAAAACTTTAACAATAAATATCATAAAAGAAAACAGTTGTCCATCTAACCATATTTCGTAGTATTGTGTCAATATTTTCCCAAATGTCCTCCATAAAAGTTTTTGTACAATTTCGGGAGAATGCCAAACTTTAGGGACCAATTTATTGCCAGTCTGACATGAAACTTCGAACTTAGGATTTTTATTGACATAGTTTAGACCACAACAATATCAACTTTATAGTATAAGGGTGTCACTTTCGTAGTTTTATTTGGTATTCAATTGACAATTTCTGTTAGGAGATTTTTTTGTACTTGGGATATGTCATATGATGCACTATTGATTGATATTAAACAGATGTTCAGGTACTGCTATTTGTCAATGGCAATAAATAAAAATAATAAACACACAAGTAGGTGTGCCAAAAAAAAATAAAAAATCCATTTTCTTTTCTATTTAAATTACTACTTAACAAAAAAAAAACGTATCAAAATACGTATTCCAATTAAACGTACTCAAGTATTTATCTCTATCCCACCGAGATTGATGTGATATGGTATTTTTTCTCGTTTTCAGCTTATCAAACAAAGCGCATCTTATTTATTCACCAATAAAGCAATACATAACATGACATACAACAAACCACAGAACCATCACTTTATAACTTCTTCAGCGTTAATTGGCAAAGTTAACGAGTTTTATTTTAAAGTTCAAGGAAACGTTAGTCCGCAAATGTAAGTTTAATTACTAACTAATCTCCGGACTAGAAGACCAAGATGCAACTAGTCTAGTTCACTTCGGTAGGTATGGTTTTTGCTAGACTTTTAGAATGGTTCTTAATGGGTTTTAGACCATTCTTGATAGAATAAATATAAATTCACGTAATTGAATGAAAGGATTATTTGAAGATTGAAAATATTTCAAATGGACACCTTTTTAAGATGTTGAAAAATGTATTTTACGTTTAAATTTACGTACTAAAAGGCAAAACAAATTACATTTAAAAGCATCTATGTGTCAGCATATTATTATAGTATGTAAAACTTAGTGAAATGCAATTTAAAAGTCTTGTTTATTCAATTACAGTATCCGAAAAAAGTTTGTAAAACCTCCTTTTTTATTATTTTTTAAATATTGAGAGAAACTTCAGAGTTATTTAACTGTAGTTTACTAAAACAAAACAATATATACAAGATAGAGACGTCTCTGCCCTCATAAGTCAATTGAAGACAATGAGTGGTTAAAGTGATATTTGCAGTTTGTCATTTAGTGTTAATTCAGTGCTCATAGGATCTTTGATTGTTAGTGCATTCGAATCGAAACCTATCTAGAAATACGAAGGAATTTCGTTTTAGTATACCAACTGTTAATTGTGCTGGAGTTCTACTGCCAACGTACGTGAATAATGTAATAATGTCGATAGAAAGACAGAGACACTGATCTACGGCGTGTAGCGTGCCTTCACGCTTCCACAAATGCAATAATATTACTTTGAGATATAATATGTAGCCCAGTCAAATTAGGGGTTTCACCTCGGAATGAAAGATAATAAGCTGAAAATTGGTGAGAACCTTTGTTTGGTCGCCCTAAATATTGTCTCAAAAGTCACAAGTTCTATCGTGACCGCGTCTTAAGATATTCAAGGTCAAAGGTCACGAAAAACAATTTTTCGCTAATATCTTGGTTCCTATTGCTTAAATGATATTTTCACCAATATCAAAGTTGTAGAGTATAAAATTCTCTACAACTTTTGGCTTAACTTTTTTTTTATACGATCGACCGTTTTTGAGGTAGAGCGCGACGAGTGCGCAGCGTACAGTCATATAATATATGAGGTAATGCAGGGTCAAGCGTGAGTTTCGGTTATCAGTACGTTGTATAAAGTCAATTATTGACGAAAAAAATATAATTATTAAGTAATGCCCATTATTTCTGTACATAATAGGTCGGGGAAAAAGTCTTTTCGCATTATAGTATGATTGAATTTGTAATATTTTTTTTTTGGCTATAGTATTTGTATCAGGCTGGTTTTGGTACAATTGATAGTTACAATTTTAAAGAACATAATTCGAAATCCTAATTTTATTAAAGAGAGAAAGATTTTATTACAAGTTCATACATACTATAATGCGAAAAGACTTTTTCCCCGACCTTATTATGTGCAGAAATAATGGGCATTACTTAATAATTATATTTTTTTCGTCAATAATTGACTTTATACAACGGACTGATAACTGAAACTCACGCTTGACCCTGCATTACCTCATTATATTATATGACTGTACGCTGCGCACTCGTCGCGCTCTACCTCAAAAATGGTTGATCGTATAAAAAAAAAGTTTAGACAAAAGTTGTAGAGAATTTTATACTCTACAACTTTGATATTGGTGAAAATATCATTTAAGCAATAAGAACCGAGATATTCGCGAAAAATTGTTTTTCGTGACCTTTGACCTTGAATATCTTAAGACGCGGACACGATAGAACTTGTGACTTTTGAGACAATATTTAGGGCGACTAAACAAAGGTTCTCACCAATTTTCAGCTTATTATCTTTCATTCCGAGGTTGACCCCTTATTTTACCTAATTTGACTGGGCTAATGCAGGTATGGCCTCTTTTGAAATATTAGGTATATCGGATGACAATTAAAATCTGTTTTGAGGTGATGGGGTGATATTATCAGTCAGCTACTACGACTAAAACATCTTGATTGGTCACTGTTCTTTGTAACTAATGATCACCACTTGCGTCTTTAACTGATAATTAATAAGCCAATAAGCTCATTAAAAGTTTTGTTGCAATAACTATTAATATTTTAAATCCTTTAGAAACAGTATAGTGATAGTTCTATTTCCAGTTCACAATACAGCAGCCAACAATTAATCTACAAAAATAGCAAACCCGACTCGACAAACTCGACAAGTCTGTCCAAATTCCCTTTATCAAGTTAGCCACGAAGGGATTTGTTAAAAACAAAGAGTTGATCACTATCCGGTCAGCAGTTTAGGAGGTGATCGGCACCCGAGTCACGTACAACTTCGGCTAGGAACGCGACCCGCCGGGCAAAGATTACGTGGGTCCCAACTTGTAATGTTTTGATGTTGTTTACTTTAAGGAAGACATTTTAATATAAGGTAGGTTTTATATTGATCGGGAAATGTGGTACAGATTTTGAGATTGGTTGGATTGTGTCGATAGCCTAGTGGTATGATCGTTGGACTGCGAAGTCAGAGGTCTTAGGTTCAAATCCCGGCACGAACCAATGTCTTTTCGAATTGTATGTTATTTGGTCATGCCATTTATTAGTTCAATTAAACTATGAAACTAGTCTAGATAAGAATTATCTTTACTCTTACAGATCTATAAAATAACACATTTACAAACATCTTTTCTTTTTTAATTGTAGTAGTCATATTAAGCTTTACTAATTTCGTAACAAATAGCTAGACACATATTTCAATGTGTATTAAATATAAATAGTGCATAGCAGAACAGTTTAACAGGACGTCGTAAAATAAAATTTAAGTACACATTTAAATAATTTCACGAACTACGTGGAATTCGCAGTAAATTTAATGAAATAACGTATGGTACTGAATTTAATATCTCGTTAGCACTCTGCAGTTGTAACTGCTATGAAAAATTCCTACATTTACACTATTCTTTATATTTTTATCAAAATAATCCACACTTTTATTACAAATGGGAAGGCTTTTGCGTCTTTTACGCTATCAAAAACGATTGAACAAATACACCAGAAAGTAAAGACTCCGTGGCGGATTCAGATTTAATAACCGACTTCAAAATTTCTTAATTCGACTGTAGGTATATAAGTTTTTTTTTTCATTACAAAGATCTTGAACACCAAGTTTTCCTAATATCTAAACAATATTTTATTTCTAACCTAGCCAAAAAGAGGCAAGACAATTCACAAATTGTATGACAAGTCAACTTGCTGAATAACTCAACTGCAACTTATCGAGATAAAACTAAACGTATTTGAAACGAAATATAATCAGTTACGAATAATTAGATAAGTTGCTTCCAGAGTAACAATAGTATAACGTATGCTTACTGGCAATTAGAAATCATTAAAAATGAAAACATAGCAAGCAAGATACCCGTGGGAATTGATCTTAATCGATACAATTATCGTGTATTCAATGGACTCATTGAGGAAACTTAAAAGGAGAACAGATTGTAGTCTATTTAGAGTTAGTTTAAGGCTTAAATGAGATATGACGTAGTAATAATATAAACAACATTAAAACACAAGACAAATGTTTTATTTTCTTTTTCCAAACTATTTTCAGTAATGTATAGTATCACCATTAGTACCTAGAACAATTAAATAGGGATCAATAATATTAATAATCACAATCACAATTGAGTAACACCTCTGAAGAAAGAAGAAACTAGCATTCATCACTACGATTATTCACTGCAATTTAATACAGGTAGCTTTGGATTGTGGGGAAACTTGAAATCCTCATAAAGCATTTCCCATTCCTCAAATTCACAAACTGTACATTACTACCTATCTAATCTATTGTACGTGTACCAGATATGGGTATAAAATGTGTCACTTCACGTATTCAAAGGACATATTGTCTTGACCTGGTCACCGTCGGCACTTCAAACTGTATGGGTATTTAAATAAAGTCACGCACTCTCAGGTTATCGGTGTCAAAGAAGGTATTTCGGTGCAGGTTACTCGTAAGTTTTTATCATACAAATGATTGCATTCACAATTTCCAAGTATCTTTGTCGGATAGTTTTCAAGTTGATATTTGGACTGCCAAATGTCTACCATCTGCTAAAAATACAAAATAGGCATGGAGGCTAGCTACTAGCTTCGTATATTTCAAACTAAGCAGTTATTAAAATTAGTAGACAGCTAGGGACGATGGAAGAAGCCCTAATATAGAATAAATGCAAAAAAAAATGTAGTAATACTGAAACCACATGGAAGAGTTTATCTTGACCCATTCAAAACCAAAACATATTTAAACTTGGATGCACTACCCTCATTCCACAGCACCAAAGACATAAAAAGAGAACTCTAGCACGAAGTTCCACAGCAAAAAGTACAGGTTACGACAAACATGGGCTCCCCATAAGTGATTTTAAATATTCATCGAATGATCACTATTCTGAGCTTGCACGCTTATTTGGAGGAAAGGACTTAATCCTAACACACCATGGGTAGTGCACTACCGTACATGGGAAAACGAGTATTTTTACAGTGTTTTTCTACAGTATCAAGGTTCGTAAATGTTAAAATTTCACCCTTTTTCTTGTTTGTTTAGCTTGATTTTTTTTGGTTTCTTTTAAAGATGAACGCAATGCTTGTGCAACTGTTAAAACTATTGAGAAAGAAGGTCGTATCTCTCGAACACACATAATAAAGTCTACTCTCTCTCTCTATAAGTTTTGATTTTTTCTATTGCAATAACACGCATTTTGTCATCGACTACATTCACATCCCTCTACCACGATCAAAATTGTCATCTGCCATAACTATAAATTTATCATCCATTGCATCCTAACCAGCAACCACAACTCGAACTACCAAAACAAACAACGCAACGTAAACAATCCTTTTACACTTGAAGGTGTCGAACTCCGTTTAAAAATTAAAGTCCTCCGCTCGGGTCACCTACTCGCCTACATTGGTGCACCGCCGTGAATACAGAAGTACTGATACACGTGGTTTTAACTCCTTTTGTGGCACATGAATTATTCATACGCCTTCCAACCACATTATAGGGAATATTGGTGCGTGGAATATTGCGGGCAGAAATTTGACGCGAATTTAAGGCTTTAATTTTTTTGAATATTGGTACTAGGTTCTGCTTGGAATGAACTTTTAGACTTGAAGGGATAAAAAATGAAGTAAACCTTTGAGAGTTTAGCTATTTTTTGGCGGAATTTCGCATTAAACCATAGACTACTTGTCCCGTATTCATTAAATGCTTTACTGGACTCCGATAGTCTTACCATAGTATTACGGTTATCTCCTGGTCTTACACTCTTAGCCTAACACACGTGGATAAAACAGGAGTTAACCTTATTATAAAAAAAACAAGTGCCTCCTCAGGCACTTTTAAATCGTTACTGACGGTTACTGATATAGTTACGCTTCCAAAATGCCATTCTTATGGAGAAAAACCGGCAAGACACTCTATAAGCTAATCGCTAACCAAGACAATACATATCTCAATAACATTCACTACAAGACAAACACACTTGTCTTTTGTCTTATGGCGTCCATTTTCTCCCACTCAACCATAGTCAGTTCTTTAGCTAACGAGTGGCCATCGTTTCTACTGAGAGGGAACCCATGTTCTAAGCCACCCATATCGGTACATTTCCGCTGTACAACCTTTAAGAAATTGACGTCACTACGCCCTTTACGTGCTCAAAGGCAAGAAAAAACTTCCAACGTTTTTTGACGTTTTTGGCACTCTTATGTCGACGGGCTAAGGTTGAATTTCGCATTGTCAATACTCATGTGTGGTCGACCGTATACTTTTTTGTTAAGGAAAAGGTAAACAAAACGTCTTTGGTTATTATGGGAGTATCTCAGGAAGTAAATACAGCCACGTGCTTTGGTTGTATTATTTGACAATGTACAAATGAATAATATGACAAACTAACGATGGAAACTGTTGGTTTCAACTGATTTTACTTTACCAATTCTGAGGCAACATATTTGACAAATAAGTCTTATTGATATACCAAATTTCATCCAAATTCATAAAAAAAAAAACAATTATATCCAACTTACACACAAGAACACAAACTAAAAACCCTAAACATTTGAAAAATAAAAGAAATAAATCCTACAACATAAAACCTCCTTTTTCCCAGTCGGTTAAGCTCAGAACCAAACGATGTATCGTTCGGTTGTACATAAAATATTATATGACTCCTTGATTTTATATTCAGCGAGTATGCAGTATCAAAGTACATTCACAGGGAGAAGTGATTTACCACTTATGAATTTTATTCATACGTAATAAATTTGGAGATTTTGACGGTCGTAGACCCAAAATGGAAAGCGATATTTCTCACTCTACTTCAGAATCCTCGCCATTCAAGATACTAACTTTCGTCGATATATTTTTATTTTATTTTGACGTATATCCAATGTTGTGTCAGCGAGTTGAATTACAAATATGCTGGAATAGGCTGTGCTTATATACTATGGTACCGGTTAGGTTTAGAGAACCAACTCTAATCATAAATGTACAATCATCAATGTCTAACAGCTGTTATTTCATGTTTATAAATTACTTTAAAAAAACAATTGAATACTTTACCGCATAAGGTATCATTCTACACTACAGTTGTGCTTATTATACGAGACGCCATTGCTATAAGCATTGTAACACACGGGTTTGATTTCATAGAGCTTTATAGTACAGTCACTTGAAGATAAACTTTCAAATAAGGTACTAACTACACTTATATCACCTCAATGATATAATATAACCGAGCAATCTTAAGTGGCTGTATCAAACGTAAGATTAGCTATAGAAACTTAAATGAGTTGTGATAAGCCAGGGGAGACCAAATTGTTTACCGCTGGTTGTTGATTTGAATTAAGACAGGCTGAGCCAGTGTAAGAAATATGAATGTTATATCATAAACTTATAATTGAGGTTACTGAGGTGGTTCTATATTCCTTACATCATGTGGTCAGTGACCTGAATTTATAACTTGACCATTTGGCATATTTTTGACGCCATTAACTTTCCAATCTTTGCATGGATTTCAGTTGGAAGATAGGGTAAAATCTGAAAAACGTTCATAAAATATTGCATGGAAAACACCAGATTCATGTCGCTGCATAACTTGTCAAAAGATGGAAAAGTTTGGAATCTGATCGTATTTTGCATAGGGCATGAGTCAATAAATATTCCTCAAGTGTTCACTAATTAAAATATATTCAAAATCTCAACCGCGACCTACTGATTATGGAATTAGACAATTGCACGGCAACATTATTAAAGACACCCTCAGACCCCAGAGGACGAAATGCTGCCATTAATAATATCACGGCAGGCCTGCAGGTTGGTAACCCCTGACAAGTTATCACGAACCAATCAGCGCGGGTGACACGAAAAAGCGACGCGTGCGCAAGCGCAGAGAAAGCTGTACAAACTTATTGTATTGTGTAGTATTGGATGCATGATCAACTGTCTGCATGCCAGTAATAATTGTATTGAGTTCTGTGATTGGATTTTTTTATCATATTGGCCTTTGATTTAACAGTAATTCATATTTTTGGTACGTAATACGTAGCGCCAAAAACAGTGAAAAATGGTAGAAAGAGGAAAGGTCTTTGCCCAACAGTAGGTGATTTTGAGCTGGCAGGAAGATGTTTATGTAATATGGGGCAAGCAATTATTATACTATTAAAAAGAACGCGAATCGCTCAGCTCTTTCTAAAGAGTCACGTGACTTTGATTTGTCTTAAGCATTTGAACGATTCGATCACAGTTAAAAACTTACCAAAATGCTAGAAATGAAAAACGTTTTATAAGACCTACACACAAAAAATAGTAACCAAGGCATTACTGAACATTATAGGTACTAATAACGAAACTGCCACTACCTAATAGCCAATAGGTAATTACTTCTTTAACTGCTACCAGAAAGACAATTTTATCAAGACCTGGCCACCAGATAGTTGATTAAGAAACTACAGTTCAACGTAAGTTGGAATTTATAAAGGAAAGTAAAACTGTATAGATCATTATGATCTCATAATTATACCATCTGTTATAACATGCTAAACAGATATTGATGTCATGAGTAAATGATCGTTAGTGTGGTATGATACTCGCTGCAAATACGGAAATATTGCACATACTTGCTCGTTATTAGAATGAGATGTATGTAATATATAATACAGTAAGTTTTTATATAGACTACATTGTATAAATTCCTATGTCCAACTTAACTGTAAAATCTTAAAGGCCCAAGGTAGACGCCTGAAGGTATACCTTACTTACTACCTACTAAAGGCATATTTTTTTCAGTTTCTTTTAACAGATCTCAGTGGCGTGCACTTGGAGAGGCCTATGTCCAGCAGTGGACTGCGATAGGCTGATAATGATGATGATTATGATGAAGGTATTTTTTTAGGTAAAGAAAAGAAAAATCTGGTGCAAAAGTTTGGCAAGTTGAAAGACAAGGAGCCGGTTTAGTTTAGCCGGACTAAGATTAAGGCTAGATGTTACGTTTCTAAATCAGACTTTCACGGTCCTCTATTAAATTACGTCTTAAGAGGGTAATTACGCTAAGATAGGTATGAAGATATCTAAAAAAACTGGTCTAGTGGTCTCATAGGCATTTATACAAGGACACAGGATATTACAAGTAAATTATTATAAGTAAATTACTTCCGAAAACAATTTCGAATCAAGTTTACTCCTAATTAAAACGTAATAAGATTGGTATTACCAACTTTCTAAAAACAACTGACAACTCTCGAAGCGTTGAAAAACAAACCGCAGTATAGTAACTGTGTTACTAACCATTAGGAGCATAAAATATAATATTATATGCGGGAAAGTATTATCGTAAACAGGAATGGCAAAGTGGGTGATAAAATCACGCCATAACGATGTAAGGTTTGGCAGTATAAGCAGTATTCGATTGTTTTTATAGAAATAATCGAAACGGGAACCTTTTAAGGGATTATCGGCGGGAAATTCACTTGTTTTTGTTTTCGGTGTTTTGTATTTTGATGCGAGAAAGCTTGTTGCCGTGAATTAATTTAATTTATGCAGGTGTGTAGTTAAACATCAATCAAATATTTTCTTATTGATTAGCACGTGATTTATTTTAACCACTCCCGGCCAAAGGAATGTAATCCTTGTATCGCGGGGGGTTTCACAGACATTCAATTCAAATGCACAAAGACACCCAGACTTAGAACAAGCCTTGGTGGATCGAACAAATTACAGTCCTACGCGCGGATTAAACCCGCGACACGTCGCGAACAGTAGTAAGTGGCATGGGGACCTATACCACTCGGCTATCCGTGCAGTCACAATTCCGGCTAGTCTTTCGAAATATTAAAGCGATTATTTTCAAATTATAAAATAACTTGTACCAAACAATTTTAAATATACGGCAGTGCATGTGATTGCAACATTTATAACAAAACAGCTGGATTGCAACAAAAACCAGTCAACGTTATGATGAACAAAAGTAAAAAAAAATACTTTTTAAACCATACCTTCTTCTTAGTCATCCCATTTTACAGTAACACACTGTCTTTTATTACCACAACACATGTTTACACCAACAATTGCAATAATTAATATTATAATAACCGAGAACAATTAACTCAAGTCCGTTGCACAATGAACGTCAAATGAAATATCGATTGTCCTATCGACTGTCATTAACATGATAAACCACTCGATTTCTGATAACACAAAGAATATAGATAACAATAATTGCATGTGAAAGTGTGCCTTTGTGCTAAACTGAAAGTGACGAAGTTTATAAACGTATCTACGTACCTATTGTCTTTTATAATAATATTACTATTGCAAAAGTAAGTGTATTTGTTTCCGTCTATTTTTAATACAACTAGTTATTATGTTTTTTGTTTCCGGGGTAAAACTATAATGACATCAACCCACGCCGAGGGCCCGGCGATGATCCTCTTCTAGTTCCAAAGCCAGAGCCGCGGGATTGCTCGCGTATGCCCTACCCGACTCCGGCAAGTCTCAGTCCTGCTGAACTCCTACTCTATGGGGATGTAAGTAGTTAACCTAAGCTCGGACTTACTGCATCGCCCGACAATTTCGCGACACTTTAAGAGCCTCCCGGTAGAGCAAAGATCAAATTTTTCTGTATGTCCAAAACCTATAGAGAAGGAATTATTTAAGAAGCCATATCACCGCCGATCGAAATACGTATACGTACCTTTACAAGTCACATAGCTGTGAATTGTCGTTTCAATACAATTGTGCAATTCGATTGTTAGAACTTTTACTTTTTGACGCTTGTCTAGACTTTCAGATTGTCCTTGTTTTCAGACTGTCTTTTTATGTTGGTCCAAATCTTACGGGAGGATATGTGGAGTAAAGCAATTTTATTCAACACGATGTTTTTAATTTGTGCGAGTGAAGTCGCGGGCAAAACGAAATCAAACTAAAATTATCGACTGATAAGAAAACAAAAACTGCAGTCTGAGGGGGACTATTGATATTCGCCACAAATTATACGTTATTTATAAAGGTGACATTGAAAAGAATGGCATTATCGTACTTTTATCGGCCGTTGAAGAGATATCGCTATGTCATTACGTTTTCAAGGACAGTTGGACTCTACCAAAGCGGAGACGAAACGAGTGGAGACATGTTTTTTAAACATCCAATAGAATTGTGTTATTAACATATCTCCTCTCCGCTCAGCTTTAGTGGCGATCGCTGTGCGGAGATGAGTTATATTTATATGGTGCGATGGGAGATCTTGACACGAAGAGGTAGATATTCTGATTAATGTGATTGTTACAAATACCATTGTTTTACTTGGCACTTGGACTCGGTTATATTATGAGAATCAGAGGTCATTCACCTACACTACGTAAGCACTTTGGTTATGTATATTAACAATTGTTGGTGATTACTTCGACACGACGTGAACACCGACTTTATTGTGTGATGATAGACGAGTGGATGGATGTGGCTTTTTGTTATTATATAATAATAATATAGCCTTTATTTCCGAACTTTTTGACATTTTACATTTTTAAAACAAAGTATTTAAAACTAAAATTTACATTTCACTACAAAAAGTCTCTCAGTTCGGTGTGCCTTATGGCAAAGGCCTCCTCCAACTCTTTCCACTGCTTTCTGTCAGTCGCCACTCTTGTCCAGAGGGGACCTAAAGTGATTTTCAGGTCGTCCTCCCATCTTCTCTTTTTACGACCTCGACCCCTACTGCCGTCCCTCGGGTACCAGATTGTCACCTGTTTGCTCCATTTCTCCTTTTTACATCTAAGCATATGTCCAGTCCACCTCCATTTAAGTTGATCAATACGGACCAGGATATCAGTTAATTTCGTTTTGTGCCTGATGTCTGTATTTCTTACTTTATCTTTAAGTTTTAATCCTAACATGCTTCTCTCCATACTTCTTTGACATCTTGCAAGTTTTTCCCTATGGAGTTTTGTCAAAGCCCAGGTTTCGCAACCATATGTAATGGCAGGTAGAATACAGGTATCAAAGGTCTTCTTCTTGATTTTTGTTATTACATGTCTGTAATATATTTAAACAGACATCGATCATGTCACACATTACCAAACAAAAGCACCTGTTGATAAAAATTTGTAATGGCAATCCTAATTTTTTTTAGCATTGAATTAAAAAATTGTATAAAATTTTTGTGGTATCCAACTTCCTTTTCATCAGTCTAAACTGTTACTAAAACCAACTCCGGACCTCATCACTACTAAAATACTTCCGCGAAACGTCGAAAATTACGTTTCATTGTTAACTTAACTAGCCTGTTGGTATAGTGGTTAGTGGCCCTGACTGCTATACCAGAGGTCGTGAGTTCGATTCCCAGGGCAAATGTTTGTGTGATGACCACAATCAATATTTCTGTGTCTGGGTGTAATTTTGTCAATAGTATGTATGTATTTAGAAGTATAAGTATGTTTATCACTTATCTAATATATGTATACTCATAATGCAAGCTCTGCTTAGTTTGGGATCGTGAAATAAAAAAAAAACTTTCATAGTCAACAAATTAATCATTACAAACGTATTCATCACGGGTATACTAAACCCTAAATATTGTATAAATAAAGTTACAATACACTAAATATAGATATACATCATTAACAACTGAATGAAATATCTTCGCATGAAATGCAAACATAATCAGAATGATATGGCGCCTCGCCAGATTGTGAGTAAATAAATCATAGTTATTCTTTGCTATTTTTATGATTTTAAGAAGCGAACAGTTAAGAATGAATTGTGCGTATACAAAAACGTTTTATTCGTATTGCTTTGAATAAAAAACAAACAGTTATTTGGATTCAAAGTTGAACAAAGAGACTATACATAGTTTTTTCTCTTTTCTTTTGTTATTATTTTCAGGAGCGTTGGCACAAGGCAGGAGATTTGCTGACTGGCTGTTATTTTTTTCTTTTATGGGCTATTGCGCAAAGATATTTAAGTAACAGATTTGGCGCTATAGCTCAGATATACCGATCTAGACATTGGAACATTGATGTCTTGTCATTACCTATAAAATACACACACACTTAAGTTACAGTTAGTAATGACAGCCTAAGAATCAGTAACACAAACCTAAAAAAATGCTATAAGTGGTTGGTTCCAGCAAAACACAAAATAGATTTGCCAACAAAAGCAATAAAATTGATTTTGTTTCTAATTGTTTCTAAGTCATAATTCTCGCACTATTTGCTAAAATAACAAGACATAATCTTTGGATATGGCATTATTCATTAACACTAAAAAACACACTCCGCTTTTAACGAAATTTGACCAATTTATGCCGCATCCATTATAACACTATTCTTGCTTTAATCGTATCAAGGTACACCATCTGGCCTAACATTGAGGTCCGTGACGAATGTGATAATGTTCTTAGTGAATAGAAATACTCTTGTACAATAGCGATCAATGATAGCCAACACTCTTATTACAAGGGCATAAGGTTGAGTTTTGTGAAGTTTATAGAGATCACGACTTAAAGATTATTGAGTTGTATTAAATACGATTAGCATGCTATTAATTGGACGTACTTGGATGAAGCTGAGATGACCTTAACTTTGGTTTGTGTTGTGCTTGTACTTTTATTTTCAACATTTGACTACTTATTAAGAATAAGTGTGTGCAGTATTTTCGTTTTTTTTTTCCAATAGTTTTAAGAAGCGCTTAAAGGATGCATTCTCGGAATTTATGTGTTAATCAATTACGTCTAATAATAATGCAGTAATTTTTAATTTTATTCCTTTTAGACTACAGACATACAATGACTAAATGTGCGACATTTGAACAACGCGATATACATAGGTAGGTACATAAATATATTCTGTTGAGAAACTTAAAAAAAATTGCAACAAAATATGTCGCATTTTAAATTTCACATCACATCTGAACATAGTTTCTACTAAGTCGTTTTAGTGCTTGTACACGTTGACTCGCGGGCGCGGTGGCGGGCGATGTCACGAAATATCAAACATATGAGGTGCTTCCGAGTGTTCACGTTCAAAACGCACGTGCGGTCCAACTAGCGGGCTAACTAGCGACTGGCGCGCGCGGCGAGCTCGCGACAATTTCAAACGCTTGAGACCTGTGTGTGTGTTCACGTCGAACTAGCGGCGGCGCGCGCGTTTCATTCGCGACGTCAGGTCAGTTCAACCAGTTTGAACTTGTCGCTAGATGCGATAGCGCGTTGTCATGTCATGTCAAGATGTAAAATGATGTAGAAGAAGTAAAATCTTGAAGGATGTTCCCTCAAAATACCATATAAAGTATGAAATTCACCATACCGTTCTCTTTCTTTATTAATTTCGTGCACACCAATTCAAATTTTTTGCATCTCCCACTTTAGGTATGAATTTTCGGTTAAAAATAAAAGATCGTCGTCCATGTTTACAACCTCTGAAATACGTCACGATCGCGCGAACGCCTGGCGTTTAATGTGAACACGAGCCCGCGCACGCGCCCGCGCCCGCGCGTACCAACGTGTACAAGCACTTACAGATTTTGTCACCAACGTAACACAACTAATTTTGCTGCGCACTTTGTTATAAGCACTCAAGAAAATTCGTTCTCACAAACATTTATCGAGAAAAGCAATAAAAATGATACTTTGTACATCACTTTCACAGTTTATAGAGCCCTTGAAAAACAACGGTTCTTGAAACAAGCCGTAAAAGTTCGTCAATAAAATGTTTGAAACGTTTACCTTGAGTTACGTCACACCTAGATGTAAACTGAAGAGATTTTAATGGTCTTACCTGTAACAAAACAATTAGTTTATTAATAACTAGCTTTTGCCCGCGGCTTCGCACGCGTTAAGAAGTATAATTGTTTAGCAAGTTAATGTAAAAAATAAGGGCCTACAAAACTTCTTTGTACATAATATTCTTAACTAATTTGTCATTTGGCGCTAAAACTATCAAGCTACTGGGAGAACTTACTCGTGAGCAAGCAACATAAAACTGCCCATGAGAGAAGCAATGTTCTCTCAAGTTTGAGACTCGCAAATTTGAGAGTTTGCCCCTGAGACTTGTCATGGCAAGTCAAAAATCTAAGAAGATTTATATAAACTATTTCATCCCCTTATGGGTGGAATTTATCAAAATCCTTTCTTAGCGGATGCCTACGTCATAGTACCTATATGCATGCAAATTCTCAGGCCGATGGGTTAATTTTAACAAAGTTTCATACAAAACTTCATCCCCCTATTTTATCCCCTTGGGGGTAGAATTTATCAAAATCCTTTCTTAGCGGATACCTACGTCATAACATCTACCAGCATGCCAAATTTCAGCCCGATCCGTCCAGTAGTTTGGGCTGTGCGTTGATAGATCACTATGTCAGTCACCTTTGAGTTTTATATAGTAGACATAGACGTAGACAACGAACAATTTAAACAACAAATACAATGAAAACAACGAAAATTTCCTTGTGCAACGAAAGTACAAAGTGAAAAATCAAGCTATTTTATTGCGGGGTATAACACCTCGGTACGCGCGATCGCAAGTTCCGTCGTGGTACCTCGTCCCGCGCCCCTCACTGCAACTCGCCCCGAGAGCCGCGTGCCGTGTGTATAGAAAATATTCGTGCGTACTTTTTAATTTCACGATATATCAGAAACTATTCATCCGATTTATAAACTGTAAAAGACAAATATTATCTCCATGATATGACCTTTTTTTTGAAGTAAGTTTTAGACGTAAGAATTAATATGGTAGTACTAAAATCATGCTCAGAAAACATGTCTTATTTTTCTTTATCTGTTTAGCCTCATCATGGATTTCCCCTAAAAGATAGATATAGGGCGTCGCGAACTTTTTTGTAGGTCTATAGGAGCCCTACATTTTCGTAGTACATAGTATTCATATATACTTGAGTATTTCGGCAGCGTATGCGATAAAAGTGATTTAGCGGTATTTTTTTTCCGACTTACTTGACTAATATCCTTATTTGAAGATAACCGAGAGAAGTGGGGTGATTTCATATAGCCCATGGCAATTCGGAATGATGTAGCTTTCTAACAGTGAAAGAATTTTTAAAATCGGTTCAGTAGTTTTGAAGATTAGCGCCGACAAACATACAAATATACAAACTTACAAACTTACAAACTTACAAACTCACAAACGCTTACCTCTTTATAATATTAGTATAGATTATGTTTTATTGTTAATATTTCGTTTTTTTCTGGTATAACTTTAAATTGTAATTAAAATATAATACATTGTTTATTGTAGCTGTGAGTTTGACAGAAAACTTTAAATCAGTTAGCAATAGTTGCTTTAAATTAATAATAAGAATATTTAAGGATATTTACTTTTTTATATACAATATGATTACGAAACGACATATTAACTACCATTTAGATAAACCAGCCAATATTAGATATTACTTCTGACTATTTAACAAAACCAAAGCATTATTTGCAAACGACTTATACTACAAGAACCAAATTGATCTAAAAAAATGTCGTATCACTTGATAAATTGTTACTTAAATAATCTAGGCTGTAGTGATCCCTTTAATTCCCTTTCATTCGCGTAGGAGTCAACCAAGGAGGCAAGTATACGAAGGTACAGGCCCTTCCACATCAAATAATACAGTCGCAGGTGTGTAAGCGAGACGCCACTATACACCGTGTAGCGTTGTCTCGCTCTTTCACGTTTTAAGAGGTGATAGAAAGCCCTCAGGGCAGGCCAATCACTTAGTATGGCTACTACAGAATTAATTGAAGCTCCCGTTTTAGACGCGTTCGTTCAATTAATTTGATAGAGTACTTGCTTTGTTCTACACTGGATCAGTTTTAAGTGCGGTTCGAATTAATTTTAATTTTGACGGTACTCTTACTAGATGGTTGTCGTGTTTAAAGTTGTGTGGATTAAAAGGGCTAATAAAATACTGTAAGTAGATCCTATATCCATAAATAATAAAAATAAATATCCCTCAATATTCACAAAACGCCCTCTCTCAATTTAAGCATTTAAGCTTATGTTATGAGTACTAGACAACTAATAAACATACTTAAATATTTTTATGTATTTAGTAATATCTCACAGATACATTATAGATCAGATAAATTACTCCCAAACACAGAACAAATGATCGTGCTCATCACACAAACATTTGTCCTGGGTGGGAACACAAATAGACCGACAGTTTGCCATTTTGCCAACTAACTTATTTAAAACAATATCCTTAATTACCTCTGGACGTTTGAAACCTATAACCACAACAACTTATATTAAACCGTCATATCTATCCTTTCGAACTCTATACAAACAAGTGAACAACGACCGCAGGGCTCGCAATATTCAATATTAGAACCGACTCATAAATCAAGAGTTACAAATATATAGACTCGTTATTAGCGTATATATCTTATCTGTATGACGTCATGATTTTTTGCTTCCAATCAATACGTCGTTACTGGCAATAATCGCTCACATATAATTTTGATACAAAAACTAAAGTATAGCAAAAACAGATAGGAATACCGCCGGCGGGTCAATGAACTTTTCGTTTTATCGCGTATTGTTGTAGGGCTGTCAGAAATGTGTTTTTCATTTGATTCTGTTTGACTTTTTTAATTAGATTACTTATCATATGAAAAATTAAGCGTTACATTCACAAGGAAGTTTAAGATTAGTAAATTAAAAAGCTATTGCAATTAGAATAGTATGAGCTATTTGAATTATGTTAATATTTGCACTTCATATGTGACGTATAAACATGCATATAGTGTAAGTTCATGAATAGAAATCGAAGGTGATATAAAAAATACATATTTTTTATATCTTGAATCTATTCGTCTGAACACTATTCCATAATGTAATTACCTACTCTATCTGAAGCAAACGAAATATACAACGTTGATAAAAGCGAGAGGCATTAAATGAAACCACATATTCTGCATATCATTATAAGGCTACACAACAAAAATCAAATCAATGTAAGCAATATTTTTATAATAACTTTCGTGAGGATGATTCATACTTAAAACGTTATAACGGTTTACTCACGCGTATTTATCGGGATAGCCCGACTAGTTTCGGACCCAACCGGAGCCAACTAGATAACTATGCCTATAAAACTTAGTCACCTAATCAGGAAGATACAGCATGTTCAAACTAAAAAAAAACTAAAAAAATATCCTGTGACTAAACTATTGCTTACATTGATTTGATTTTTGTTGTGTAGCCTTATAATGATATACAGAATATGTGGTTTCATTTAATGCCTCTCGCTTTTATCAACGTTGTATATCGTGTGTGTACATGAAGGCAAACATGCATATGCATTAAAATGTGAAATGCTACAACCTACACTGTCTACTACTGTCTAGACACATTGCACTATTTTAATTTAAGCGACATACTAGAGACTAGACTATTTTCCGGTTTTGTTCGTTGCCAAACCTACAAGTCGCTCTGCCAACTCATTAACATGTACACAGCCGTCGCCTGGAGGCATACAACCATACACTGGAAATGTATTTGTATATTAACATACACTAAAAATAGTGGGAAATATACATCGCTGAAAAATTCATACAAATGTTACATATTAAATGTAATCGAATATATACGATTCCTATTTGAATTAAAATATTAGAATATTGTTGATTGGAAACAGCGTGCTGCTGGGGAGTTTGTTGCGCCGTTTATAGCAATAGTGCTACGGGAGAAGAAACGGCGCACAGGAAGCTGTGAAGGGTGGGCGATGGGTTGCTGTCTATAATTTATGAATCTCGACGTTCAAAAAGTGCTACATTGTAGCCTAATTTAAATTAATGACGTTTGATTTAGATTTTTATAAATATACAGACAAAGATGTGAAATATATAACTGGGATATACGTAATAATTTGGCAAAGAAGCAACGGGATGCGTACCAAAACTTGGATGCTGCCAAAGGATGGACTGGATTCCGTCCAAGAGGATAAGGCTTATAAACTAAGAAGCAGCAATCTGGTAGAATTTACAGAAAATGTAAGGTTTAAAAGAAAAACTTTGGCAAGTAAAACGTTCTGATTTACAATCGCAACTTTTAAGTAAACTTTAAATCCTCTTCAACAGTATCTAACGTTTTCTCACAAAAAAGAAAATACAAAAAATTATTAGGTATTTCCGCATTTTTTTTATTTAATGCCTAGGACAAAAATCTGTGGCTTTACTCAATTTACACATAATTTTATAGCCTAATAAGAACATACTATAACTGATACGGTACCCAATAAATATACGTAACTAAAACATAGGTAGAAACTAACAATTATGACAAAAAACTACAAAATCAAGAGAACTAAAAAAAATACGACGAATTGAGAATCTCCACCTTTTTTGAAGTCAGTTAAAATTAAAACTTAACACAGAAAAGCCTGGACATCGATAACCCTAGAAATAAAGGGTGTGTTTCCATAATCCAGATGTATAGTAAAGTTATGTAAACATAACATCATATTGGACTTCACTTTGTAATGCAAGCAGTAGTAGCAGTTTTCCATACAAACTTTATATGGAAAACTGTTACACCCGCCATGGCTTATTGTTTGTACATTAGAAACAACGCCATTGTCATGTACACCATACTACCATAGACTGTGTTTTGTTTGTGTTTACAAAAAAGTTCTATCTACGATTATCTGCAGTGTTTAATACTCAATAACGAATAAGGTCAGTGGATAAAGATTGTGATTTTGTAAAATGGTTCTTTTAATGAAAAGAGTTATGCAGTGATCTTGCTATTGAATCTCATTTTTCTCTTAAAAAAACGACTCCGTTTATAAGGAATTCAAACCTTTTATCGGTTTCACAAACATTCAATTCACATGCACACAGATACCCAGACTCAGAACAAGTATTTGTGGAACGCACGAATTCTTAATTCCACGAAAACAGGGATCAAACCTGCGACACGTCGCGGTCGCGCACAGTGGTAATTGGCGTGGTGACCTGTACCACTCGGCTATCCGTGCAGATTAAATCTAAGTTACGTTGATAAGTGATGTTGGTACAAATTGTTTTACTTATAGTTATTAATTGAGAAATGATAGATGATTTCGTTTTTGTAAACATTCACACACGTGTTTAAAGGTTCAAAACTTAATACCTTTGTCTCATAAAGTTTTTTATAATAATATTATAACCGGAACAGATACCTATTAAAATATTTATAATGGTACTTAATTGTGTAGGCGTGTTTTTATAATAATATAATATTATTTTTAACTAATAAAATATGGATATAACAAGTTATGGGTGTGTTAAAAATGATGAATGATAAAAATTTGTTGTTAAAAATGAGTTGAAAAATAATTACAATAATTTAAATTAAAGCTTGGTACTTGCTGATTTCTTTAATTACTACGTACTAGTAACATGAATAATTGCTACTGTTAAATATAAAAAAATATCATGATTAGTTGCTCATAAAAACTTACTGTAACAAGAAACTTTAATTACTACCTACCTTTTGTACTTTATGAATGTTATACAATGAAATTAGTGTTTAATTTAACATGGCTGCTTAAATAGAAGGACATTGTTTAATTTCACCGAAAACTGATAGAAAAATGCTAAACTCTCCCAACTTCTTTAAACTGTGCTCAATAGGGCCCATATTGATTCTACACTGTAAAATTTACCACCTGTATAACATATATGAAATGTTGATAAAGAATTGAGTATTGTTTGACAAACACCATATCGTCCATATCTCACTTCCCACGGCTACCATAATAATGTAGAGAAAAACACAGCAAATCAAGTATCCGCCACAGCCATATAAGTTCAGCAAAAACTGATTGATACATGGGAAAGTGACCCCTATCCCTTTCTACTGGGAACCGGTCTAAAAGCCTACCTCTTGAAGTAATATTACAGATTACTGCAGTTGTGGAAGAGAGACGCCGCTCTATGCCGTGTAGCGCGTTGTCACGCTTGCACAACTGTACGAGTGTATTTTAAGATCTCGTGGTAGGAGGTCTGGACATGGTTTACTGAGTTCCCATGACGATGTTACTGACGTAATGTAAAGCTATATAGAGTCAGCAAGAAAACGACGGGCCTGTTGGTCTTGTGGTTAGTGGCCCCGACTGCTATACCGGAGTCGTGGGTTCGATTTCCACCCAGTACAATTAATGTTTGTGTGATGAGTCCGATCTTTTGTTCTGTATCTAGGTCTAATTTATTTATTTATAACGCATGTATTTAAAAATATGTAAGTAAGTTTATCAGTTGTCTAGTAGGTACCCATAACGCAAGCTACTTTAGTAGGTTTGCTTAATTTGAGACAAGATGGCGATGTGTGAATATTGAGGAATGTAATGTCATATCATAAATTAAATTTGTTGGAAAACAAGCAACAGTTCACACTAGGTCCTTTTTTCTTGTTTATTTATTTAGTTTTGTCATCAAAAAGCCAGTTCTATTTGCAGATTGGAAACAAAACTTGCAATTTCATCGGACAATACGCAACGTTTCAAAAACTTTCATTCGTTTGGTGTTTTTTCACGGCAATTAATTTCGTTAGCAGTGTATGTATGTGTGTATGTATGGGATGTTTGTATGGGGTACGCTTGCAGCGCGTTATTGAATCGTACAGGGTGCGTGTTCAATTATAATTCAATATTTTTCCGTTCATATTGCTATGAATTTTATTTGTACGCTGTTTTTGTCACTTTCATATTAAATTTGAAACAAAATGTCTGAAAATTTGTTTGTATTTATACCTGATACAGTTCTATCCCTATATGGGAACCAGATGTAATATTTATTGCCCTTTGAGTTTTTTCACAAATAACAGGGTCACATCAATATAACTAACGTGATATGCATTCGAGTCAATCGAGTAATGGACAAACTACGTAAGCGTACTTTATAGAAAAACAAACTGATCGAGTGCGAGTTTAAAATGAAGGTACACAGGTGAAAAGTTACTACAAATTATTAAAGATGAAACCTAACGAAAACCTATTACACTTTATTGCACTATATTGCACAAAAATGACATAACCATGGACATTAGTGCAACAAACACTTTTGAATGTCACACAAAGCTTAACATTATATCTTACAATCAAAGACATTAAATTCATATTAACCTAACGTCAAGTGTACAAATCTTTGCATACGCAATCTTTTAGAACTTCCTTTTAAAATGCTATTTGCATCTAACACTTATACTAAGTCCTTTTGTACTTTGGAGAGTGAGACACCGCTACACGAAGTGTATAACGCTATCTCGCTTCCACCACGCGTCATTCTAGCTATAAAACCTTACCTACGTACCTAGTGTCCTTCTAGCATTTTCTCAAGTGTCTCGGAATAAATTATGCCGCATAAATCACACGTGCACAGACGCTCCGGATCTAGAATTTATGCAGACACAAATATTTCTACTGTACAGACACTAAACTTTTCATGAAATCCTTTTGAAGAAACACCTTGTATACTGAGCTGAGTTTTTTTTTATATTAGAGCATGTTTCGTTTTAAGAAATGTTAGATAAGGGATTATTTGTTTTAGTATCTTTATCATATTGCAATCTGTATTACAAGCCAGGACTGCCTCGAGTCTATAGATATTTCTTAGATAGATAAAACACATATTTCAACACCTTCCAATTCATCTTAAGAAGTTCAGACTCCGAAAGTTCTAAGACTGAGGCCAGCAATAAAAACGAAACAAAAAAAAATCGAAGTGATTCCTTTCATGAACACTTCCATAAAATATCCCAGGAGTAATACCCGTATAAATTGAGCGGCTCCCGATTGACACCGACCTAAAAACAAGGACCTCCTTGATTAGATGGGATTTTTTCAAATCGATTTGACGTTCTAAATGTATATCTCCCGCCATTTTTGATCCTCGTGACGCGAATAAAATTATTTCTCCCCCAGGCTCTTGCAATATGCTTTTAATTTATTTGAATGCAAATTACTTTTTTGGAGCGGGTTGATGTATTGCCGCCTTATCAGTTTAACTTATTGAGTGAAACTCACGATTGCGTTGAGTTACGTTTTACGAATAAGGATATTGCAAAATTGTTGAAAACCTTACAAATCAGTGTCATAAATTATACAAAGCTTTTTTGTACTTTAACAATAGTTGCGTAAATTAAATCCGTATACGTCACAAAAAGTCTGATGCAACTAGACTGTAACTACAAAAACACACGTCTTCTGGGCGATGTAACCAGTTTTGTTGAGAAATGCCCTATATTTCTCACACTTTACGCAACTATCAATACCGGCACGTAAGCGAAACTGTCGCAATACAATTCATTGCTGGCTTAATTACTGCAGCTTTCGTCCCATTTACACAAAAGCCGCAATGTCTTTCAAGCATTGCGATAATTTGGTGTATTGTGGGTCTTTAGTAAAATGGGCCAGGAGTTTGGTTACACGCGAGCGTTGAGCGAAACATTCAAGAGACAATTCCTTAGATGTAAATGAAGGAGGAAACGAAATTAAACCAAGTGGCAGTGAGTTATTTATGCTACGAGAATCCCAGTTAATGTTTACAGAAGTAATGTTACTATGAATATTTTGTTAATGCTAGAATTCTTTAGCATTAGCAGAATGATCGTTGAGCTATGCCAAAACAAAATGTTAATCTTCAAGTGTTGAATGGGATAAAGCAGTTTTTTGTCTTGGTTCCGACTTGGCGATTTCTCTTAGCCCTCATTTGGCTAACAAAAACAATAATCTTTCTCTATGGTAAATATATGTAAACGGTTAACTCAACTCACGCGTATTTAGCCTGACTAAGTGTGAGGTCGCGAGTCGAAATAGGTGGGCTAGTTAACATAATATAATTATGAATCTTTCTTTCTAAGTTCGACGACCTTTGTTTGTTATTTGCTGTTTTTAGATCCAGTGTGTCAGCTTTTCATAACTAACCTATATAAATTCAACGTGGAACGTCAATCCATAGAATATTAACTAATGTGTAATGTGTAACTACTAACCAAACTAACAAACATTGCGCGATGAGGCAACATAGCCCAAATTCTATGCATTAAAATTCACAGATTCATAAATAGGAAGTTAGTGACTCTGTACGAATAATTATAGAGTTCAATGACCTGTATAATTTCTTGTTTAATTCATTACAATTATTTTATATAGGATACTGGAAGGTAACTTTGTAATTTTGCAATAAAAAACTTTTATGTTTCGCGATAGATGCACTAGATTCACCAAGTTAACCTAATTTTACCTCGTGTCAATTAATCTAGGTAAAATCTTCAAAATACGGGCATAAAGAGGAATATGTTGTCCATCTTCAAAAATCAAGTGTCACGTCTTTCTTGATCATAAATAATTAAATCGAATTTCATGAATGATATTTGCCACTATAATAAGCAGGTATCGATAACAACAAATCAAATTGCGAAACTGTTGGCATCCGTAGATATTATTACATATCTCTGCAAAATAACAATGCTCTGTCAAAGTTCACCTCACGACTGTATCCTCCTCCAAGGCCGATGCAAAGAGCAATCGTAATAATCAACGGCCCGTGACATAGGGTAAACTGGGTACGGTTGTGCCAGGGTACGGTAGTGACAGTCGTCGTAACAGCGAAACTATACGGGTTACGGGGAAGGGTCCAAGGAGGGAAACAAGCAGGATGCAAGTCTAAACGCATGTCTCAGTGTTGCATCAGCAAGCGCGCGACGATTACGTTAGCAGGACCCCATATTGCTTTTCAACAGTCAAAAGTAAGTTTTTTTTTTCGATTTCTTTTTGTAATTGCAGCTATCTGTGTACAGATAGATTATTGCAAATTTTTATCAATATAAATTGAACATTTGTGTTTGTTTTCGAGTGATTACTTTTTACGTATGTTATATAACCAAGTCGTGGTGATTTTTTATTTTTGAAATGGTGTGTTGGGTACGGTAGTGACAAATTTTGTGGGTACGGTAGTGACACTTTTTTTTCTTTTAGATGCCTAGAAAACGCTTGCGAAAGACCGAGAGAGCGCAAGGTGACATCAGAAAGTACGAAAATGCTTATGAAGAAGTGAATTGCAGGACTTCATTACGGAGATGTGCAGAAATGCATGATGTTAATCGCATGGCATTGTTACGATACATCCGAAAAAATAATGATTAGATCTTAGTAAACATTTTTATATGTTCATTATTGTTTTTAGTTCTTAATCTTACTGATAATTATTGTTGGCTCATTATCTTTTATAGAAGTTATCTACTTTTGTTTAAAAGTTAAAGTTTAATGAAACTTAAAGTTTCATTAAACTGATTTTTGTTCCTAAAGTAAATTAAAATTTAGTAAACTTAACTGTTTATAAGGAGACTGTTATAATTTGTTATAAAAAAAATTGTTGAGCGTGTTGCCATAGCGTAAGTTTAGGTTAGTTAAAATTTTGACTGTTTTTAAATAAGACTGGTAAAATAACAACATGTTATATACAATGCCATAGCTAATAATTAAAAAGAAGGAAAGTGATCTCAGTTTATATTTAATAGGTAAGTCATATTAATGTAAAAATATTTTAAGGAAGATAATATTATGTATCTTACGTATTTCTAAACATTAAAGTTATTGTATATCATTTTAGGACTTTGTTTCTTCGTGTCACAATTGACCCCAACCACTGTCACAAACGTCCTTGGGGTGTGGCCGGTTGTGACACTTTCCCTTTTCCTTCTTAATTGATAATATTACCAAATAGAGGGTATTTAAAGACCATAATTTTGTGTTTTAATGTAGACTAATGTCCAATGTACGATGCAAGTGACTTTTCTCGTAGCTAAATGGTAAACTAATAAAGTTATCGACGTTCAAACCAAAATTGTCACAACTGTACCCAGTCTACCCTATCCAAGTAATATGACCTTTAAAGTATGTAGCTACTCCAGCAAATAGTACCATTGCAATTTTACAAACCTTCTTGCTGTCATATTAAATGGCAACTGGCTGTAAGCGAAGAGCTGTAGGCTCTTTACGAATATGACGAATTTAAAAAATAAAAATCATTATGGCCGTAATTTTGCATTAATGGACGCCGTTCGAAATTTAATTTTGAATGAGGCATCGAAATTTGAATACTGCGGTTGCGTAGTAACCAATTATTGTTTTACTCGTCGATATCGCTTGAACAGCTTTTCATTTAAATTTGATTACATTTTAATTTAAAGCATAAATTGTATAATATAACAGTGTAACAAATGCGGTTTTTCTGGGTATCAAAAGTCGTTTATCACATATGTATGCAATATGACGCAAACGTAAAAAGAGTCAGGTTTCTTTTTTGCAAAAAAATGTATTCTATTTCCTACGTTTCCTAGGTTGACAATGTTATATAATAGTCCTACCATATTCATTGCCCGTGACATATCCCAAGTAACTCGACCTGCGGAATGCGGTATCTCAGTCTGACAGATTAGTTGCGAAACGTGGGCTCCGAGTGGATTTAGAGCACGCAATACTCTGCCAAATTAATGTTTAGTTTCGTTTGTGGGAAGCCAACTTCATAAACACTAGTGTTGTTCCGAAATGCCATCGTTAAATCATCGTTAGTTATCTCAGACGTCAGACTGAACGCGCTTCGATTTGTGGATATCAAAGCGTGTTCGAAATTCAAATGTATTGTTTTTTCTTCTTTTTTGAGTTGACTAGGTATTTTCTTGTCAGCCAGTAATCTCAACTGTAGATTGTATGAAGACCTTTTTTGGTAGATCTATAAATGTTGAATACAGTTTTTATTTTAATATTGTAGGTATGTATGTTTGAACCTTTGGTCACGGATCACCAAAAAAGTTAATTACAACCAGTTACAACTTTCAGTCCGGTTTTGCGAACTTCATAATCTCCCTCCATAAATGTCCTGAAGTTAACTTTCGGCTATTAAACGGCTTGGGAAATATTTTATGAGTTAAAAAAGGAAATGACCGACCCAAAGTAATACGTGATTATAACTTTTCAAAGATAAAAAATAACAAGATTAATCCACGTAGGTACAAATCCGCCATTTTTCTCTTGGCAAAGACGAAAACGTTTATGAAGTTAAATCAACATGAAGGTAAAGTTAAATTACAATACTTACATGTTAAGTAAGAAAACAAAAGACTTGACAGCCAAACGACATAACAGATTCAATCAAAAAAAGAACTCCAACCTTCAAAAACAATAACATTTTACGCACGCCATAAAGAATTCCAAAAAAAAAATACAAAAAAAGTAACTCGTCGCCGCGTACGACGTCACCAAACGGGCGAGTCCCCATAAAATTTGCGCAAACGCGGGAAAACGGGAACTTTAGCCATTCATAAACTCAGAGGGCCATGAATGAGTTAGTAGGCCGACGGTGGCGGGCACACCCATATTTTACACCATGTATATTACAAAGGGGGATGTAAATCTGGAGGCTTACACGCAAAAACTTGACGTCATTGTTGATTCATGTCATGTGTGTGTCAAATTTTAATCTGCAGTCAGACGAAAAGCCTTTCCCATTCAAAAAGTCTCCTTATCTCAAAGGTATAAAGTTCATTTTCCATTGTTGTTACGTTTCACATTTACTCGACCGTACTCTTTGGATGAGTTCCATATAACGTTTCTGAATCGTTTGTTCAATGATTTTTAAACAAAAACGTGGATTAATTTGTTTACAGATGGTTTAATAAAATCAGTGTAGTGAAAATTCACTTAGCGGCTTTGAATTCAACATTATTGTACTTCCTTTTATTAAGTAAGTGAACAATACCTACTTTATGTTCCTATTGGTTTTTATTGATGCAATTTATTACTTTACTTGAAAAATACATTACACAGAATAGTAAAAAACAATTGAAAACAAGTGAATTGCTATAAATGCAAGAAAACATGTATTTCAGATTCTAAAATTAATAAGCAATTTTTACTTGACAACTGCAAAGCAAAAATGACGATTATGATTTTGGCCGATAGGTATTTAAGTATGTGGATATGGATATCCATCTCTTCCCTCCAAATTTTAGTATGCCATTCCATAAAACTCATCGATGTCTGTCTAAATAGTAAGTACTTAGGTAATCCATGTTTTTTCTACTAGTTTAAATACCAAAAAAACAACATAATTGAATTACCCGAGCCTAAAATAACGACGCAATTTTAGTAAGAAAAACGCCAATCACATTACATTAAGGTAATAAGGTACAAAATACATATACCTACATAAAAATAATTTTATTCTTTTTACAATTAACAAAATAATTTGACAGTAAACTGCCAATTCAATTAATATGAAATCCGTAGAACGATTATTGGGTCGTTTATACCCCCGACTGGTACCTACACTACCTACTTGATTACGTAAGTCGTAAGTTGTAAGTAGGTGTATGGTTAACCCGTAAATGCGATCGTGAAAGTGGCAGAGCAGGTTGTACGATGACAAATGTCACAGATCGAATGGCAGTGAGGTATTATTAGTGTCAGTGAAACCGAGATGCGTCCTTGATAAGTTTTCACTTCGATATATAGCAATAACTCAGACAAAATACTTAGTATCTTATACTTGTAGATAAATGATTAGGTAAAAACTTAGGAACATTATCCACCTTACGTAAAATGTCTGAAATATTCGACAGTTAAATCTTAAATGTTTTAATATACCTATTTATCTTGTGGAATCAATGTTGAGGTACGGTTTCTAATAAAATCAAACGAAGTACTCGTTATTAACAAATTACAAAGAGTAATTAAAGCTCGCAAACGCTAAGCATTTAATGGCACGAAAATTAAACAATTTGAATCTAATAAACCTCAATCATTGACGCAATAAAATGCGTTACGCATGAGCAGTAAATAACCTAACCTAAATTCCCCTAAGTTTCGTGCATATGCTCAAAAACATTAAAACATAATGGATTTTTTATGTCCAAACTCTAATATTATCGAACAAACTCGAAATACGTGAATAAAAGCGGTTTTATGCTTTCACACAAATTAATGGGCAAATAAAACAATCAATTCATCATCTATTTGACGCCACTTCATTATTTATCATCATTCAAAGTTTTAGTCAAATGAAGTAAGATAAAATGCGCCTTATTGACTTTGAAATACGGACGAACGTACAAACTTTTCTCGCCTTAATAAATCATAAAAGTTTTGCTGGAATTCGCGATAAATAAATTCTATTTATGTATTGGTCTTTTTGACACCCAACGGTGTTTTAAGTGTTGGCTTTCATCTTTTGACTAAAGAGGTTTGGAAATAGTTTATGTTTAATTATAATTATTTCTCAGTTTAAGAATTACACTAATGACTTTTACTCGAGTATAGTCATTCAAACGAATTCTGTTACATATAATAACTTTTTTAAAAACAAACCTTACCTAACTCAATTTATTCGCGAACAACACGGTCATTCTACAAAATCGTCATCATGATATGCCAAATCTGTCTTTATAACCACATCTTAATATAAACATATACACTACAGAGTTCATATGGATCTAAATTTGCAGCTAATATAACACCGGGGGCGTAGCTCAGATGGTAGAGCGCTCGCTTAGCATGCGAGAGGTACCGGGATCGATACCCGGCGCCTCCATTTGCTAGATCGGGGAGATTTTGCCTACTTTTATTTGTAATAAATAGTGTATAATTAAACTACCTCTTTTCCACTCATTTTCACCTGCCTAGATATCCACCTGCCAGCAAAAAATTTAACTCCTTTAACGCAATCGGATGTGACCAATGCTGTTATCCAGGTTGTCAGCTAACTCCATGCCAAATTTTATCAAAATTTGTCAAGTGGTTTAAACGTAAAATGTAACAAACATCCATCCAGGCATACTTACAAGCTTTCGCATTTATAATATAAGTAGGTTATTGTAATAACAAATATATATTTTATTGACATGCAAAAACATGCATGAAAAAAATTAATACAATTGGACAAACCTTAAGTCTAGTGGTTAATTTAAAGTGGTTTCGATCCCTACCCAGCATAAATGTTGTATATGATGAGTACGATCATTTGGTCTGTGTCTAAGTGTAATTTATCGTTAATAGAACATATTTATTTAAAAACATAGAAGTATGTTTATCAGTTCTTTAATACTCATAATACAAGCTTTACTTTGTGTGATACTAGATGGCGTTGTGTCCTTTCGAGGAATACAAAATTTATTTAGTTATTTATATTATTAAAGACTATTGTTTTTTACTAATACAGAACACCAAATATTTGACCATCTCTTTACAGACCAAGTATCTTTTTGATATCGAATGAACCGACACTACCTACGTACCTACTCGATTATTAGGTCGGGGAAAAAGTTTTTTCGCATTATAGTATGTATGAACTTGTAATAAAATCTTTTTGGCTATAGTATTTGTATCTGGCTGGTTTTGGTATGATTGAAAATTAAAATTTTAAAGAACATAATTCCAAATTCAAATTTTACTAGAGAGAGAAAGATTTTATTACAAGTTCATACATACTGTAATACGAAAAGACTTTTTCCCCGACCGATTACTTCGATGTGTGTTTGTTTATCGATTTTTAATCGAGTTTGTCTAGTGGTATTATCGATATCCTATTACCGGAGTTAAAGACTCCGTGGAGATTAGGGATCGGTCAAGTGAAACGGTTTCTCTTTGTATCATCAAACTTGCATTTTGTGGAGAGGTAGGCAGGTTATTCGGTAATTTATCTGACACGTTTATTGTTGTGTAGCCTTTAAAATAATGACAATTGAAGACAGATCTATTTGTTTTTATCAAATTCGCCGGTTATTTTTACAGACAACTGCTTTGAAACAAACTTTCAGCTTCATTTAATTTTTTATTAATCTATGGATCAATATGAATAAACTGTCTTTCTTATTTTCTTTATTGTAAAATATTCAACATAAATACATTTGTTTAAAACTAGCTGTTACCCGCGGCTTCACCCAGCTATAGCCGTAAAAACATGACCCCGTCTGATGTAGTCGGTTAATTAACACATAGGTTACTTGTCTATGTCTTAATCTAGGTTAATTCCACACCAAATTCATAAAGATAGTTCCAGACGTTTGAGCGTGAAAGATATTTATTACTCTTTAATGCTTAAACGGCTAGAATCTATTTTATCCATACTTACAAACTTTCGCGTTCATAATATCAGTAGGATAGTATATTATAAATCCCTATAGTTTTTCATTTATGTCTGTAATACGTCAAAATCCTTTGAATTACATTCAATGCTTTGCAGAACTTTTTGCTTTCATCATTTTTAATGAACGCTATCTGAATATGGCCTATAGAGGAATAACTTACAATATCATTTCGCTTCACGAAAAGGGAACATTTTCATTATTTTATATAAAAGAAATATCAGAATTGTAGCTAAATATATGTTTTATTTGTATGGGAAAGGTTAAGCTACGCACACCGCGGTCATTTTATGGATGGGTGACCATGCAAGAACCGTGTCGTATCTTGAAAATCAGGTTATACTTACCTATATTTCCCAGAAATACTGTAAGGTTGACAGCAATTAAACAAGAAACTGAAAGCTAAATAACAAGCGATAACGCAAAAGAATACATTATCTTCACCAGCTCCTAATTTACTTGCTAAAATAGAACTTAGATACATTATCTCACTATCTAAGGTAGTCCTGGTCTCTTTAAACATAATAACAGTTGAAACTAACACAGAACGAAGCAGACATTAACCCTTACCATGAACTCTTAAATCATGTTTCATTCGTTGTGAAAGCGAGACAGATCTATTCGATGTATAGCGCTATCTCACTTTCTTATCTTCTACAGCTTTGCTATAAGATTTCATGGTAGGAGGGTAGTAAATTAAACTGAATTTCGCCTGAAGCCTCAACGAGATTGCATTTGCAAGTCTGGTTGCGAACTATCCTGTGTGCTAAACCAGGATAGATAGTGACACTACCAGACTGTATCAGACTAAGTTTGTCTGATAGACTTCGATAGGAAACTCCGGAACTATAGTTAATGCAATTATGGAGATATACATACTTCTAATTTTATGTTTATTTTTGACTAGCTAGACTAGGCTAGACTAGTAAGTATTATACATATAAATATTCGTCTTGAATCACTAATAAAAAAAACGCTTTAAAATCAGTTGCATAGTTAGATTTAAACGAATACACAGACAGACAGACAGCAACTTTGTTTTATAGTGTGATAACATTGCAACGGGGATTTTCGGCTGATTTAAACGGCTGGTGACGTTAAATTCCATACCAAAGCCATAACTAGATTTATTAAACTATTTTCAAAAACTAAAAGAATCGGTGCTAATTTTATATTATTTAACTGGCCGACGAAATACATTTTTACTTCTTACTGAATAAAGGTTGCGATCTCAGACAAGACAAGTGTTTATGGATCTCTTCAAAGTTAGACCTATGGAATCTAAATTCCTCTTACAAACCATTGACAAATGGTAAAGATAATAAGGAAATATAGTATCCGTTTTCAAGACTCCTACACATTTCGAGGGATTACAAAAATCACAATATGAGCCATTTCATTTTTATAAGTAAAATATTTTTGGGTATAAGATAACTGTTGACACACAAAGTTAACAGTCACCTCGTAACATTTACGAGAAGTTCAAGCTTTTTAGCACGTTTTATTTAAATTACCTGTAAATATTTATTATATCGATAAACCCTGCCCTTTCTTAAAGCCCGTAAACCAATTCGTTTCGTCACTTCTTTATTGTACACTGCAGAGCAAAATCGTGAACACATGTATTATTTTTTTATGTTTCTATGATAGATAGGGGAAGTGGCGATTCTGTAAAGGTTCCATTTTGCCATTGTTGTTGGGATGCACGACAAGTACAAATAAATCCTAGTAGCATTTGAAATAACATCAAAAGTATTTAGGGATGCACATACCAAATAATACTGTTGTGTGATGATCATAATTCCACCTGAATTAAAAACTATCATACTTTAAACATAATTCCGATTACCAAATGTCGCATAAGTGTTGGAAACGAATGAATAAACAAAAACATCAAGGCAAACAGCTTCGTACAAAATACCAACAGTTACAATTTACCTGCACGCCACTGTATGGGATTAATCTCTTAACGTCACAAAACTGTTGCCTTTTTATGTCAGTCACCCTATTTCCAGGCTGTCAATTGTTAACTATAAAAATACCTTAATACGAACAAAGTTACGATTTCTTGAGCAAAGCCACCGGACAAACCAGAGTGATCTGTAGCCAATACTTTCCTTGGATACTTGTTTTAACACTTTTTTAGTCGAAAGATTTATGGACTTCGACTTAAAAAGTTGGAAATGAAATTTCCAGTTCAGAAAAAAAATGTTTTGTGGCTTGTTTGTGAAAATTTTAATTTAGCTGGTTACCAGTAAATGTTTGTAAAAATGTATTTATCTAAATCGTCAGTTGATCAATACGTTATAAATAAATCAAATCAATACATAAAAAAAACAAAGTCGCTTCCTAGACCGTCTGTCTATTCCTGTGTTTACTTGGATTTTTAAAACTACGCAATGGATTTTAATGCCGTTTTTTTAAGTATAAGTATATATTCGGGTCGTTAGTGGAATAAAGTGTATAATTTATATGCAATGAACACTTTAGTTCAAACGCTAAGACGTTTAGATCAAAATTTCACCTTTTTCTTATAAAAGAACAAAAATCTTTTCAAACTCTTAGTTACTTAAGAAACATAATTCATTTAAGTGATGCTTCAAGATTTACTTTCCTCAACTTTGAGTCTACCTTTCTTTCTCCTTTATAAAAAGTTGAGCCTTTCTTTAATATTGGCAAGTGCTGCAGTAAAGAAAAACGAACAGTACCAAGTTTCTTTGTTATAGACTAAATGTATACCATTCTATCAAATGTATCTTGACCATTTTCTTACTAGGAAATTGTGGAATTCTCTAATTACGGCCAAATTTCCATATCAGATAAATATCTATCAGATACAATCTATCAGATAGAAATTGTCTCATATTAGCAAGAAGAAAACAAGAAAACGCAGTATCTAAAAATAAAAGACTATATTTTCACATAACAGGAAGGTATGGTATAATAGAGAAGCAAAAACAACATGCATTCAAGTGCACCACCTGAAAATGGCTCTAAAAGAAAAACAAACTTCATTGAACCGAATGACTCAGGCGATAATACTAAAACGAAGAACAACCATAACAATAAAGAGGAGCATCCAAATATTACAGGCATAAAATACGCCGAAAACATCAGACAACTGTCAGCATCGCGGCAACCCGTCATTCACCGGCCGGCCTGCAGTTGAAACGGCCGAATACTCAACAGCCGCGTAAGATATTATTCACAACAATAACTTGGCAGGTCCCGAGTACCAAACTAATCTACATAAGGCAAGGATCCACGAAACACCCCTGAATAAGTAAACCATTCAACCCCTACCATAAATTGGAAAGGTTAATATCAAGCTCTTATTACTTTTACATTTCCCTCCCGATTCCAATCCGTTAATATTTAATTTCGGATCTGATTTTATTGCGGCGGATTATTGAAATCGAGATTTATTTTTGATGCTGACTCTAATCAGGCGCTAAACTTGTTATTTATTGTACAAACATTTTTATCCTTTCCTGAGTAAGGCTAAGACTTTCTAGAAATATTTATTTATTTGAAGTAACAATTCAAGACTACCATGAGCCTCTAACATTTTGTTCGAACTTAAAAATATCAAACGACTTATAACTCCTAAGAATTGCAAGTAAAATATATGACCTACAAATTCAAATTTCCCCCTTTTCCTATTGCAAATCTATAAATAACAGGTAACCAGACAGGATCTGAAGTTCCAAGTTATTTCATAAACCAATCACATTTCGAGTTTGAAACAAGCAGTAAGGGCCGGTGTGAGCAAAGTGCGGAGTTCCCAAAATTGTAGGGCTGGCATTACCAAGTGTAAATTAGGGAATTTGAATGGTAATGCGGGGTCAGAGAAATTACCGGAGGCCGTGCGAGAATCCGATATTGGATTAACGATCTGGAAGAGTATTTTATTGTCAAATCAATTTCGATCTCGTAAATAAGGGCGATGTTAAATCTCGATCCGATGTGCTTTTAGAAAACGTAGTACCTAATTATCACTTTAGTAATTGGCGATAGAAATTCTTTGCTCCAATAGATTTTAAAAGCACGTGCTCTGAGGTTTAAATACGTTTATTAAACTATCAATTTCATTCCTGCCTACACATTCCTATTTTCGTGAAAGCCTCTATCCTCCAAAATCCTTTTGATCTTTATCCAAGGTTGTCGATTCTGGTCCGCTTCATACGAAAAAAATAATATCTAATATAAATTCGAGAGTGAAGATTTGGTATAAGGTCTTTGTAAGGAGGTAAGTAATAAGCAATTGATACGACCCCAGGGGCCAAACGGTTTCCAATCCAGTATTAATCATTGAAATACGATTATGGACATAAAGAGGGATTAACGCGGCGACTATTTCGATCACAATACAAAACCTCCAGTAATGGAAGAGAAAGGGAATAATATATAATAGATAAAAGATATTTTTTGTGAAGCCAGGTGTGACCCGTATATTTTTGAGGAAATATATTTGGGAACCCCTCACAGATAAATACTGCAGATTATATGTGAACACGTGATTTATGGTGATGAAGATATAAATAACAGGGTTTTGGTTTTTTAAAGTATGAAAGATGAACAGAAAATAGGTACCGATATGTCTTCTTGGTTTTAGATCTAATCTCTATGAGACTAAGGATTACTAGAAAGGATAGAATGGCACGTAATAAAAGAGACCTACGACAAGAACACGATAAAGGGGAATGGTTTTTAGTATGGAAAATAATTCCTACTGACTTATAACAGGTATTTAAATCCGTAAAACAACTCTTAGACAAGATTCAGTCACTAAAGCAGATAAAACAAGCCATCCAAATACTAATACTAACTCAAAACAAAAGACTGCTTACATGAAATAACGTTAACATTTTATATTGCTCACTAGCATTTTCATCCTCGGATAGTTTCATATATTTGGTAACTGACAACCTTAGGGAAAACAGAAACAGGCCGTGTTAAGAAAGAACAGCAACCTAAGCGTATAAATGTACTGGCGTAGTTAAGTAGGGTTGCCCCGCACGAATTCTCTGGAGTTGTGCAAATTCTTAGTAATTTTATTAAGAATTTATTTAAGGAGTAATACGTGAGTAAATTTATAAGACAGGTCTACGTGCAAGTTAGGGCTGTTATCAAAAGTCACTGTATTACTACTGACGTGCATATAGTAAAATTGTCGTGGCGGAGAAAGTTTTTCACGTGAAATTTGTAATTTACTGTAATTTGGGAAGTCTTGAAGATATTCAGGGTTGTTTTTTGTTACGCTATTAATAATCATTTAGCTCTTCGAACGAAATTTGGGTTGCTCAATTTCTTTACATTGGTACTTAGTTCAATGTTTTTCCAGCCATTTAATTTTCGCACATCTGACAAAGATTATTATTAAATTCTCATCCAAACAGGGCACGACAATAACAGAATACTTTTCTATTTTAGTACACCAACAGCTTCTAGTCTCGTTACTCAACACTATTTTATTCAGCACCTTTCCTCCACCATACTCGCTCAGCTGTCGAGTAAAGGTAAAAGATTGTAAAACAAAACAAGTTACCTTGCTATAAGTGTATTTGGAGCTATTAAAGGAATGCAGTCTTAAAACTTTGTCTCTGTTAACCATCAAGCTGATCCTTTTAGTTCTAATGCACGTGGTGCTTTGGGAAATTAGAAACTTCTGGAAGAAGTAATAAATACTGAAGTGGTTTTGGAGAATACCGGGAATTTCCTTACTAGCAAATTAATCTAGACAGGATTTAGAACAACAACAGTTAAAATGGGAATTAATTCGACTCTAGTTCTTAGTCAAGATACTCCAATACGACGTAGTAACAAATAGCTGCTGTGTTTGAAACAAATGAGTACGCTAAGTCCATTTGACTAAGCTTGATCTCCTATTGGAAGCTAGAAAGACTGGCAAAGTTTATCACTGGTAACACGAAACAAAGCATTGCACAAATACTATTAATTACTACAATGCAAGATTTATTAACATCAACAAACAATTATGTATACGTCGTAATATTAGGTCACGAGTCAGAAAACCAAATTGATAAGTAAGAAACAACAAACATACGAAATTCATTCTTCAAATTATCACGTGGGAACCGGCCAGTATTAAAAGCACCCCCATTTAACTTTAATTGACCAAAACTAGTGGTAAGGAGGGTTCTAATGAGACTGGACGTTTTAAATCGGCTGATAGGGGCCAAAGAGGTCTGTTATAAATTGTGATTGATTGTTGGTGGCCAGTCGAGGCCATATTGATTGAGCCCTGATAAAAACGCATTAGTTTTATTAGAAAAAAATTAGACGTGCCTCTTGTTATAGTGACGCAAGAACTTATGAGGTCTATTGATCGTTAGTTCTAATTGATATTAGAAGTAGGTAATGTGTATTGAATTTTGGTTGGTACAATTTAATTGGTATGAGTGACCAAATAAATTTCCAAAGTTTCCAGTGTTTGGAAGAATTGGTTTAACACACTCATAATAATGTTATTTTTCATGTATTTGAGGTTATATTCGTAAGGATGTAAAACGTAACCATGTACCTATATTAAACGTATGAAAACTCTCCTTTCCGTAAAAATCTGGAAAGTCAGTCTACCTTCACAAGAATTATTATTAACAAAACGCCTAAAAAGTAGTTCAACCTTCACCTAGACATAATTTACTTAATATAAGAAACAAAAACGCCTAGACAAGAAATTGTCCTTTTGGGAAACTTTGTCTTCATTTATATTTCGTCTCGAAGGTTCTGTGGCACTACGTCACACAGTCTACCTAACTGATGAAGCAGTTTAGAGTCCTTAGATACGACAATCCCAAGAGGTTTCTCTGAGCTATATCTTTAGGTAAAGAATGGTTCTGTACTAAATTTGACGGTATGTAATATAATAATATAATATTCCACGACTTTCACACGCCATCTAGTTTCGAACTAAGCAGAGCTTGTATTATGAGTACTAGACTACTGATATACATACTTATATACTTCTAAATATGTACAAACCTATTTTAGATAAATTACACGAACCCACGACCCCTGGTATAGCAGTGAGGACCACTAACCACTAGACCAACAGATCAGTCAATGGAAAACATTTGACGTCTGGGTAGTAGGATCCCTATGATACTGGCCACTGAATTGACCAAATAGCAAATTATTTTACTTAGGCACCGTAAATACAATACTTTCCCCAACTGGGCTAGGAAAAAAATAACAGCAATCAGATACATATCTTACTTAACCTTAAGCTTTAAAAATAATATTATCATAATACAATACTAACATCAGTCAAATCAAAACTATAGCATGCAAAATTTAATTTCGGCGCTAAACAAAGCACGTCCAATCAAGCTAAAACTCTTCAAAAACAATTAATTCGTAGTGAAATGCGTTCAAGTCGTTCATAAACTGAATTATGAACAATAAAAACATACGTTTGTTTTATTATCGAACCAGTGAGGCGAAACGGCCGAGACTAAGAATAGCCACTATTTGCATGTATATGCACCAGTGATTGTGCGCATTGTTTTCCCACATATCTTGTGTTTATTAACTCATATTATTATGCTTTAGCATTTCTTTAATTGGTTATAAATAAGAATTGAGGAAACTATTGTGTTTTGTTTTGCGTTTGAGGCCTCGCAGACTACAGACTTATTGGCTGATAGTTTTAAGGCATGTATAGTAAGTAGTTTTTTCTTTTAAAGTAGTCGGTCGTCTGTTTGTTTAATGTACACAGCCACAGACAACTTATTGTTAAATCTCAAGCTGATGAAACTACCCGATGAGGAAAATGTTGTGTGCGCGGGTTCTTCGACTACAAATTGTGTTGCTGCGTAGAACATACTATAAACGTATAAATGTAGGTATTCATACACTTTATTTACATCTTCACTATCACACTCATGCACTAATATTTCTACTTTGAGCAGCAAACGTTCTTATAGGCAAAACGATTACGTATAATTGTATGCTTCGGACGTCAAAGCGCAATATAATCGACCCCATTATTAGGAATTAAAGCAACGGCATTGACGTACTCAGTTTTGTCTATAATCATAATTCATCAAAAGTAATTAAAGCTACAAAACTAAAACTACAGTTTAAAATTTGGGACATCAACCCAAAAATGCCACTTCAAGAAATGAATTAAATTTTAATGGGATAAGCCCATAAACGCGTCAGGGCGTGAAAAAGCCCTTCCCTGGGGTATTTTGGACCCTCATTATTTGTCTGTCCCTCTGGCATAATGCCACTCGCTATCTTCAATATTGCCTTTTTGAATATTGCATTTTACTCAGCTATCTGTTTTGAATATTTGATTTGGGAACATCAGTTGTAGGGTCGCGGTAAACTTAATATTATTTTTTGGGACGATGGTATCAATTGCCTTTATGAATATTTGTTTTAGATAAATTGGCATCTATATTTTTAGATACCCCTGAACAGGGTATTTTGATACCCTTTTTATTAAAAAAACTGTACCCTGTAAACTCGGTATCTTGTTCTCATCGATTTAGTGCTGGATGAGCAGAGAAACCGTGTTACAAATTTTGCTAAGTCAAACTGCACGTAATTACTATTAGAAGTGTCGAGTAGTAAGAAAATACGTAAACAAGGACAAGCAACCAAAATACTCCTTACACAAGCAAACGGAAGCAAAGTACTTATTAACGAGTAAAATTCAGGAAGAAGATATTAGGAGCATCCTTCCAAAACTCAGTTACAAGCATTGCCTGCCTCGAGAGGCTTTTAAACAATATTTATCTGATGCAAGGGTTTGATAACAGTCATTAACCGTCGTTGGCGGTAGAAAATACACTTGCATCGTAATGGAATGAGCCGACACAGCCCTAAATGTCCTTAAACTGAGGGGAACTGGAGTAAATGTAGCCCTCCCTGAGTTAGAGGGAAGCTGAGCTGGGACACGATAACGGTAATACTTTAGCAATCAGTGGTATAACACTGAACTTTTATTTTGTCGCATTAACACTATAGTTAAGTTTTATTTCGAAGCTAGGGTGAGTTAAGTGTTTTGCGTGTTCAGGTATTTATTTAGGTCACTGTTTTTGGATCGGATTATCTTCGGTTGCGAAAACGTCGAACGCAGCGTCGAATTTAACGCTGACATCGAAATAAAGAGTTTTGATGTGATTTAGACTTTCTGTTGAAGCTTGTGAAGAATAGAAATCGAACGCTTTACAAAAAACTATAGACATCTGTCCGTGAACTACAAAAAAGTTCTATCAATACTAAAATTCTTTCGGTTTGTGTGCAAGTAAAGGCTGATAACAAAAATAAATCACAACAACAAAGGAATGTTTAACAGATTAGTGTAACTTTGACCGCTAACCGGAAGCCTCAATTGAGCCGCAAATGGAAAAACTTTTAGTATCCCGACACACATTCTATCCCAAAAAGTTTTACCAAAAAAATCTTTACAACCAACAGGTTCGCGTTAAAATGTGTTACGCAAATTAAACTGCTGTAAATTTTCATACCTGCACAAAATACTTGGACCTTATGTCGTTAGAACTCCAAGCATTGGTAGATAAAGAATTTGTCATTTATTATACGAGGCAATAATTTAAGAAATGGGAATGTCGGTACCAAGCTTTAATAGATCATAGCACAAGTAGACCATAATTAAGCCAAGTAAACTTCGAAGAGTAATTACAAATTCAAAGTTGCTCAAAAAACAATATCAAACGACGAACATGCAGCTTTTTATAACGAAAGCCTTTTTATAGAGGGAGTACTCGAACAGTTTCACGCCATGTATAATGAAAATGTCTCAGGTGGGTAGTCTTTTGAAGTGCAGACAGAAAAAGAGCACAACAGGTGATGTCTAGTCGCTTTTTTAAATGAGGTGTCAACGATCGGTACTGAAAATGCTTTAGAATAGAATAGGTACTCCTTATTGTACACTGTTCTTACAGCTGTAACAACTATTACTACATCATAACAAAAAGTGGTGGTGGGATGAATTAAACGTACACCGCGAGGACTGGATCGAAGCGGTGCGAAATGGAGAATTGTTGAAGGACTTGGGGGAGACCTTTGCCCAGCTATGGGACATTAAAGACAGGAAAAAAAACAAAAAAATGCTTGGTTTAACATACTTAATACTTGGTTTATCTGGATAGGTTTATGAAGGTAAAGATCGTATACAGGGACAATTGGGAGTATACGAGGGAGATGTTTGCCTAGCAGTGGGACAGTATAGGTCCTTTTTTTATGATAGTGATGGACTTTTTGCCCAATTACACGTGATACCAATATAGTGCTACAAGGATCTATTGGCACGTGGCCGAAATCGGAACTAATGCCGTTATAAATGAAAAACAATCACTTTCGACAGACAGTTAAGTTGATTCTTGTTGCGAATCACACTAGCGTCTTCATGTTAATGTCATCAACATGTCAATATAAATAAAATAGCAACTAGCGTTGAGATAAAAACCTCATTTATTTGCGTCAGCCGTCAGTTAAAGATTTCATCACATATAAGGCAAGTTCTATATAAGGCTTTGTTTATCCAAAGAACCTTGAAACTTGTTCTTGCTCCAGATTAAGAATAAACTTCCTTAGTTACCGGAGTTTTCCTTTTGCCAGTGATCGTGATTTAGATTACTGATTTATAAACCGAAGTATTGCGGTTGGTTAACGAATAATTAGAATAGCATACAAGGGTAGGTGTATAAATTAGGAGACGCCGTCTGTGTCTTAGTGCAGGGAGAAGACATGCTAACTTTCCATTAGGGTATTCTAATCCATGGCTAACAGGGGTTTGTTTAACACTGAACAAAGAATTCGAGTTCGAACTTTTTCGGGTTCTTTTTTGGTATGTCGGAGGGATTGCTTCTGCCATTTCCCGCGTTTTGTCGATGCGTTGCAACGCTTTTTGCAATTTATCACACACCAATCGAGTTCAACCTGCCATCTTCTAGGTTTGCTGCAAGATCTCTTTTTGTCACTTCGAACATTTTGTATGAAGTTGACTTTCGAAATCTTCTCTGGCATATTTTTGCTAATATTGCTTTTAATAATGAAACTCGTCTAAAACATATATTATTTTCTATTTACGCGTTTGCAGGAATAAATATAATAAGCAGAAAAGCGAGTTGAAACAAATAGATCCTAAGCAAATATAAATTCCGTACCCACGCCCGTAGCACTGAAAACCGCTGTCCTGGTGACAGTTCATACGCTGATAAATATAATTGCCATATTTATTTATCTTCCCTTTTTATAAATATACAGTTTTTGAATAAACTAAGATGATTCAACCGAGTTTTTCACAAGCACTCGACACCTTTTGCATCGAAAACAGGATCAGACTGCTCTATTTCCATCACTGCGTTTTTAACTAGTGTCCTTTATGATAAAGCCATTTTTATTTTGAGTATTGGCAGAAAGAGGTGGCGTTTTCCTTGAATATTATCGTACGTTTAATGCACAAAAGCGGAATTGAAAACCCTCGCCATGAAACACCGTTTAACCCTGTACAATCAGGGGGGGTAAACAAAACAATCCTTTTCTACGAAGCTTTTTTTGCAGTACCAAGAATTACGTCATCCACGGCAAAAGAGGCGTGGCCTATTATACCGGGAACTAAACATGTCTACTTAGTGAATATTTACACGTGCAAAGCTGAAGGTTTTATTACATTACGGGCGAGGCATGGGGTAATATATGTCCTGTCCAGGCTACCGTAGTGTATAAATAATGTGAGACCAGACCAGCTATGTGTTACGCCATATTACGGAAAGGTGACATCTCGTATTTTTTATTTTATATTGTTGGGATCGTGCCAAAGTAGGGTTTGTTTCGATAGAATATTAGCCCGTATTAGGGTGCAGCGGGTTACATGTGGAACAGAGTGACTCGACTTTTTTAGGAAGCATTTTGGGCAAGGAACAAGGTTCGGATTGATTTTCATTTTCAGAAGCAAATATCCATTTCCTTTACTCTCGTACTAAGGAATTTAAGGGCCCCTTATTCGAAATTTACGTTTCTAGATCGAGTTTTTTTCAGAGAAATCACCATATTTAAATTCTTAAAAAAATATATAGTACAGATACATGCTTTATCTAGTGACTTTTTTGAATAGAAACGAATAATTTAACATTTTGCTCGATAAAAAAAAAAATCAGAAGTAAAGTCGATTTTAAAAGTATTTTTAGTTTTATAAGACTTGGACTGAACGTAATTTTATAAAAATTTAACATTTCATTTACTAATCGGATTTGCCAGGGATATTATTGGATACAATTTTAATATGGCGCTTATTTTTTTTTTAAATAAAATAAATACGTGAAACGTGCTCGCGCGCACCGCTCGCTCGGTGCCAGTGTCCGGCCGGACGCCATCGAGGTAGGACCTATGCAACTTTTGCTCGCGACCACAAATTTACGTAAGTGATTGAAATGGTAAATAAAAAAAAACAAAATTAAGAAAAGACGGGTGTCTGGAGTGAAGATAATCCGAAAGTGTATTGCGTAAGTACTTATTCTATAAATACGTCACAATATGATTACTTCTATACACAGAGCAACGAGAAGTCAGTATATGTATAGAATTTAAAATCTTTAATGGGAATATTCACCTTTATAAGGTGCAGATTTCCATCCTGGTCAAATTCAAGGAGATGTACTTAGTAATATTGTGTTTTGATTTTATTATTACATTATTTTATTACGTATAAGATTTGAAAGAAATTGAACATGGCTATCGATCACAACTCACCGATACCACTCTCAGGTAGGTACAATATCACGGTTTATGGTCGCGATGTGTTTAGTAGGTAGAAATAAGCCGGCCGCGCGGCGCGGCGCGGCGGCGCGTCGCACAGACCGTCGACACTAAAGCAGCGCGCCCCTGCGCGCCCCGCGCGCCGTGCCGCGTGTGCCACGTCTGGGTTAGCTATCGGTTTCATACATTTAGTTTCGACACTCGGCGCGGGGTATGTCGAAACTAAATGTATTTATTTTTATTAAATGAAAAAAATGTATGAAACCGATAGCTTATAATTATCGGCACGGATCTTGAGCGCTGGCCTTGACATGCGCAGAAGTCGTTTTTTGGGTCTCATCGGGTCAATGCACGGTGCATGCGGGCGCAGGGAACGGTTTATCGCCTGTGATTGGCCCTTGGCATGACGCAGAGCGACGCGTCACAGAGGCGAGTCCTGATTGGCTCGTTGTTGCAGCAGACACTTCTCGACACTAGTACACTTCTGTGCAATTTAATTGTTTGTATTTTTATTGGTAATTTATCATTTCAACTTTTTTAAATGTTTCTTCGTATTATATTATGTTTAACTTCGAATTATATGATGTTTAACGCACAAGGTGTCAGTGAGTGCACGTGGTATTTTGTCGTGGTACCTAGTTTTAAAGTTTATTATTATTTCTTATTTAAAAAAAAATATATTTAAAAATAATAGTACTACATTGACATACATTATGCGATCATTGAGTTCTTTATTATATTTTACTAGCTTCTGCCCGCGGCTTCGCCCGCGTGGTAAAGGGACAAAAAACCAAGGTCTTTTCTTAATATTTTTTTCCGTAAGAACCTTCTCCTAATAATAACAAATACAACAAAAAAAGAATTAGTGAAATCGGTCCAGCCATTCACGCGTGATGCCGTGACCAAGGAAAACGGGTTTCATTTTTATATATATAGATTAATACCAAACACTTTTTTTTAATTTATACATGCCCAATAAATAAAACATTTTCATTTCCACTATACAGGGTGGCGAGCACAATGCGACAATAATTTAACACACGGTTAGAACTAGTAGCCATGAATCATTTAAGTCATGACACGTTTTGATATTACGTAAACTGAAAGACTTTTTTTTTTCAAACAAACTAAATAATAAAAATCTATCTCAAATTGTGATCACTCTGTGCGAAAGTTCATTCGTCGAATAACTTACCTACGACTAGCGGGCTTACGTTTACTCGGTGCGGCAACGTCGCACGCCGCACGCGTAGGTACAACAGCTTGCCGCGTAGGTGCCGCCAAAATCGGACCGCACATGAGACATTTTATGCCTACAAGTCGCGACGCGTTGTTGCCAGCTGGCGCGCACAGCTGTTGTACCTACGCGTGCGGCGTGCGACGTAGCCGCACCGAGTAAACGTAAGCCCGCTAGTCGTAGGTAAGTTATTTGATGAATGAACTTTCGCACAGAGTGATCACAATTTGAGATAGATGTTTATTATTTAGTTTGTTTGAAAAAAAAAGTCTTTCAGTTTACGTAATATCAAAACGTATCATGATTAAAATGATTCATGGTTACTAGTCCTAACCGTGTTAAATTAATGTCGGGGTGGTAGCGCCACGCTGTATAGTACTCACCAAATCTTCTACAACCATTCTTTAAATTCTATAGAATGATCATCGCTTTCCTTAGTCACACATTCATAACATATTAGTGTTGACAATCAATAGTTTAGTGGATAGCACATCAAGCTAAGTATATTATTATGTTTTTGTTGCAAACTACTACTTATTACTAGCACAATATATATATGAACTACTGATTTATTTATTTATACTGTGGCGTGCCCGCCCGCCGCCATAGGTCACCGGAGTTCAAATCGCGACGGCTCCTGAGCAACGCGGGCGCAAGCCGTTTCGGTGCGTTAAATGCCTAAACTTTCGGAATAAGGGGCCCTTAATCCTTGTGTCGCGGGGAGTTTCACAGACATTCAATTCATATCCACAAATATTCTGAACAAGCAACTGTTAAATGCACATACTCTTATCCTACACGGGGATCGAAACCGCGACACTTTGAGCGCAGTGGCAATTGGTATAGTGAGTTAGTCATCATCAGTCAAGAAGAATTGAAGAGCTGACAAGACCAAATTGGCAATTTAGACATCCTAGGACCAGATTATTATTAGTAATACCTGTACATTTACAGCAATACGATTAAACGGCTACCTCGATGTAGCAAAAGTAAAAGGAAATTGCTCTATAAAGCGGATAGTGGTTAGCGTTATTAACGTCATTACCTTCATGAAATTAAATCTCAATAGGTTTCTTCATTAGTTCCAATTCGGTACCAGATATGTGCCAATATTCATTACGTCCTATCCGGTCAGTCGGTGCAATTAGTGCTGTGACCTCCTGGTCCTATAAAGGCATTTGGGTCACGTCTAGAACACATATTTATTACTGTATTCTATAGGTAATATGTAACGTCTTTTTTTACTACTACCACAGTATAATAATATACAGTTTGACGTCTTTATATACGTGCAACACAATTATGCCTACGGTTTCGGATCGTGGCATGAGAGCAGCATGCAACAGTGTCGTTTCATAACTAGTCATACATAGTCCTACTCCATACATAGTCATACTACTGTATTTCTTCATACTGTGCTACAACGGCAGCATAATACAGTGAACATCAATTGAGTAGACATTATCTACAGGATATTTAGGCAATAACGGCGTCAAAACGTTTCTAACAAGCGAGTTATTCACCAGATGTGCGATGGACAACGTTGGCCATGAATGTTGCCAAAATAAAAGGAGCATTGCCCTCTTCTATATGAGTAAGGTTTTCATTCAGGAAAATATCATCACTACATCGTATAAATCAAAATCGCTTTCCGCTGTTTGTCTGTCCCAACGTATGCATAAATCTTTAAAACTACGCAGTGAATTTCGGTCACGGTCTCTTTTAATAGATAGATTTTTTCATGAGGGAGGTCCCTCAGTAAAATACATCAGTATTGCACCCTTGCTAAGCTGAAATAGATCGCTTGCGGGCAATAATTGACTTATTAGTTAAACAACGGAAGAAATAAAGCTCTTCATCATCATCATTCTAGATCATCAACTACTGGACATAGGCCTCCCTTTGGTTTTTCCACTCTCTGTAAACTTACATTGCCAACGCATTTTACTTACAGCTAAATATAGTATGTTAACAGGTCCTAGCATATATTCTTGAATACAAAGACGTCTTATCGCTTCTTATCATCAGGCTTACAGTAACTCTACAAAACTTTTACTCAGTTCATTGTGCACCATTAACTGGAGTTAAACAAACAAACGATAAACACTAAACCCTTTTGTTAAGAACAGTAACCTCAAGTCTTCATAAAACTTTGTTAGGTAACGGAAATTCTTTTATGAATCTATAACGCCTAAGTTAGGAAGAAATTCATTGTGATTTTCGTACATTTTTCTTGTACAAAAGAGGATTTTAAAGGCAATACGCAGTTGCTTGTTGCGTAAAAATGTTTTAACGTAATGTTATGTAATTTATTAAGGAAAGTTAAATTTTCGGAAAACAATTTCTTGTGTTATATCATTCAGTACTGAAACGCTGTTTGTTGAATTTGATGAAAAGATCATTGTTTTTGAAGTTTGCGCTGATCATTATTCGAGAAACCACGGGTAAGCAATAACAGCCGGTCCCTAACGTCCCTCTGCCTATTAACACCGTCAAGAAAATAAGACTCAATTAGCAAAAACCCAGTTATGATTAGCACGAAGCCTACAGAGCTGGCATTTCGTTCACTGACCGACTGACGGCGGGAGGAAATGTTAATCGGAACATGAATTGAAAGGGGAATCTGTCGATGAACGATACAAAGTAGGTCACAGCATGTACCATACTAGATATTATCAGTAAGAGATAGTTAGACTGTCAAATAGTTGGGGATTGGAGGGATGGAGGATAGAGAAGATAAAATAGGTACAAAAGACAGTCTTTTTAATAGTGTGTCTAAAGCAATTCGTTAAAGAGACAACGATTTTCTTTTGTAACCTGATGTCTCAAAAGCTCCCAAGACTCTGTATTTCTTATTTTGCCTTTACTTCTTAATGTTACGTATCTGCAATAAGTATTGACTTTTTGTGATACTGACATAGCTCCATAAGTGTAAGTCAATTTACATACACTGTTCAATAGATCGATTATTATAATCATAACCATAATTTCTTCATATTAACTTTGCCCATATATGAACTTAACTTGAACCCTATTCTCTAAGAAAATGACTACAATTACGCCACATAATATCTAAGATTATGCAAATAACTCGACATGTCAATCTGTTAATTAAAATTGCAGCACCCAATAAGGTTGCACAAAGATCACGTGATCAACACGAGCTCTGATTGGTCAGATATGGCGACATATTACAACTGGAGTGACCAAACTCGGCGAGGGTCTGTTAATAAGGGCAGATAATAACGCGGTAATTACATTTAGATACCCTTATTGGGAGTTAGCGGCTAATATAAGGGTATTGAACATGTGTGATCAGTTTTTGATTGTTTCGGATACTTTGGTGTTTTTGTGTGGTTTGATAAGTAGATTTGGTAGGTATATGAATTGAGGGCACGAAAAATGTAGCTTTATCAAACTAAAGTCACAAATGACTCCCAAGTTGTTAAAATGGTGATAGTGATTTGATTGTTTACTACTTGTTGGTCTAGTGGTTAGTGCCCTGATTGCTATACTGGAGGTCACGGGTTCGATTCCCACCCAGGACAAATGTTTGTGTGATGAGCACGTGAAATTGTAACAAACATCCAACCATCCCTCACATTTATAATGTTAGAATGATTTGTAGCGTGTAAAATTCAGGCTACCGATTTCGTACTTTCATTTCAACTGTACCTAACTTGGCCTAAGTCACAACAATTTTCATTATATTACGTTAAAAATAAACAAAAATAGTAATTCACAATGCTATTTGTAGCGAACGCTTATTCAAAGATTTCACTTTCTCGCAAAAACTATTGTGGCGATGAATCTATTGATAAAATGTTATACCTAGTTGTTTCACGCTTAATTATTGTACGAAGATGTACTGTTTATTATTATAGGTATTTTCTGGAAACTAACGATTTAATGTTTAAGGGAAGCTGTTAATCATTTTCAAGTTGGAAAATTGATTTCTCTAATCTATGCTCGGTCACTGTATACAGCATGTATATTTGAACGACGGACTTATTGAAAGAGGGGGGTCAGTATTCGATTCTCGTCCCAAATATGTAAAAAAACTATGACCTTAATTTTTCATATAACTATCCGATAAAATACAGTATTTATGAACACAGAGCGCAAAATGCCTAATATCACGCGCCAAATACGTGCCGCCGCTAAGGCAGCGAGCGCGCAAGCCCCCCCGCGCCCCTTGTGATGTCAACGACGAGTGCCGCGCAGTGAAATGCATTCATACCTACGTCGGCGTCGGTCATTGACCGCGCATATGTTCGATAAGCGCGAGGGTGTTAAAACGTTGCGAAGTTATTAGGACTTTTTTGGAACGATTTTGTTCGTCATTAATCAGGGTTTTTTTATTGTTTATACGTTTATTGGTGAAGTCTATGCATAAACTATTGGTGGTTTGAATAAGTCCGTCGTTCAAATATACATACTGTAAATGCATACAGTAGTTTAACTTGGCCTTTTCTTAAAATACAACAACGACAGGTAAGTTAATTGATAATATCCGGACCGATTTCGGCCACGGCGGCCAGTGTTACTATGACACCAGCCAGCTACTCAGGACATATCATAGTGCACAAGCGTGTGCTAACACAGGTGCACTCTCTATTCCTTTACTCTCATAGCCCGGTGGGACGGCAATCCGACACGACACATTTATATGTGCCTTCCAAAACACGGAAGCTGTGATATTGATTTCTAAAACGCACACAACATTCGTAAAGTCGGTTGTTCGCCGTGGGGATTGAACTCGAGACCTTTGACTTGTCTTACCACAAGGCAATCACAGCTTCTGAGTTAATTAAACAATCAAATACACATATTAATTAAACACGTATTCAGGTATAACAATGCATACCACTGGCTATCTGTAGGTAGTGAGTAACACGACACTTCACTTGCTTGCGATATTTGAGACGTGCTGTATGCCACAGGCGTTTATGTGTCATTAACGTCAATTGTGTCATGTAGGTATCAAGAATAACATACCGCAAGTACTTAGTTGTTAATTGTTTTAAATATTGTGTTACTCTTTATTCTGTTATGGGTAGACTTTTGCTTGTGGTTTCGTTTGCGAATTATTATGCAGCGGAAAGAAGTAATTGAACTCCTATACTCTGGATGTCTTCTTGACAAACGCTAGCGTGACACAAAAAGATCTCAAAATGTAGAGAATTGTCTGTCCAACAACGCCACGCACGCGTCGTCGCACCTAAAAACGTTCGTTTTCATTTTAATTAGATTTTAATATAATAACTGCCTATTTTTATGAAGCTATAATAATATCTAGTCTAAATTTCTAATTTAAAAACAATACATGGATATTAAAGGATTCAAAACCGCCATTCAAGAAAGCCTTGCACGTATAATTATTGCATTTGCTAGCGTTAAACTCTATACTAGAGCCTAACTTAACTGTTCTCGACTAACTTACGATAAGAGTGTAGATTACATCCTTACGCAACATATGTCGTTTAGGCGGAGGTCCCACCAGCAGCGATGAACGAGGAAACGAGTAGAATTACAAACTATAAACGATGGCGAAGAGTGAGTAGCGAGTGTTTAGTTTCGATAGTTATGTCGGGCTATAAGCGAGTGTGGAGGGGAGACGAACGATTACTCGCCCGCATTTAAAGACAGAGAATACGAATACTCGTTCTGCTAAAGCGAGTTCAAGCGAGCGAGCATCGCTGAGCGAGTTCATTTTGGAAAGCTCTTACCGCTCAGCGACGAAACTAGTAAAGCGAGTCGTCGCTGGCAGTGTGAAGTCTTCAAAACTTTTACTATATGCGTCTCCTTTGTTTACATGCAAGTTTTAGTTCGTTTCTTGAGAGAGAAAATCGCTGATAGGTAGTCGTTTAGGCTGCCCATCTAGGCTGTGGAGCGGAGAATCCCAAAAATATTAACCAATGGATTGCAAGGAGCGGAGATTTTGTGCAATTCTATTGGTTAATATACTACAGTTTCTCCGCTCCGGTGGACAGGCAGCCTTACTCGTTTACAGTAGGACCACTGCCTTAACTGCGAAGATAATAAGCGGACTGACAGGAAGTCACTGTCCTCAATAACAAACGAAAAATAAACAGAAGGCTTGCTTGCATGCGTTGTATAGCATGCATGTAAGGTAGATAAACACAGAAGTGTCATAAGTTTTATTTTTATTAACAGTTTTTAGACCGATTGTTTTCTTAGTGTGTATCATAAACACGATTAAGCTAGTTATTGGAAGTAAGAATGAGAATGAATATTATATTTTAGTTTTTTTTATGGAAAGTAAGAATGAGAAGAATCTGTCGAAATAGAACCGCATTCTTAATTCTGTTTGTATTGTCTCTGTGTGTGCATTTTGACAAAAATATACTGACAAAGGAACAATTAAAGGAAGGTTCAAAAAAGTTTGAATTCAAATCAGAAGTGAGTGAGTGTACTAGTCAATACTTGTTCCCTCTTTATATGAGATAGACTAAAAGGGTTTTTGCCCGACACCATAACAAACAGGGCGGAATTAAATGTATTATTTTCAAGAACTACGCGTAATGGAACTACTGTATATAGTTTTAGCATGAGTACTCGCCGCTAGAACTATTATTAGCCATATTATAGCCTGTATCGGGGTTAACATTCACCTATGATGGCTGTAACTTACGAATACACAAACTGTTGTAATTATTTAACGCGATTCCGATTGCTGTTATTTTACACCGGTAATGAAAGTACGGAGTGCGTTTGACGGAAATAATACACACGCGATATGTATTAAAAAGTAATTAAATTACAATTAAATTATGTAATTAGATACACACCCTGGTCATGTTTGATATACCGGTTCTGTATAATAATATGTATGGAGTATTTTTGAGTATGAAGCAGCATTTCATATTAATTGTAGCTCACTTACAAACTTGTCATGATAAAGGAAAAACATACTTATTTTCAGTCTGTATTGTTTTTTTTTTGCAGAAAGTTGAATATAAAGGTGCACGGAACCAATTATTGTCCGGGTATGTTCAAGCAACTATGATGAAATTTGGTATAGAGTTAACTGTCGCCCTGTATTAACATATAAGCTACTTTTTAACCGTATGCGTCAGAGGGCAGGGTAATATTTCTGTGCATGAAGTAATGCTATGCGCTGCCATGCACCGACACCAAAACGCGGATGATGTAGCACAGCGGTTCAGGTTAAGTCAGTAAGAGTCTGACACTACCCGCGGCTCCCCCCGGGGTCACGGGTGTCCAGGAGGATTCCCCCGCTTTACCAAAAAAAAAAGGTGATATTTCTGAAGCTATGAGCGATAGTTGCGCGGGCGAATTCGCTGGTATCAGCAAATTGATCCTAATTTGTCTACCAAATTAGTATCTACAAAAATGCATTGAAACATATTTTATTTCAAAGATTCTTCTTAGAAAACGACGTCTTTAAAGACCATTGCATATTACACGACGAAATCTATTTTCCCTTCGCCTCAGGACGTTTATGAATAATTAATAAACTACCTTATCGATAGATTTATGAAGATTGAACAGATTAATTGGCTTGTAACTGGTTTATGTAATTTCACTGGATATATTTGAATAATAACGCGGTAGGTAGGACGTATAAATCACTTATGCTTGCGTAAAACGATGATAATTTTATGTTTCTATTTAGAAAATTACTTTTACGCTATTTGTAGAGAATGTATTATTCATGCGTTTGATATTATTTATTGTTTTTATACGGGAATAAGTATTTTCTTAGTTGTGAGGCATTCACAAAGTAATATTTAACCGTATAACTGTTATGCCATTTGTACACAAGACAATATACATAAGTAGTCATACTCAAAACGAACGAATCATAGACAAACCATATTTTTTTGCTAGCTACTTCATCTTTTGTCGTTACTTTTTTTCTGACTTTTAATTTAATTAGAGCTAGGTATAAAACTTCTTAGACAATACACAATTCATTTATTATTCATGTAACTACCCAATTAGAGTGTAATAGATTCTTCAGAATAAATTTTACTAAGGTAAGTTTTACAGAATAAGGAGAAATTATATAACGAACATTACCTTATGCATCCGACGACATCAATAGCCGTACGTTAGCGTGTAAGCCCGCAGTAAGTTACTCGGTACTCTCGGTACATTATCTCTCGCAAGGCTGTTTACTGAGTGCACTACCTTATCAGGTAAATTTTGAATGCAAGTACTTATTATACGTAAGCATTGGGTAGGTGCACTTCTAAGATACAATTATAAAAACCTATTTGAAGTCACTTTACTACACACTTTACTTTAGACTTCTAAACTAGAGACTTCGGCTAGATTAGGTAATATTAAGTGCACATTGAAAAGTTTTTTTTTTTGGGAAATAAATTATTATTTTTATTTATTTCAGCTCAGGATGGGTTTCAGAGTCAGGGCCACGGTGATAGGGAAAGAGCGACAGAAATGAACTCATGTCTCATCCTGCGGACCTTTTATTTCTTGCAGAATACCCACTTCGGAGATGCATACTTACAGATTGTCACGTTACTGTCTCATAGAGGTTAGAAACATACCTGAAAAAGAAGAAAGAATTATTTTATTAGCAAATATGAATAAAATAGCAACTATAAATACTATACAACGTGATATTTTATACTGCAAGTATGACTAACGTGTCTGGGGGCAAACCCCAAGAAAACCTAAACATCGACCCGACACCCACACTCTACGTTACATTAACAAGAAACTGTTGAATTAATTATAACTTGGTTTTACCAAAAATCGTGTATTTTTCCTTAAGAATGCTGATTATATTATTAAATCTCGTTATCAAAGATTAAATTGTTGCCTACACAATTTAATCAATGTCATTGTACAATCGGTCGTTGAACTTTCATTACAACATTAAAAATAACAAATTATATTATTGTACACTTAAGGGACCCCCCACACTAGCGTCTTTCGAGCGTCGTCGTCGTGCCAGCGTCCGCGCGACGTCGACCCCGCGGCGACGCGACGTCGACGCGACGTCGACGCGACGCCAGCGCTGGCCGCCAAACGAACGCCGAGCGGGCGCGGCGCTGGCGTTGCGTCGCCGCGGCGTCAGTTCAACGTTTTTTGTGAACTACAACGGCGACGCAACGCCAGCGCCGCGCCCGCTCGGCGTTCGTTTGGCGGCCAGCGCTGGCGTCGCGTCGACGTCGCGTCGACGAAAGACTCGAAAGACGCTAGTGTGGGGGGTCCCTTATATAGCTACTCAAAGCAATACTGTTGCTATTGTAGAAATGAGACCAACCACCACAGAACGTAACGGTTATCTTTAATAAACTACACTACAATATAACACGAAAATCATTTCATAATAATTCAGAATACCAGCCAAAAAAAAGTAATTTTAAAATGTATCTCTCAACAAAAACGTATGGCAATTAAATGTCTATGAAAAGACGCACTGTCATCGTGCGCGCGCGCAGCACGCTTACTAAGCGTCTCGATGTTACGCAACAGGGCACCAACATCTCTTTATAAGTCTATACTCCATTTGTTTAGGTAGTTAACTAAATGTAAACAATCTTGGCGTTACCTTTTAACCAAAAAAATATTTTTTAATTTGGATATTACTGCTTATAAATCAATTAACTATAGTTTTAGAAATCTGAATGTATTTCATGTTGTAAAACGTATTTTACATTTTTAAAGATCACATTTTGTTTAAAAGACATACCAAAATTGTTTACATTTAGTTAATTACCTAAACAAATGGAGTATAGAGTGATTTACTAGGTAAAGGGGAATGCACATACGACGCATACAGTCAGAGAACCATACCTAAATGTTGTTGATATCAAAATGATATCTGTAGGTACTTTTAAAATGATTTCAAAAAGGGTTTTGTTAAAAGGTTTTATTTAATTCCGTATGTTTATCCCCGAATTACTTTAAAAAACACTGATCCCATTCCCGTGAGGCTGTTGTTATTCGTGTTTTGTAGGATGTCAACTTACTTATGTTTATGCATTTAAAGGAGAAGAAGAAGAAGCCAAGAAAAAAATAATTTTTATTTCAACTTCAGACACATGGCCAGCTATCCCAGAAAATGTAAGAAAAAAAAATACATGACTTTTTACGGTTTACGGCCCTTGTGCGTCGACCCTTAGGTCTAGCTGAACATGCGGTCTGCATTGACACATATTACATAAGGCTTTCTGGGCCTACTCAGGCCTATATTTGTAGTTAAACTAGTTATAAATCACGATTAACCCAACAATATGGTATTGTGGTCTTGTATTAAACACGTCCATTTTATTAACGGTCGGACAAGTTTATTTGATACTGACTAGGGCTATAGAATAGAACTTTATTGTATACTTTAGTTACAGCTGTGAGAATAAAATTTGCTTTAGTTATTAGCTCTATATAGTTGATTTGTGGAGTTGTAACTATATCCTTCAGAATTGAGCCACAGATTGAGCTATTAAAAGAAAATGCGAGTGCTTTTCAAATACGAATTGCGATTCTTGAGATAATCGAATGTACTCTTCATCATAATCAATTGTATACAGGTTCATTTTGTTATTAAGGAGTAAGTACATATTATTATTACCTATTATTAGATATAAACGATTCTTTAAATCTGACTAAGCAACTGACTGTCTAAGATTTAAGAATATAAAGTTCGAACAAAAAATACCTTGACCTTAATAAACATCTACCTTTTAGTAGCCATTAGAAACTGCAATGTCTCTATACTCTACCATTCAAGTATTATTACTATAAAATATTAATATAAAAAGACAAAAAGTACGCTCACAGCATCTTAGTAATTGAAACCAAATTCGCTTCTTTATACACTTTCGATACGTCAACAGATTAGCTTCGCCCCTGACTTTGTTTGCCGCTAACTCTCGGTTTCGCACAACACTGCTGAGAAATAACTCTTACTTATTGTAGATTTACAATGTTGTACCGTTTTAGTGAAGATTATTGTTTTGTAATAAAAAATATGGTGTAAGTATGGTGTGACATTGCGAAATTAATTCAAGTTTAAGTTATTTTGTAAGAACTTTGAGTTTTTTGTGAACTTGAAAGAAACGTTTTATTATTTAGTTTTAATCCTTTTTTAGCTTTTGCAAAGCAAACGCAAGTTCGAATTGTTTTCATGCCGAACTACGACTGTAGGTAGTATTGAAATATTTAAAATTAATTAAGTATGGCTACTTATTATACATACTAATTAATTAACACATGGCTCTTAAATTTTTACATAAACAATCTTTATAGGAGAATGACGGAATCCCAAAGTATTTTGCAAACACCCAATACTAATTTCTAATAGAATACTAATGTCAATGAATAGATTTAAACCTTTGCTTAAAACTGACTAATCCATCCTCCATCACACATTTTTAGGTTACCAGACTATTCATCACACAAAGTACTCAGCTTCCATAAAACTAAAATTAATGGCGACCATAAACTGTTATTTCCAGCTGTCATTGAAAATCATATTAGTTTAATTGGAACGTGACATCATCGTATAATCCGGTGGCATCAAGGTAAGAGTGACATTGAAAGTAATCACAGGACCGACAGAGGTATCACATAGTTTTATTTATTTTTTATAATACAGACTCTCGCATTAAGCAGTTTAATCCTTGTATCGCGGGGGGTTTCACAGACTCACATGCACAAAGACACCCAGACTCAGTACAAGCATTTGTGAAACGCACAAATTCTTGTCCTACGCGGGGATCGAGATCGCGACACGTCGCGTACAGTGGTTATTGGCATGGTGACCTATACCACTCGGCTATCCGTGCAGTCGAAATTATCAAAAGAAAAGTGAAAATTAAAATGGTAGAACGATTGCTCTAAAATTGTTGTTTTATTACCTAAAAGGCGTTTAAAGTAGGTAATATAATTGCAATTGTAGAAGCGTGACAGCACTTCTCGGTGTAATCACGTCGTCTTTTTAAATATTTTTGAAGCTTACATGTAAATTGCTATTAATTATTATCGTTTTAATAGGTACATAATACACCTGTTCATTTAAAGTAATATAAGCTAGGCTAAATACTGGAGTTTATGTTCACGAGTTCGTTTTATATGCCTCTAATTCGTATAACTATGTTTGATACATCAACTGTCCTTGATATTTTCGACGGTAATAGATTTTTAATTACCGACATGATTGGTAACACAACGTTCAATACACAGAGTAGAAGTTTTAAGACTTTGAATTCGTTATAAATATTTTAAAATAAGACAATTAAAGTTTGCGATAAAATAATATTAGTTGAGCAATTATCAATTATCTGTATAATAAACACCATCATGCATGATGATATATGCTATTTGATGATAGAGGCAAAATTACAGAGACACATTCGGATCCAAAAATTACGTTTACATTTTTTCTTCTTTACATTAACATTCACGTTAAAATGAAGCTACACAACAATACTTATCTACAAGACCATCTTAACTGCAACGATCACTAAACGGCGTCAAAATATTTAAACAAACTCGTCCTACACCCAACGACTGGTATGTCTTGAACTAGGTCAAATTAGTTAACTAGTCTTGCCCAGTGGGTACGTCCGGTAAAGTTTCCGGTACCACAGGTCACACTGACCAGTGACGGGTCTAAAACCGGTACCAAATAAAGTATCACATAACACACTTTTGAGGAAAAAAAAATAATAGTTTTAGAGAAAAAAAAACCACAATAAATTGTATTGATGTTTGTGGTTGTGACATAGTAACGGTTAAATTGATTAGTAAAAGATAAATATTCTTGGAAATTCATCAGGATTTAAAAAGAAATAAAAAATGGGAACTAAGATCAAGGTAATGTGATCCCACGTAGGTATGCAACGCATAAATAATTAATTATCTTCTCATCATCTCATCTTCCTGCCCTTATCCCATTTCACTTGGGGTCGGCGCAACACGTCTTCTAGACGTGTTGCTTTAAGATTTGGCTATGGTTTTATAGTCGGCCGCCTGCCTGACACTAACCCTCTTTGGGAATGCGTTTGTTGATGGCTTACCCGCCAGCATTCGGGTGACCCAAGGTGCTTGGTACAGTGCCCTGGGTTTTAAGGTCCATTAGTCGCCTTTTACGACACCCAGTGGAGGATATGGGGTGGTGCTATTCTTTATATCCGGACACCACACGGATTTATTATCTTCTAATTTTATTAAAAATAATTGTAAACCTATATCTAAACTCTTTGATTTTATTTGTACTTTCAAATTTCCTGTGCTTACCTAATAATTTAAACATAATGTAAGTGCCAGATAGACCGACAGGCGTATCTATAAAGTTGCCTTTTCCGCACTTAGACCAGAGAAACCTAAAAGTAAAAACGTAGCTTATAACTTATACATTTCTCTTGAATAAAATCACACTTATTAACCAAGGTCTTGAATAAATGTTCTCCTTTCCACAAGACTTCTACGAATAAATAACGTGTAGTCATTAACCTCGCCGTATGCTTTCGGTTCGTTGTAAATAACATCGAATTTCGGTAAAAGCCTCCGAAGGTTATCGCAAACACATCGGCTCTTGAAACAACTGCCTTAATTTATCTTATCCTTAAAAGAATACTGAAGAAGGCTGGTCTAAAAGTAAATGAGTATCTAGAAACTCATGGCATCGGTATAGGGTGAGAGAAAATAAGTAAGTATAGCCTAGTGGTATGACAGTTGGACTGCCAAGTCAGGGTAGTGGGTTCAAATCTCAGCACGTGCCAATGTCTTTTCGAATTCATGTGCGAATTGCAACGAAAGTATCATTTGCTAAAATCGGTGAAGGAAACATCGAGTATAACATGATCAAACCAGCGAATAATGGCTATATTCAGGTGTGTTAGCTAGGTAATAGGAATGCAAATAAAAGTCATAAAAATATAATTTTAAGTACTTAATAAACGACAATTTTATTATGGGATAGAACAAGAAAACTCAAGAAACGGTAATTGATTATTCGGTATAGTAAAACTATTGTAATAAAAATCAGTCTTTATTACACGTCCAAGTAGCTGTAGCTAATAACAATGGTATGTCTGATAGCGGGACTAAATTCTACCTCTTCTTGTTTCCGGGTTGAAACTCTAATGACTTCAACCCACGCCGAGGGCACGGCGGATTTGTCGGACTCACACTGACCAAAAATCCACCCCCGGCCCCTTCTATTGCCAAAGCCAGAGTCGCGGGATAGCTTGCACATGTTTCGCGCGACTCTGGCATACTCTACCTCTAATTTTCTTTCATCTAAAGACCATATTAAATTCACTATACACACAACAAATTAAATATAAATTAATAATATATGTATAAATAATCAAGAAAAGATTAAGTTAAAATTAAATGAACTGGTTTAAAATTAAGTATGTCACAAGCACATGTGTTCTATTCAACCTTCCGCACTGGCCTTGGCGACAGTCAAGTTCACGCTTATGTAACTAAAACGTGTAAACAAAGACAATTCGAGTCCATTGATTCTGTCAATAGGAAATAATTATCGTGTAGCCAAGTGTAAAACGGACTATGAATACGTGAATAGGAAATTACTTAGTCTCTTGTATTTTAAGCTGAAATACAAATTTAGTATGTAAATTGGGTATGTAAGTACTGCAATACCAACTAGACTGTTTCACAAATCAGTTTACTCTAAGCACAGTTATACAATTTGATCGAGTAAAAGTTAAGCCGCGTTTGTATCGGTTGGCTTTAGGATGGGTGAATCGAAACTTCTCCGTGACATGTTTTTTGACCTGTTTTTAAATTGAAAACCGGAAAATCGGAGAAGTATACGTATTTACCTGTCTCTAACTAAAACTAGCCGTTCTATAATAACTTAATCATAGCAGAAAAAAAGTCAAAACATAATTCAAATTAATAAATATTTAGACTTAAGATACGATTCATAAAATTCCAACAAAAGAAAGTGAAACAATAGAACATAATAAACTACATTTACCAAACATCAAAAATATTTGCAAACATAAAGAAAAACAAATAAGTTTTAATACAAGCAAGACATGTACATGATTTCTCACATTAAATTGAGAGTAACAATGCTTTTTCACGTGGATTCCGAGGTGCGCACGCGCCGGTTGCAGTGAAATCGAACGCGATAGTGAAATTATTTGCAGCTACTCTACCGTAAACAGCTAGTTACAGAGAGTTGTGAATGTTAAAATGAAAAGTAATTTAGGAGCAAATAAATGAGATATAATTGTGATTAAAAGAAATGAGAAATTTATAGGTTTACATAGAGAATCACGTCATTCTAATACCAACTTAAAACGTCCTACTGCTTAGTAGTCAAATAGGAAAAGTTTGAGCATTGATCACCACGCTGGCTCACTACAGATTGGCGATTTCAGATTCCTATATTTGGCATTCAGGTTTGTAATCGCCTGCTATGGAATCGAACCTGCACCTCGAGCATGCAAATCTATAAATATAGTCGCAAAGCCTCCATGACTCGTAAAAAAACCAGGGAAATTGCAGAATTGATTGACCACCGTTATAAGCACAAATATAGTTTATTTTTATAAGAATATCCGGAACGAGAAACCCAAGCCATAAAATTAGCGCTATAAAACAGACAGTCTGCAATAAAAGTGAAAATCAGATCAAATCACTTGACTAAAACGATTAGACAGATAAGAATACAGTTATTTAGCTAAGCGAATATTCATTAGTATGACAAATAAACTTGTTTTTTATTGACTCATAAAATTAGGTAAAATTTTAATAATGAATGTTTAGGTATTTAAATATCCTAAAAACAAAGATTTTTCAAATTGATGTACAGTTTTTTATAGAAACTAATTCTCTAACGTTTGAAAGGCTATGAAAAGTGTATCAGATGATACGTAAAAAATCTAGCACAGCGTAAAGATTGTTAAAAAATATAAAACCACGGTCGGGGCCAACGCAAAGGCAATTTCAGTGGTTACTTCCACTTGACTGGCTTTTACTCAAGCAATTTCTCACATAGTTGTAGTTTTAGAAAATATACGACTATTAAATGTGATGTTTAGTAAGAAAAGGCTTTTACTAAGAGAGTATTGATCTGTACTAACATCATAAGTGTTAAAGTAATTCTGTCTGTTACGCTTGCACGGCTGCTAATAATATAAACCAGCCTAATATACTCGTACGTCCCACTGCTGGGCACAGGCTTCTTTCCATGTAGGAAAGGTTGGACCATTAATCACCACACTAGCTCCATGCGGAATTCAGATTCTAATAGGTGTTTGTTACTATTCCACGCCTAAAAGACTAAACCAATTTGGAAGAAATTTGGTATGAAGTTAGCTGGCACCCTTATAACAAGTTCCTTTTACCTGACCGCGTAAAAGGAGGTTAATGTTTTGCCACACGACAGCGAAGCCGCGGTAAAAAGCTAGTTTATCATAATCAATCCAAATTCATCCCCGTGCAAGAAAAACTAGGAAAGTTGGCACCTATTTATAAAATAAAAAGAGTATACTTAGCTTACAATTACAAGTCTGGCTACAAAGTATCCGTGAAAAATGAACAATTTCACTTATTTTTATGTAAGAGTTCTCGCAAACAATGTCGCAACGAACAAACACAGATGGTTTACTTCGTCTTCGCGAATTGCAGCTCAACACGCGATCGTTGGCGTGTCCAGTGTAATACTGGATAATTACTGTATTCCACGAAAGACAAGAGAAACCTGTATTAATAGGAACATTGTAACCTTCAGACATGGCTTTAGCTGACGGAGAGATATAGATAAAAAATGAACGAGTGTTTCAAGGTGATTGCACATTTTTTTTGGAACATTAAGACTAGAATTGCAGAATTTGACTGCACGGATAGCCGAATGGTGTAGGTCATCACGCCAATTACCACTAAGCGCAACGTGTCGCAGGTTCGATCCCCGTGTAGGACAAGAATTTGTGCGCTCCGCTAATGCTTGTTCCGAGTCTGGGTATCTCTGTGCATGTGAATTGAATGTTTGTGAAACTCCCCGCGATACAAGGAATAAATTCCTTTGTGCGGAAGTTGTTTGTTAAAGAAAAAACAATAATTGTTATGATTATATGAAGCCATGTTTTGCAGATTCTGACATTCGAAAACTACTGCACAAAACAAACAATTCATTAAATACTAAAATAATCGATGCAGATCGTATTCTGTCGAACATAAATTAGAAAACTTTAATAGTTACAGTAATCCGAGAGTCTACACTACAGCTTCGAACAGCAAGCCATGTGAAAGTGCTACCGATGTCTATTCAACCGTACCAGACCGAAGATAGATAGCTTGACGTAATGCTAGAGAGATCAACCAAACAGACGTAATAGTATAGAATCAGTTAGGAACAAAGCTAAATTCATTACAGGCCACATCTAGGACAGACGTGATCAAAGGGACCCATCCAGTAGTGCAGAGCAGTGGTTAATTATTGAAACAACGCAGAGTGCATTGTACTGGGTGTCTCATGAGAAATCTAACTGAGGTCGTTGCAACTTTGGACCTACGCGAGTTACTCTAAATGTGATGTACGGCAAAATTTCAATTTCAGTTTCGAAACTATTGTAGTTCAGTTTTGTGAAGTTGATATTCAGTAACCACGACGGATCTATTTTTATTAAGTTAATAATATGATTAATAATAAAATATACCAGTCGTTTCGTAGGCAAGAAATTTCTTAATTATTCCGTATTTTTGTCTCATTTCCATTGTTTCCAATTTAATTAGATTAGAGGGTAAGGTCAAACTAATTGTGATCCCTATAAAGTTTCTAAACATTAACAATTGCGATGATAATATTGCAGTTTTCATTATGCGATTTTTACGATCCTTGAAAACCACATCAAAATCTTCTTGCACTAATATTTTTAGCTCTTTTTGTCGTATTATGGTCACAGAACTATTGTATATTTCCTTATTACTCAAGCAACGATATAAGCTAGTAACACTGGTGCACGATACATCTGAGTGATGGATGGTTAGTGATCGATCACATAACGTATCGCTGCCGTATCCGTTTGTAGGTGAGGCAAAAATGGTGAGACGAGTCTGAGTAATAAAGGTTGATACTTAACAATCAGGTAACGAAAAATACAAGAAGTAATAAGAAGAAAGCGTAATCATTTAAGGTAAAAAAGGATAATATGAATAAGGACTGGAAGGATTGGATAAGCATAAAATTGGCAGACAATATTAGTGAACTGTTTTTTTTTTTAAGCTATTAAAATAAATAATTTGAGAAACCCAGGGCTGGTCTGAAAGGTAAGATAAATCTAACTATTCTTCTGAAGCAATAATTCAACAACCTGTTTAGACGACAGAGCATGCCAAAGAAACATATGAATGACTTGAAAACCATAACCCCTTATAGATCAGCGCGGTAAAAATAAATGCCATAGGTCAGCTAGAGGAAAACACTATCCAAAAAACGAGAAATTTGATGGCAAATAAAAGGGAAACGAGCATCGACCTATTTGAAAAGAACTCTTCGTATCTTTTTACAAATAACTCATACTTCATGTGCAAGCCCATTCCCAAGTGGAAACTCATGAATAGTCATGAATACGATTTATTTATACCAATTAATCGTCATGTGTATTATTACGTGTAACCTAGTTGTAGACTCATACCACAGTATAATAATATATACAGTGTTAAGTCTTCATACAAACGGCGGCGCAACGCGAGTTCTACCTACACTATTCGATCATGGCATGATACAGTCGCAAGCGTGTAAGCCGACGGACAGACGGTGTGTTGTTGATGTAATTAAAATCCTGTCGGTAGACAACCCTATCATTGTTCCATACCACGTGGGTGTATGCATTTATTTTTTAGAAACGGCCGAGATAATCTACTGTATATATTTACACTGTGCTCAAACTCTGTTAGCATAGTCTTGTTCTGTCGCAATCAGAACCTGGCAGTCAACGTTAATCGACTCAAACGATTCTAAATTAAGTCTTTCGAAACGTAACCTAACGTTACTAGATCGAAACATCTAAAGTGAGAATTTTATTGGTGCTATAAATTGAAATTCGATTACAAGCAGTGTATGAAGCTATTTGCATGTTTACTCCAAGATATGATTCGGTAGGTAATTTGTTTACCAGCTAACACACCTATTTTAGGACCACCCAAGTCATAGATTGGTTCATTATTTGCTGGCAACGATAGTCAATTGTTAGTGAAATAGACGGCTGATGGCTAGCGCTTGAAAAAGGCTAGGGATGTTTGGAGAATCTAGGTGTGATGTGAAAAGAATGAAAGAAGAAAAGGAAGAGTACTTCTGTCCATTGTTGAGTGGAATGAAATGAAATTTAATATACCGCTGGCCTTTTGGGCTCCAGGCTGGCGATTATGCGGACGAATATTATGACGCGATTTTTTAGGCACACACACACAATCCTAGTTCTTCAATATAAAACAATAAAAATAGTTTATTTCTGTAACTTTTTTGACAATAATTATGCCGTGGCTGGAACTACCCAGGAAGCATCGGTAATGCTTGTGTTGAATATAACGTACAACTACATATAGATTTGTATCAAAAAAACAAAAACCAGTCTACACTCCCATACTAGTACAACACAAAATGATTGAATAATATCAGATCATAAATCTCAGTATCGTCAACAAAACAGGCCACAGAATAAATATGGAAATCACAGTGACCGCTTTCAGATGTGTTACAAAGGCATGCAGATCTGACGTCCAAGATGGATGTCCGGATGTTCGGATGACGTCATACATATCGATATTCTGGATATGTTTACATGGACTTCCAATCTCCTATATGGTATTGGATTTGCATGTTTGGTCAAGCCTGCCTATAAAAATATGTGAGATAAAACACGTAGAGGATGAATTTATTAGATTTTGTGTTGGTAGATTGATATGACGTGTTGGATAACCTTCACTGAAAGATATTTAGGCTTCAAATGTTTCTCAGCCATATTTTGGTCTGGGCGAAAGAGAGGCATTAAATATAATAAAACTTTTAATAGTTTTGTCGTATTGCTTTTCTCCTTTACGCTAAACCAGCTAGATCAATTTTGGTATGGGGTAAGCTGACACCCTGACACATAGGCACTTTTCACCCGACTGCGTCAGGGGAGGAAAGTTTTTGCAGCTATAACCGAGATTTTCGCAGACGAAGTCGCGAGCAATAGCTAGTACAAAAAAGAATCGTCGGTTTAGAGATCACAATATTTAAACAAATAAACTAAAAAAAAACAGGAAACGTTATCCTATTATTTCTGCTGTTTTAAACAATGGCTTTGATTCTAAATCAAAACTGTTTACAGAAAACGATACCTAAATAAATAATCTATCGATGATATCATTACCTAATTATTTTATCAATTAGGTAAGGTTGATAAAAATTGTTACATTTTTTTTGCGGCTCTATTGCTTTAATATCGAATTCGATAGAAAACACATTACTACTGTATTACGCTATGGGACACTTGAGTCATCAGACATCGTATATGAAGGCCTATTGGCTACATTACTGTATGAAGTCTTCCTATAAAATCATTTATTTTGTGACTACGATAATTATATCACTTTTGCATATCTTACATTTGTTTCGAGCTTGCTGGATTCAACATTTCCTACATTGAGAAGAAATGTCGAAACTCAAGCTCAGCCCGGGGTCTTTTAAAAGGGTGAAACGCGGGTTATGCCTAAGCTATCGGATCTTGGCATGACCGTGGCATGATACAGTCGAGAGCGTATCGCAGCGACGAACGGACGGTATGTTACTGATGTAATTAAAATGCTGTGGATGGACATCCGCGCGGCTGTAGGCATTTATACTTTAGAAACGGCCGACTTAAACTACTGCATGTATTTATACTTTGCCTATACCCGTTATTGTCATGGTAACAACAAATTACAAATAATTTCCAAGTCAATGCCAAAATGTTACTCAAAAACCTACAAAACAATTACACATAACAACAAAAACCACTTCCAAGAAAACGAAAAGGAAACTCAAGTATTTAGCAACGCCCAAAGGAATTTGCTCACGTTAAAAATCCATACATATTTACAAACGGTACGCAAACATGGATGAAGTATCGCGGTAATGGTAAGAGCCAGCAATTGAGAAATCACGACGGAAATTAATAATAACCGTCTGTTACACGTACGTACGCGTATGTACCCGATAACGTATTTTCAAAAATTACAATTCGTTTGGCAAAATATTATTCCGTAGGTTTTTTCTTCAAGGGAAGAAACCTGGTTCTTTTTAAAGGCTTACACGGGAACTCAAGTCCAACATGCCTTGTTGAAAACTTTAATCTAAAAGGTGATGGGGCACCTACCTTACTCTGTATGTTTATTTTTAAGATTTTTAGTATACATTTTAAATCATAACTAGTTTACCGTGATACAGATTCTATTACGGAAATTTTAATTTGACACACAATACACTGGCAGATATTGACTTCTCGCAAGTTATACATTGACTTCCTTTCCTTCCACGTACTCAGTCATGTTCAAAACCAAAGCGGTAGGAATTCTTGGAACGGATCGCCACTTTCCTTTTCGAATTCCATCAAGTTTCACACGTTTCTGTGATCAATGAGTTTACGTTTCGTGTTGGTGTTTCAGGAAAACATGGACTAGGGTAGACTGGGTACAGTTGTGACAATTTTGGTTTGAACGTCGATAACTTTATTAGTTTACCATTTAGCTGCGAGAAAAGTTACTTGCATCGTACATTGGACATTAGTCTACGTTAAAACACAAAATTGTTGTCTTTAAATACCCTCTATTTGGTAATATTATCAATTAAGAAGGAAAAGGGAAAGTGTCACAACCGGCCACACCCTAAGGACGGTTGTGACAGTGGTTGGGGTCAATTGTGACACGAAGAAACAAAGTCCTAAATTGATATACAATGACTTTAATGTTTAGAAATATGTAAGATACATAATATAATCTTCCTTAAAATATTTTTACATTAATATGGCTTACCTATTAAATATAAACTGAGATCACTTTCCTTCTTTTTAATTATTAGTTATGGCATTGTATATAACATGTTGTTATTTTACCAGTCTTATTTTAAATCAGTCAAAATCTTAACTTACGCTATGGCAACACGCTCAACAATTTTTTTTATGACAAATTATAACAGTCTCCTTATAAACAGTTAAGTTTACTAAGTTTTAATTTACTTTAGGAACAAAAATCAGTTTAATAAAACTCTGAGTTTCATTAATCTTTAACTTTTAAACAAAAGTAGATAACTTCTATAAAAGATAATTAACCAACAGTAATTATCAGTAAGATTAAGAACTAAAAACAATGATGAACATATAGAAATGTTTACTAAGATCTAATCATTATGTTTTCGGATGTCTCGTAACAATGCCATGCGATTAACATCATGCATTTCTGCAGCTCTCCGTAATGAAGTCCTGCGATTCACTTCTTCATAAGCATTTTCGTACTTTTTGATGACACCTTGCGCTCTCTCGGTCTTTCGCAAGCGTTTTCTAGGCATCTAAAAGAAAAAAAGTGTCACTACCGTACCCACAAAATTTGTCACTACCGTACCCAACACACCATTTCAAAAATATAAAATCACCACGACTTGGTTAAATAACATACGTTAAAAGTAATCACTCGAAAACAAACACAAATGTTCAACTTATATTGATAAAAATTTGCAATAATCTATCTGTACACAGATAGCTGCAATTACAAAAAGAAATCGAAAAAAAAAACTTACTTTTGACTGTTGAAAAGCAATATGGGGTCCTGCTAACGTAATCGTCGCGCGCTGGTTGATGCAACACTGAGACATGCGTTTAGACTTGCATACCGCTTGTTTTCCTTCTTGGACCCTTACCCGTAACCCGTATAGTTTCGCTGTTACGACGACTGTCACTACCGTACCCTGGCACAACCGTACCCAGTTTACCCTACTATTAGATAACACGGGTCTGTTGGTCTAGTGGTTAGTGGCCCTGACTGCTAAATCGAAGGTTGTGGGTTCGATTCCCATCCAGGACAAATGTTTGTGTGATGAACCCCTTCCGCGCGTTCTGACTGCGCTAAACAACCTCATGGAAGCCCACACGAGCTGCGATATCTTTGCAGATGACTTAAAAAAGCTTATCGACGGGTCCTACGTATACTGGTGTAACCCGCAAAACATCAAAATACGTTTTTTTGCACCAATAGCCTTAAAATTACCTTAACTTTATATCCTGTAAAAATTATATTATTCTGTTGAGTAATTTCAGAGATACAAACTTGTAAACTAATATAAGTGACATGATTTTCGGCCACACGACTATCTACACTGATGTAAGTCACTTACACCAGTGTAGGTAGTCGCGTGCGCCGCGTCACGTACGCGCAAGTGTCATTTACTCCAGTATGCGCGCTGCGACGGAGTCGGGAGCACGTTAACACTGGTATAACTGCGTTAACTGCCAACGTATTCATTAGTATTAAAACTATTCCGTGCCCTGTTTTTAGGGGTTGTGTTACTTTTTTACATATTTAACATGTTTTGTTTGCTTTGAGTAAGAAGTAACAACAATTAAGGGCTCACGAGATCAATTATTAATAATTTTTTGCGTTAAAAATTGACAAACAAATTACTAAATTGTCAGTACTAAGATTTCTACAAAAGGCTTTAATTAATGTTCGACTAATGCTAGATACAGATTGTACTGCTTGTAGTTTTGTTTGTTCCGCCTGCATTAATTTTAAACGTATAAATTATATAATTTAGACGCACGGTGTACCTACCGTATACTCTTCACACTAAATTATAGTTTGTTTTTCCGTTTTTAGTTAGTGGTTGTTTCTTACAGTCGGGTTTTTGTTTTTTTTTAATTATTATTTTATTTTTTCAATAAATTTTACACTTATATCAAAGTTTATTAAAATAAAAAAATAAAAGTTTATTTCACTAAAGTTTAGGATACAGTACACGAGTAATACATATTTACATGAGTAGTAGTAAGTAGTAGTATACAAAGTCACATGTGGCTTTGTTTTATTTTCGTGATATTGATATCTGACGTAACTTACATTATTTTAATAATAATATCTATTTACTAACAAAATATATAGCGATACTACTTTTAATACATTTTTTGCAGCAACTAACGTAAGGAGTTACCAAATTTTGCTACTTGGTAACTGACGAGACAATTTTTTTTTATGTACTAAAGTACATAATTTTTAAAGGTGTATATTCCAGAGGTAAACAATATTCGCAACCTCAGTTTATTTTGGTAAAGTTGTAGTATTGAAAAAACAATTAATTTCAATCAAAAGTTACGTATAGTACTACAAAAGACATTCAAATAAAACTTATAAAGGACTCAGTGGTCGCCCGCAGCTTCGACCGCACGAGTGTCGGTTATAGCTGCAAAACATTGTCCTCCTCTGACGCAGTCGGTTAAAAAGTCTAGGTATGTTTTAATTCAGGTTGTCAGCTAACTTCATACGAAATTTCTTCAAAATTGGTTAAGTCGATTGAGCGTCAAAGAGTAACAAACATCCAATCCATACTTAAACAACTTTCGCGTTAACTATATTAGCAGGATATTTTCAAATGTATAATATGCATATTTAAACAAGTATGACGAGTGTGGTGATGTGATGAGGTATTTGTATGAAGGGTGTCCTACACAAATCACCATTTAATACAAGTTGTAAAAATGTAATGAATTTTCCATCATCTGATTTAGACTCTAAGGTCTCATTGCCCTGTTTTTAGGGGTTGTGTTACTTTTTAATACATTTAACAAGTTATGTACACAACTATACACTTAATAGAAGCACATAGGTAGAAACGAGTTGCACAAAGGTAATACTAATTTCTTTAAAATACCTTTTCTACCGGATCTGCAAAGGGAGAAATAAATTAGAAACATCAACGTACAAGTAACTAAAAAAAAAAATAGTGGAAATGCTATTTATAAGAAAAATTACATGAAATTCAAGACAAGCTAGTCTTAAAAAATAATAATAATAATTAGGTATTATCGTAAGAAAACCTCTTTAAAAATCAAACCGTTTTTTACTTAAATTAAGAAGATTACCTACATTTTCTTGTTTTATTATTTTTAAGATGGCAAAGCCAATGATTTTATTATTCATTATTAAGAATGCTACTATCTAAAATAAAGTGTTATTTTGTATTTTAAATGTTTTTATTTCACTTCTTGCCACACTAATTTAAATATTTACAGTTAATAATAATACAGAAAACTGTTGCAAGTAGCTTTCCAGTACTGAGTAAACTGTTGTAAGTGTTAAAAAGTCGATAAAAGTAGATAAAAATAGATATTATTTTTTATATTATTCCCTCATATTGGTCAATAACACGGAAATACTATGTTTAAAAAGTAAAATCCTTCAGATTTCCTTTATTTTAAGTATAAGCAAGTACACTGTATACTGGTATAAGTGGCCACTTGTATCAGTTTACAGGTTCTACCGTAGTAAAAAAAACAAGCTACATCAATGCAAGTTAACCTATTTTCCAAAGTATAAAAAAAGAAGAAAAACCAATAATGCAGTCTTATTCCTTAAGTATTAAAATATAACATACTAAAATTTCAAGTGTTTTTATTGATTTACGACAAAGTTACAAGCTTTAGAACCTTTAAACCGCTCTCTTGAAAAGTTGTGTTTTTGCACTTGTACTAGTCTACGTAGGACCCGTCGTTATGTGTGTTTGTCTCAGCTTCTGCGAAAGCAATATTGTTTAATGACGTCACCTTATTTTATATGTTGTTCATTTATGTCTTTTTTGTGTTTAACTTTTTTGTGTCTAACTTTTTTTTGTGTATAACCTTTTATGTAATCTTTGTTTTGTTTCTTTTTTTTTTTTAAAGTTTATATGTTTTTACATTTTGTTTCTACTGATTTTATGTTCTCTATGTTAATGTAATTGGTTTTGTAAACCGTTTTAGCATAAATAAATAAATAAATAAATGAGCACGATCATTTGTTCTGTGTCTGCGTGTAATTTATTTATAAATTGTATGTATTTAGAAATATACATAAGAATGTCTATCAATCGTCTAGTACTCATAACACAAGTAACTATCGTATACTTAATTTGAGACTAGATGGCGTTGTTCGAATGTTGTGGAATATTTATTTATTGTAACGTTATTTTTTTCTCTAGTCCATACAGAACGAAAACACTTAAGCACATTTTCTACACCGAAAATGATAGAAAATAATACTAGTCTACAATAACACATCGTCTACTTTCACAATATTAGTGAGAACAGAGCAAATTGAATTATCAAACAAACATGAGTCAATCAATGCTAACATTCAACATTCGTAAAATATCGACCAAAACATTTGAAGCAAGAAACTTGAGTAAGAACGCCTCATATAATCGCTTACTTGTTCTTAGTAAAATATATTTCGTCATCAAAAATACATATAACGTAAACAATGCAGTCATCAATGAGTTTTTGCGGTAGCTGCAATTCTCCTTATTAAAATTATTGTTGACGAATCGGAGTGTTTGGTGGTGTTAAACCATTTTTTTAAGGGAAATACAGAAACTACGTTTGGCGATATTTGATCGTTTAAACAAAATAACAACAATAGCTCCAACACCAGAATACGTCAAATGCGAAAATTCTCCGATGTCATGTGTCATTGTTTCAGCTGCATCCACTTACATATCATTATGTTTTATATCAATACCTCTAGTATGTCTAATCGCAGGTTTCCTTGTATAGTATTTAGTTCATATGCACATGTTAATAGCTAGACACTCAATACTGAATATTAATGATGACCATGCATGCTTGGCACTAGGCTCATCCGCTTGACATTTGATGCAGGTGGTATACGAATGCTAATAAAGCTGTGAATGCTGTGATAGCCCAGTGGTAAGACCGTAGGACTGCTATGTCAGAGGTCTTGAGTTCGATCCCCACGGCGCGCACCAACTTTTCGAATATTGTGTGCGTTTTAGAAATAACTATCACAGGTTCCGCGTTTCGGAAGGCACGTAAAAATTTGGGTCCTGCGTCTGATCTCTCTCCGGTCGTGTCAGATTGCCGTCCCATCGGGCTATGAGGGTAAAGGAATAGAGAGTGTATCTATGTTTGCGCACACGCTTGTGCACTATAATATGTCCCGCGTAGCTGGCTGGTGTCATTGTAACACTGGCCGCCGTGGCTAAAACCAGTCCGGTCATTATGTTGACTGCTAATGTTTATGATATGGTTTAAGGAAGTTGGGATACGATATGGACTTTCCATCAGACTATTTTCATATTTTCTATCTGTTTCTACGGACATAGCCACTACAGTACTCACTTTCTAAGATTTAAGTATCTATCTTCGTAATTCACAGCTGTATAATAATATGTTTTCTATTATTCAATAAGAGAACCTACTTTAAACATATCATTTTCATTATTCAACAAATGATTTTAATATCACTTCCACATTTCATGTTTACATACTCATACCTAGAAATACTAGTACCTATCGAAAGTATTCAAACCCAGCACCTACCTATTTACCACATATTAGTATACGTTGTATATATCTATATACGTTTAACAACCAGTTATCTTAACACCACAACAAGAAGGATAAAAAGTCCAAGAACCTTCAATCGCTATTCATCTGTTTCCATAGCTCAATTTACTTAATATAACGCTCAACACAAAGAGATTCTCCTTAACTTATAAATCAAAAGAGATCTTAATACTTGATTTAAAAAGCCGTTTCACAGTGTGAAGTATCAATCGATTTCCTGTCGCTAAGTACTGAGAGCTAAATGTAAACTGTTTACGTTGCCGGCGCGGTTTTTACACGCGACGTGTTAATTTTAGACGCGTGTGTGCGCCGGCGCATCCGCTCTCGCACCGATACATGGCTATGATCGATGCAGTGGACGTGGGGTAGAGTTGTATGAGATTTTGTATGCAATGGTTTGTTGCTATTTAGTAGAGATTTATTCCTGAATTGGCAGATGAAAAAGTTAGGCCTTTAATAAGTTGTGCGTGATTTTAGGCTAACATGTTGAGTTCCTATTTGCTTATAGAAGATCTTTAATTCCTTGTAACATTGTAGTCCATTTTTTTATGTTTGCCTTGTGTTTTATTGTATACTTCGAGGAAAATACATGATAGCAATACATAAACAGATGTTTACTCTGATTTTAACTGTATGTTTATTAGACACCATTACTTACTGTACTAACTACTAGTAGTTTTGTTACAAGGCCGCAAAATTCTAGTCTCATCAAAAATCGATCACTGATATGGATTCCCAGGCAAAACAAAATAGTATCGACAGATATATCATTTATATGAAATTCTCGCGTCACAATGTTCGTTCCCGTACTCCTTCGAAACGGTTTAAAATACCGAATTTTTGTGTGCATACCGGGTTGGTCTGAGAATCAACCAAGGGCCAACATCTATTTTCTATCGGAATAGCGGAATTATTACTGACGCGTACGAAGACGCGGGCAACAGCTAGTCTGCATTTATAATACAACTCTACCTTTAGGGACTACAAGTCACAATGATGATGCAATAGTTGAGCAATCACCAGCAATCATGAGATGTATAGTAATTGCCGTCAACGTCGGTAAACGCGTGCACTGTTTGATAATATCCCTTGTTAATTGATCGGTCCTAAGGTCTGTCTCCTCATATCATTTGCATTGATTAATCAATCGACAATCTGACCTAGTTGTATCTGGGTAAGCATCTTAATACAATGTCTTCTTGAAACTGGAAACTTACTTTTTGAATTCCTTTAATCGTAAATTAAATACAAGTCTACTGAATGTTGTAGGCGTGATCGGTTATTTGGTGTATGAAAGAAAATTATAAATAATTCTGTTAATCAAAAGTTCTGTTAATCGTTAATCCTAATAAATACATTTCAGAAAAACAAGACTTGCGACTTGGAGTCGCCTGTCGAAAATTCGAAAAATGAATGTCGTAGTTTCAACATTAAAAACTTCTTTCTAAGACCCAAATTTTCCAAACTTGAAAATATAAAAAACTAATTATCAACTTAAACAAAACCCAAAAACCTAATTACGTACCAACCCAACTAAAAAACAAAACAGCATCTACAAAATTCATAGCAAAGATAGCCCAACCCCAAACGGCCAAATTTTACCAAAAAAATACAATTTCAAACAAGAACAAAACCAAATGTCTTGTTATCAGAGGCTAAAGAACTACAGAGCGTTATCGTCGTGTCCTTGGCGCTATCAGGCTCACCCAAACCCGAATAGCTATAGTTATCGCGTCGATAAGTATTACAGGTAAACTGTTTACATAAGCTGCACTATCTGGTAAATGTATCGACGTTTTATCTCCGACTGCACCTAAGGAGTCAGTTTTTATTACTTTTATTGTAGGTTTGTCTGTTTGGTTATGTTTGGTTAAGTGTTTACTGTTGAGCAATATATTTTTTTGTGTAAGAGATAAATTCAAGAGAGTAAAATGAAAACACGTCATTTGCTCAATATGCGACTGGCCTATTGGTCTAGTGGTTTGGGGTCCTGACTGCTACCATGGAGGTCGTGGGTTCGATTCCCACCCAGGACAAAAGATTGTGCGATGAGCACTTGATGTGTCTGGGTGTTATATATCTATAATAAAGTATTTAGAAATATATTAGTATGTTTTTCAGTTGTCTAGTACTCAGAACACAAGCTATACTTAGTTCAAAACTACATAGATGGCGATGTGTGTTTATTGTGGGAATATATAATGCAAGCGATTAATTTGAAAACACTTAATATGAAATGGAACAAGACAGTATATGTCACGAACCAATATAACAAGTTAATGAAGCGTAACGTAGCGTGTAGAATATACACAACTAACGATCGAATATTAAAACAGTACTCAGTTTTCAGTCATCAAGTCAGATGTTTTCACTTTTATTAGCTAGCATTAAGAATGTATCACATTTCTGCGGTCCAATGTCCATTCTTCGAGGTAATTTAAATGTTCTTTTAAACCTCTGAATTAAAGCCTCATGTCCCAATTCTAGGAAACCAGTATAAAATCTGTTTTATTTCTACGTTATCCTTTTAAGTTTAATTTTTTTCTTTTCCCGTCACTTCGGGTATCAAAGAACCTATTTGTGTTTTTATGATGTTTTACTCAAAAATCTTTATCCTCCAAGTTTTTTAAACTTCATGGAGCTTGGAGATAAAGAAAATAAAATGAAATAGAGTGTGAAGATTTATCCAGTTGAGCAGAAAACATTTTTTTTCTTAAATGGAAGTTTGTAAATAAAATTGTAATGTCACTAAAGAGTATACCTTTTACCTACTACCAAGGTTCAATTTTGCGTTTTTTCTGGACATAATCAAGGTGTCATGAAACGTTACGTAGAAAGTCTTACAATTATCAAAGTGTCTACCTCTTTTAGGTCTATCAAATCTGGTGAGACCTATTGACCTAACTGAATACACAAACGGACAAATGACAGACAGAGTTATTACCTATTTAAATTGTAAAACGCCAGCAACAGCGATATCGCAGTCAAAAATTGTATTTGCACGAAGAAAAAATGACGTTCATTTGGCAAATTACATAATTGCGCCACGAAACCCGCAGGGCTACTGCGGATTTTGTGGCGCAATTTGTGAAGACAGTCGAAAAATTGTGACATTAACAATCAGCCACCAATTCATTCGTAGGGCATTTCACCATTATCCTCAATATTAAGTAACCTAGTGCTGGGTGTAGGTCCTTCTTTGTCTTCCCCATTCACATCTACCTCTCATAGGATCTATAATGGTATGAAACATAAGATATTTCTATCGTCATCTCTAAATAACTTTACTCAAACACATACGTTATCCGAAATTCTCAAAATCCCTAACATTATCATGATCTATTTCACAATTGTCACTCATTCCTCGGATCTTAATACTGAGATGAAGCCTTTATCTCAATCAGATATGTTGGATTGGGTACCCGAGTTTTATACATTTTATCGAAGTCTACAGATATCTTTGTAAGCCTATTGTGTGAGGACAAAAGGTTTTTTTGCTTCAACGCAAGAAAGGCTTTTTGAGGTTTGTGTTAAATGTTAGGTTACAGCTTAAAAAGGCACATTGATGAATTACTTGTACCTTAAAAGTATTTTTTTTACACGATATTTTTAGTCCATTTTGTAAAATTGTACTTAGTATAAGTACAATTTTCAAAAAAATGGTCGACTGACTTAGACCTCTATACGTCACGAAAATACTCAAATCTCTTTTTACATCTCATTTGTTTCTTCATATCTTTTCATAAACTCAACAGATTTACTAAAACGATAGAAATATCATCAAAAAAAGGAGCATCTCAACAGTTCGAAAGATAACCCAAATTCACAATTCACCATTGTATAATGGTGTACATATTCATCTCTATCAATACAACTTCTTTACACACTAATACCTTAATTAACTTCCTCAATTCACAAGCTACCTATAAAGCACTATCAATTTCAAGGAGAGAAAGTGAGTATCATATTTGTGCGTAGGAGTTGTAATATAACGAAAATTACATCAATAAAGGTAGATAGCTCGGTGATTCACCTGATTTATGTCGCAAAGGGCAATAACGTGAATCTAACGCACATAATTCATGTCTATTAGTTATTAAATTGATGTAATTTAGGGCTGATACGGTGTACTTGCTACTAAATGTAGGAACAAAATTAAGTGTTAATTGGAGAGATATCAAGTGAATACGTGTAATTGTGGATATTAAGATAGATTTCTTTTACTTTCTACTGTAAGCATTCGACACCAAATCATTTTAGAGTCCAAACAACTACAACCATTCATGAAAACTCATAGATCTTCTTAAAGCAGCGGTCAAGTGTAGTAAGGAAACTAACATCGTCGCCGTCGGTCATCGAGAACTTGGGATCGCGTTGCATCATGAATTGAGCTTAAGCAGCTCCCGGTATTTTAACACTGCTTCAGAACATATTAAAGACCAAATAATAAAAAAACAGTTATCATTTCTTAAGATCCCATAGAAAAATGTTCAATCATTGATAATTTTTTTTAGAGGAAGTTAATAAGAAAACTAGGTCAGGTCTATTCCATCACGTCTTATATAGAGGACGTTATAAACCTCTTTTAACCCACAAATGGCTTTCAAAACACGCATTACCTTTCGGTAGCGATCAGAGTTGATCCATAGCAAGTTAATTATGCTTGCATTTAGGCACTTGAGCCCATCTTAACGTTGGATTACCAAGGCGCCAGGTTTCAGCTCTCGACTTGAATTATAAATGCATTTGCATATTTCATAGGCCCGGGGCTATCCGTGTTCGATTGTAAGGGTTTGCTCTGATCTTGCGATTTTACAGATTTCTACACGACTTTTTGCTGTACGGTTTGATTTTTTTTAATGTTGATAGTAAATTTTCAGCTGATTATAGAGTAAATACAACAAAAATCCGCGATTTTCTGGTAACTACGATAGATTCATAGATACTTTCGTATAATGCTAGAAGGCTTAAAAAGAAATATTTAAATATTGGTAGTAAAGTAAGTAATAGACGTTACCAAAGTTTTTAAAATATACAAATCAAGAGAACTTATTAAACAGACTTACGACTATCAAATACATTAATTACGTTTTAAGGAATCACATACAGAAATTTTCGCGATAATACTAATACATATAATGTCGCCATAATTGCTGTTAAGTCGTCCGTCTGTACAGAGCATTAGACAAACACTTGTTTGTGGAATTGGTTTTCTTATTTGATATGGAAATTTTGTTATGCCGGAAATATCCTTTATGGAAACGTACAAGAATGCTTTGAGTGAAATACGAAACGATAGTATTGTTAGGTATAGCTTCCTAATTTATAATCATTATGAAAACATGATTTGAAATATAGATGGCGTTTTTCAACGGTCTCTCTCTATTATATAGGAATCACATTATGGAACGGCGCAGCTAGAGTCAGTTATTTTAACGTTTCGAAAGTAAAGAGGCTTAGGTACTTAAAATAAAAACCTACTGCTTTGATCTTTAAGTATACATGTATGCAACTGCCGTATATGATTATTTTTTCCCTCGTACTTCTTCATTTTAATTCGTCAATCTGGCGAATGGTAGTCGCCAGTAAACCATGATAGAAACAACACGTATTTGTACAGAAATTAATATTTTCTATATCATGTAGTTCATAGTTCCTTGAGACTATCAAACCGTTTGGCTGCACGCAAAATTTGATTGTAGCCAAAACACAAAATTGTTTGTGACTTTAGACTTGTCATTTCCAGTACATTTGAGCGATTCGATCAGTATAAACGCTTCTAAAAATGTCACTTTACTAAAGGACTTCGTTACCATAGCAACGGTATTATTTATTTCCCTTCATACGACTAGTTTAACGACTTGAACTGTAACCCCCGTCTTAAGAAACCGGTCTATTAACATCTGTACCGTTAACAATTGTATTATTCAAACCCATTGGAATAATGACGACTCGTATTAAAAGGAGTTTGAATAACAATGCATGAAATAAATTTAATATTCAATGTATGTATTGTGCCCTTTTCTATTTTAGTAATACTTGTTTTCAATGTGGTAAAACTACCCCTGGTCCCCATTGGTAGCCCATTGTCAGTGGTTAACCATTCGTGGAATATGGTGCACTGAACGGGCCAAAATGGATCTAGGTTAAGTTTTTTTAATTCTTTAGTTTGTGAGATATGCGGCAGTGGTAAATAAAATAATATTCGAAAAGTCGGTGCGCGCTACGGGGATCGAACTCGAGACCTTTGCCTTGACAGTCCTGCGGCCTTACCACTAGGCTATCACAGCTTCAAATAGCTTAGGCATACGTTACACGGAAGAAGTCAACTTTATACCCTAAACTTGAAATTTAACTAGACTAGGTACAGGATAGTTTACTCATGAAAAACCGTCAAAAATTAATACCAGGTAGAGTAATTTACATCTCAAAAGCAATATTTAGTACGGTAATATATTCCTAAGTATTTGATGGTTATTACGCAACACGTTACTCGGTCGGCCTATTGGTACCCAGGGTGCAATCAATCAATTTCAGACTACCCTCATTTAATATATGGGTTACACTAACACCTATGTCTAACTTGAGAACTTAGGACTTTGATATATTTAACGACGTTTTATATGTATGTCGATATTTTTACATTTGTAAGTGAAATACGTATTTAAATGGTCTCGAAAAATATTATTACATTTCCATTTTACATCGTTTAAATCAGAATTTTGTGGTAGATTGATTTGTGGTTTATAAATCTGATGTATTCCAAAAATGTTTCGTTTAATTGTAATGATAATGTGTAACAGACCGTTGTAATGTTTTAAAAATGTAAAAAACTAGACTTATTGTTGTTTGTCGTTCTACACAACCTATCAGTTTCTTTGTTTATAAGTCAAAAGGATGTAAAAAACTTTTATGAAAATCGTCAGTTTTCAGCTTAAATACTTCTAAAATTATATTATTATGTTACTAGTCGAATAACTTTCCCACTCCATATTTATCTATTCGGCATCAGCTATCCAAAATCAGGGAAATAGGACGTTTTTGGCATAACTTTATTACCAAAAAAGGGTCATTCAAAATTCATTTCAATATTCGTCTTTAATTTATTCGTAATTTAAGACACACAAAATAATATTCTTGATAGAATTTGTCAAATAATTTCAGTTGAAATTGAAACCGCTACGTTCATTTCAGGCGTCTAATTCCGATCTATTTTTAGAGTTATTACTTCTGTATGTAATGTATATGACTTCATTAATTTTATATCAAATGAGTTATACAATAAGAACAAGAATTGTATTGTAAATGTATCTTATGTAGCAATTACTGTTACTTTTTCTTACACACAAAAAACTTTTGCGAAAATGAAATACAATCTTAATATTATCATGATATAGATAACATTAAAAATGTGTCAGTCTTGCCGTCTGTAATGATTTCAAGGTTCAACCACTGAATCGCTTTTGATGAAACTAAATATTGAACAAAACTATGATGAAAGCTCAAAGCCCAAAAAAGGACAAAACATGGCATAAATACTAATATACGTGAGAACTGCAGGCAAAAACTAGTTTATTTAATCCCAAAGATGTTACAAATCACCAAGCAATGCTCATTGACTACACAGCTGTATAAACATAATACGAATGTAAATTTCCAATTTGTGCAACAGAGCAATTATAATCTAGACACACGGCAGTGTGTCCGCCAAGTTCGAGCAAAAAAGCGACACACCGGCCGTGGGTTATATTACACGAACCATTTCGGGCCAATTTCGACCCCCCTATAACTCAAAATCTATTTTACTTACGCATATCAAATTTCTAGTATCTGTTGAGACCCCCTTACTTATCTAAAATACAAAATTTCATTAATATACCTATTATAGGTCTTGAGATATTGACATCAGAAAATCGCTATTTTTACTATACACTCACTGACTGACTCACTCACTCACTCACTCATCAAAAACCTAGACCACTTCCAATGGTCGTATTGACTTAAAATATGGCATGGAGGTAGGTCTTTAGGTCAAGGTAAAGGGAAAAATCTGAAAATGGTCAAGTGTGAGTCGGTTTCAAAAATAATGAAGGTGTAAATTTACACCTGGTGTAAATGTATACCCCTAAGGAACTAAAACGAACTAAATTTATATAATATATCTTTAAATGGTCGTACCGACCTGAAAATCGGTACGAAGGTTTGTATTTCGTCAAAGTAAAGTAAAAATCTGAAAATGGCCAAGTGTGAGTCACTTTCGAAAATAATGAATGTGTAACTTTGATCCACTGTAAGTATGGAGTGAAAATGAATAAATAATAAGTAAGTACTTAAGTTGGTACCTACATGTATATTGTATACCCATATAGATTGTTGATAAATGCGCGAAACACATGACTATCCTCTGTGTTTGTCTGTCGCGGGAATCAAACCCGCGACGACATACGGTGCGCAAAGCAGGGTCACTACCAAAACAATACCTATGCACGATATCTACGGTTAAAATTCAAGAAAATAAAGTTGTCGGTCGGATTCGGATATTTTACTTAGCCACTCGTCAGTAAATGAGACATTTCCTTAACTTAATCATAAGAAAAAAATGAAATAAACAACCTTACAAAAATAAATGAAATCCCACCCAAAACATAAATGTAAAAGGCTGCCAAGTTCGATAATATGAGAATGCTTCTCCTATAAAAGAAGTGAGATCTGAATAAGTACCAAGTTCTATACACATACCTCAGTTAAAAATATTTACAGGGATGCACACTTGGCAAGTTTATAATTATATAATTTTAGTATTTCCTTTTCTAAAGAAAATTATATTCTGACTCATTGCGTTTAGTAGGTTTAAAACAAGGTGTGTGAAAACTTGCCGAGTGGGCATTCCTGTAACAATTTTTAACTGAGGTATGTGTATAGAACTTGGTACTTATTCAGATCTCACTTCTTTTATAGGAGAAGCATTCTCATATTATCGAACTTGGCAGCCTTTTACATTTATGTTTTGGGTGGGATAGCATTTAATAGACTTGATAGCTATCGAATATTCTCGCAATATTCCCAAAGCGCATGAAACAATGATCAGTGTTGCCATTACACGCTTACATCTGTCAGTTACATAACACACGTTCAGGGTTGCCAGCGAATGGCATGCAAGGTCGTCACTCTCGTACACACTTCCTTTTTATCTTACCATTGTAATTTAAAAAGATTTTTGTTGTTGTACGGAAATAAACGTTTTTTTTTATGCAGTTGACACGACTGCTGCAACTGAAAATCAAACGTGCAGTCCGATTGCAGTTGAATTGTACTCGGCTTGCAGTTCTATTGCAGTCGTGTTAACTGCATTCAAACTGCCCTTGAACTGCAATTTGCAGTTGGATTACAGTTGAAATGCAAAGTTGTGTCAAAAAAAAAATTATGATGATATGGCTGCAAAGAGTGTCACTCGCGAGATGACGTCAGATAGGACCATGTGGAAGAAGAAGACATGCTGCGCCGACCCCAAATAATAATTGGGAGAAGGGCAGGGGAATGATGATTACAGTTGAAATGTAGTCTGTCTAGATCCTAAGCCACATCCCAGTCTTAGACTTTTTGTACACGAATCAATGTAACTATCCAATACCCGACTACTTTTACTCCGTGTACTACGAACCTCCTCGATTGTATAGCGGTAGTCACTTGATCATATTTCCAAAGTTAGGCTTTACACGTCAGTCGCTTATATTATTTGTACAAATACAGATATGTAAATTAATACTTAGACGAGTACTGGAGGCTAGAATTCTAGATTATCATAATATATGTAAACAAGCAAAACTAAGACAAATGCGACATACATGTTGATAATGAAAGTCGCTTTAATAAATAAGGACTATCTCTGTACTTTGTACCTACTAATGTTCCAAAGTTAATTGATTGGTACGCGAAAGTTGTACCTCAACTTTCAGTATAGGTAGGTTGAAAGTAATATATCATCGTTACATCTGTCTGTATAATCATTGTGTGGATAGTCAACGAAGTGTCAGACATTTATGTCGAAATGTAAATAATTCAGAATGTCACAAAGACATTTTTCTATAATAGCATAGTTTTAATACTTATCTTATAAAATTCCCGTACTCCTCAGAAAAGGCTTGACCGATTCTCTTGAAATTTTGTATATGCATTCAGTACGTCTGAGGATCGGTCAACATCTATTTTTCATTCTTAATTCCTTTTTTTGCGTACGAAGTCGCGGACAACAGCTATGTAGTTACCTATAAAATATTATGTAACGACCAACTCATGCGCATTCAATTGTTTTACTGAATCACACGCCGCCGCGCCGAGGCCGGCCGGTCGATAATTCAAATTGAAACGTATTTGTTTACTCTACAATAACCGATGCTTTCTTACCTAGATTCTTATGAAGTCAGATAAAACTTACATAATACTAGACCGATAGTAAAACTATTTGTATTGTATTCTTAGAATTCCGTAAATACATTGTATGTTATGTAACTGTAAAATAAATATCGATTTTCCTTGTACATAATACTTGGAATTGTACTAACCTTAGTTTTTGTTTAGCATTAGGTGTAATGTTTAATAATCTAAGTACGTTTTAGTAAGATGCCGCTATTGACGGCTGTGTAGTTCGTAAGTTTAGCGTCTCGTTTACACATGGGCATTGGCTTTAGTATTGACATCAGATTTGGATACAAACAGACCGAGACACGATTTTTTATGTCTTGATACATTTATCTTAATCTCAGAAGAGTGTTGAAACAAGCGTCTTAGATATTGTAATGCACACACACACACAATAGTTTTTTACAATCAAACAAAAACAAAGATGCTCTTATACCAGAAATAGATCTAGACATACCGACACGATGAACACTGTAAAAAACTATAATAAAACCTCTTTTTTACCACACGGAATTAACTTTTTGCTCGACGATCAATCACACATACACAGATATTAATGTTATTAACGTAGGTATACGTCTAGAAGGCCAAGAGTTTGAAGCATTATCTTTTGACTGATAGCAAAGAATAATAATCATGAATTCACTCGGACTAACGAATCGAAAACAGATTTTAATTTGTGTTGGCAGAGTATTCGTGTAAACAATTCGAAATTCCAGATTCTACTATTTAGGTAATAGTGATCATGTTTACTGCTAGTGATTTAAATTTAACATGGGTAGAACTGCAAGAAAGATAAGTCTATTAAAAAAAAATGTCCTGGAGTGCAATTTTATCAGCTGATTATTGTTTTGTAGTGATACATCAACCTACTAACTACCTTTCGACTGGCCTGTTGGTCTAGTGCTTAGTGGTCCTGACTGCTATACCGGAGTTCGTGGGATCGATTCCCACCCTGGACAAATCTCTGCGTGATGAGCACGTATGTTCATCATCAGTCTAATACTCATAATACAAGTTTGCTTAGTTTGAGACTAGATGGCGTTGCGTGAAAGTTGTAGAATATTTATTTATTATTCTGAAGAAATTTATTAAACAGTATCTGATGTTCTTGACTTACTAATTCTGAACAACTCACTCACATTTTCTATAACTACTTCCCACTTCAGCAAGTCTTTTAATTAGAAAAATTACTAAGAAAAACCTAATTAATTTTATTTTACAAGCTCTTACAATATAAACAACAGATATTTAGTGTTTATAAAGCGGAAAGTCTAGAACAAGTGCTAAATCTTGTTAACTTTTTCTTTAAGATAACTGTTACGGACATCAAAAACATTGTAAGAGTAACGTTTAAGTAAATATCTATAACGTTTCAAACTAGATTATAAGTTAATTTTCATAAAGAGACTTCGATCTTTCGTAAGTTCTTGAGAAACTCAACAGATTATAAAAAAAACATTTCTAAATTTCCCAAAAATTAAGAGCGAATAAAACACCATCGAATCAAATGATTCTAACACCAAAACAACTGTGTCAATCAAAAATATTAATCCCATTCTCTATTCCTCTTTACATCAAAATCGATCTAGCCGTTTAGCCTGACGTAACAAACATACAAACAATCTAATTCACTTCCCCACCTGCTCACGGTAGTAGAATAGCCTTGCGGCCAATAAAGTGTTAATTAAACAATTCATCAAGCCAATAACGCTATGTACTGTTAACACGCGAACTTTACTAGCGTAGTATTTGTAAGGGAATTTGTAAGTTATGGTAGCTAAGAAAACTCGAATAGTATTTGTTTATTAAAAGCAAGAAGAAAATATTTTATTAAATTAGTCTTGGAGGTTCTCCAGTTGTATGTATGGATTTGTGTGCACGTGGTGCAAGTTCGATCCCCAGTGCAAGCAAGTACCGATGTCTTTTTTCAAAGTCATAATGTAGTTTTTTAATTATACTAAGACACTACTGAATAACGGTGAACAATAAAATCGAGAGTAAACCTGGGTTCCCAATATTTATTCATTTATGTATTATTACTCTCGAAAAGTATTGTCAAGTGGTGTGAGTCAACCACTATAACTTGAGCCTCTAAAAATAGCACTTAAATTGCAATTTATTTTCTTGTAGATAAATTGGAAAACTTTCCACACGAACCACTAATTCTAAGTAAAAACATCTTAATTCTGTTTTATTGCTTGTTCAAGGTTTTTTAATTAGAGAAATGTGGTACTAGACAGTAGACACTAAAGCTTTGTCTTTGGTCGCCTATTCTATTCTAAAACAACACCTTTAGAAATGTAGACTGTAAAATTTTATTACTTAAAGTGCTTTTTAATCGTATAAAATGAAAATACATGGACGTATGAAGTGTGTGTTTTTTATAACTAGTTAGAGGTTGCTAGTCTGGCTATTGACATTAACAGAAAAGTTATTTGTTTATGTAAAATAAATTATTTTTCTAAAATAAAAGTAGCCTAACTTAATCCTTATGGCAGCTGCCTACCAATAAAAAGTTCCGTCAAAATTGGTCTAGCCATTTCAGGGATTAACGGGATAAAAACAGACAAATAAAAATCGTAAAAATGTTATTTTGGTATGTATGCAGATGCACCGTATAACATAATTGTAATTATGCATATTCTTAGTAAAAATACTTCTATTTACTATCTCTAAAAACATTTGAAATGAGATTTTAACGATAGTAAAAGGGCCATATGATGTGTTCAGTTACCTTACACAAGATAATGCAATATAAAGTGTCTGGAGTATTAGTTTATCTGTGACAATGACTTTTTAATCTGTGCACAGTAATCAAGCTGCGCTTATCAGTGAGAACTACTTATGACTACTGTATCATTGACTTTCCATGTTTTATTGACCCCTTTTAATGAAACGAGTGTAAATTAAACATTACTGAAAAGGAAAGCCCGAGTTAGTGTTACATAGAACTATAAAATAAATATTAATAATATGTATGCCATTCAATATTTGTTCTTAAAAAACACGAACAGAAGGACGAATTTAATTATAATGTTTGTGTACCATAAAGCATACAATAAAATAATTAAACATAACATTTCACAAAACTCGAAAATTCAATCAAACCCAATCTTAACCCAAATCACTGTTTTACAACTAACTAATCGATTTAGGTCATTATTACTATGGTTAGTTCAAAAGTTATCTATGTATGCATGTATCATCAAGAACCATGAATAATTTAAAACAAATAAAAACGACGCATGCGCATGATAACAGCTGTGCCTACTAATATTAATAATTTTGCGAAATAATTGTGCCTAATAATTTTGCGAAAGTTTGTAAGCATGGATAGATGGATGGGTGTTATGTTACTCTTTCACGCTGAACTAGTTTGGATAAAATTTGGTATGGAGTTAGCCGACACCCTGGATTAACACATAGGTTTCTTTTTACCCGACTGCGGAAAAAAAGGTTAAATTTTTGCAGCTATAACTGAAACTCAAGCGGGGGAGTAGGAAGCTTAAGCTCAAGCTGCAGGAAAAAACTAGTAATCACATAATTTATCATTAAGCTTTCATACAATAAAAGTATTTGACTCATACATTTAGTAAAATCACCGAGGTACTTAATTTTTGTTTTGACACAAATCATCTACGTGCTTAGCTCAAACTAACTTCAGATTGAAACGCAAATCTACATGTTTTCGTCGCACTGTTCGTTTAGAATTCCCTTTAAAGCTCAATACTTACATAGTATACTCAGATTTCAATTTATGCTAACATCTTGTTTAGTCTATGCCAGAGTTATTATACAACGTGTTTCGACAACCAGTGGGTGCCAGAATTGCTTTATGTAACTCGCAATTACAATAATTGCGCGGTCGCTTCTAATCCGTTTCGTTGATATTCAATTGTTTTAGAAATTTTCTATTCAGCCATGTTAGAAACACCTTTTGTTATTTTATTGTCCTCTTTGAAATAACTGATTAAAATTTTGATTACTGATTATTTGAAGTAGGTACATATTTTTAGTTTTTTTTACCTTTTTCTTGAACTTTTTACGTTTAATATGCCAATTTTTCCTTTATCTACACCATTCCTCTCACCATGGATGTCGAGAACTGACTATAGACTTCATCCCACATACCAGTTTACGAATAAATAAACAATAACAACTCCATTATCAATAAAATGTACCTAGTGTCACTTTATAACATTCTTAATGCTTACGTATCTAACAAAGATATCTGATGCTATTATCCCCCCTTTCTAAAAAATGTCATCGATCAGCTTTTTCTCATCATGCCTATCATGCAAATTATTGCAATTAACACCTATATCACCACAAACAATGATATAACGCATTCTTTTCTCACATTGATCATTCAGCATAAAGAAATCAATTTGACACATGAACAGCTGTTCTTAACATCAAATAGATAAACTTGTTGTTGGTACGATGCTTGTTCTTTGGGGATGCGGCTTTTACCATACAGTTAAATACAGTTTGAATTTCAGTGCGGTATACTTATACATATATATACATATATTTCCCAGCCGATTTCACCATTTCCCAGCATACAGCATACAGATATCCCGATTTGATCCCGCCCTGGTCTCCAATTATAGCTGACAAGCTTTCAAGCGACCACCATGTAAACTGACCTGTTTGTCTAGTGGTTAGTGGCCCTAACTGCTATACCAGAGGTCGTCGGTTCGATTTCCACCCATGACAAATATTTGTGTTATGAGCACAATCATTTGTTCTGTGTCTGGATGTTATTTACGTATAATATGTATGTATTTAGAAGTATATAAGTATGTTTATCAGTTGTCTAGTGCTCATATTACAAGCTCTGCTTAGTTTGACTAGATGGCGTTGTATGAAAGTCGTAGAATATTACATTACTCATAAATGTATAGTTGGATACTAAATTCATCCGATAACTTGTATTGCAAGTTATATGAACAGCCTCAGGCTTACATAACCAACTGCTGCGTTTGCACGATAGAGTCATCACCGAATTATAAGTTATTGTGCTAATTACGCGTCTGCAGACAATACGTTCATTTGTAGATGCAAATGCGATAACCCAGATTGCAGTCGACAGCGTTTGCCAATATTTATTCATGGCGAGTTGTGAACTTATGAGTACGAGTTTCATTGCAACGAGTTTGTATTATTTTCTTCAACATACGATTAAATATACCAAATATCATCTTATTGCACTATGGGATCAGGATATGGGATTGCTATTTTCTTTTTTTATGAAATGTGTTTTTTTTTTATTTACTAACATGAAATAAATGTCGTGTGAGATAACAAGCAAATAATGCACTCGTAAACTCGTAATACAAGACCTGTGTTTCTCATTCCTGCCTATACTTAGTATGTCTGAACTAAATAAGTCACTAAGTGATAAGAACGCCCTTTGTCCTAGTAGCAGTGTACATCTTTTCTTGGTATAATGAAATGAGTTTTTATTACTGTTTGTTATTTATTTTACAACAATTACATATTGCACAAGTCTCATGTTGTATCTGTCACTTCAGCGACAGATATTTAGAGACGTCTTGATTTAAAATTACATTAAATTTTTCGTGGATCTAATTATTATTTTAAAAATCAAAATATTATAGCACTTGGCCCTTTCACGATTAACTTCAGTGTTATAATTCTTATAGAGTGCAATATTTATCTATAGAATCAATAGAATGAGTAATAGCTATGAAAATCCCATTAACCTATTAATATTCAAATTATCCTTTCCCATAGAATTCAGTTTTATTTATCTCAAGACCACAATGACATTCTTTGTGTTATTATAAATTCTAGATTGCCAGTTTGAATGAAAGAAAAGCAAAGGTGCAAAGAATGAATGGAAGAAGTAGAACAAAGACTTCAATCCCTACACGTTCAAAGTTGAATGTGAACGAATGCTTTTGTCGTTCATTCGAACGATTGAATAAAAATGTTGATATTCTCATTCAGCTTAAATAGTAAAGAAGCGTAATCATTTGTTTTAATAATTCGAGAGCGTTATATCTAATTTTGTACATATATGATACTCTTTTTAACTAACTTAAAAAAGGAGGTTTCAATTCAATTTGACCGTATACCTATATCCTTTTTTTTTTAATTATTAAAATTTAAAAGTATTAATTTGTCGAGAGCATAATAATCGAATTTTGTTCTGCATGTAAATCCCATTAGAGCTTTTGCTATCAAAAGCACTTTTGTATTCATAATTGTGATGGATAACCAGTTGCCTGATTAAATACCACTACAAAAAAGTTTTAAATATGATGAAAAGGTTACTTTGAAGACCAAGATCGAAAAAAGTAAGGCATTTTTATTATTAAATATGTTATTTTTTTTATTATAGAGGATTATCTAACAGGTACGTTTTTATCAAGATTCTTAATGACTATTTAGTCCGGTTCTTTTTTTACTCGAACAAAATACTACGACAGGTTTGGGTATTTCTTTTTACTTGTGCAAAATACTACGGTATTTACAATACGTCTTTTACTACGTATTTCGGGGAACAAGGGACTATCTATCAAAACCAGGTAGTCGAATGTTTGTATACAAAAACAGACCATGTTTACAAATATCAAATTCGTCAGAAACTGGTTTACGATTATATTAGAATTCATAACATAGCCGTGTTTAGACAAAATCTTCTGTTTAAGGCTTAAAAACTGTGTCAGGAATTTTAGTTTTTTATTAAGGTCAAATAGAAAAGTAAAAGTAGTCAAATAGAGTCGAAACGAACCCATAAATATGCTTTAAACAGCACGTGTTCCGTATCATTAAACCTACAGCCTACTTGTATAGATAAGACGTGCATAAGTAAGCGAAAGTAGGTTCATTTAAAGGCTTTAAACGGACAAATAGGACCTTAACTTACCATCATCATCGAAGTATGCATATTCTGTAATCAATATCAACTCGGGAATCAAACCCGGCACCAACGGCTGCTTACATCATACGCGCCAAAATAAACTCCCGCCGAAAAAACACACGTCAATCAACAAACACAAGGTTAAACCACCAACTAACTAACACTGAAATTAAAACAATAGTTAACGTCGATCAAAATAAATCAATTCAAAACTGCTTTTATTAGTCACTGTGTGTAGAAATCTAGTACTTCCAATCCTTATTCACAAATGTGGAGTCACTGTCAAAAACAAAACACTAAAGTTTGTAAATACGTAATTTGTAAACGAAAAAATAGAGTAACGAACGACACCTCCGCCTCAGTTCACGGCACTGCACTGACTGGCGACAGCGTGGTATAGCCGTATAGCGGACCGAGGCCCGTCTACCTGATAACGCCCTCTCACTCTAACACACTACCAACACACACGCGAAACAGAGACAGCTATATAAACACACGGTGTGTCTGTAAAATTGCATTTCGGTGCACTTGGTTTCTGGTTATTACTATATCGTGTTGACTTGGAGTTAAACCATGGTTAACGATACATTGGGCTCAGAAATCAGTAGTGGAAGTTAGTTCATTCACAATTCTAGCATAGTCAGCCTCATCATTTATTTTAGGATTTTTTACAACGTTATTAATGTCAGTTTCTACGGGTTTTAGAAGATGAGTGGGTTACAATATTGTCCATGATCTCATTGTAGAAAATTAGTCACCCTTTCAACAAAATTCCCTTACTGACATTGTGAGTTCCATTTCAAAATTTCCTTATAAACTAGTCATAAAGATCCAAATAAGTTCATAATTTTTTGCTCCAAAGATTTCAAAGAATCCGTGCAAAAAAAAGCATCAGTTTGATTTAAAGTTTTTACCTCGTCTTTATTCGTATGCATTTAAAAGAAAACAATTAAGGATTTTAAATATTTAATAGTTGCAATTACCATTTAAATATAATGGAAACCAAGCGAACACTTAAAAGAAATCCCCCGGTAGTTTAATATTCAAGCCACAGCAGCTGCAAATTTGAAGCAAAAATAACTTTAGCCCAATCCAAAACTTAAGGAGCATGAAATAGAACGGGATCAACAGAACAATGCAGATCCCTAACAAAACAAGCGGCATGACCGGAACACGACAAAAGTTCTTGACCGGGATACATAAAACAAGACAAGGGAGACATTCACCCAGCAGACACCCAGCCACTCAAATAACCATCATAATTCAACTGTCAAATTTAAAATTCCATCCTGAAAATTCCCTTAAACTTTCAGCCTCCATAAAAAACTTTTTTATTTCAATGGTATTCCCCAAGGCACTAAATAGGCCCCTATTGTGCCAGTATGCCATTCTCCGGTACTTCGAAATAGTCACGTTTCCTAAGGCCGTTGGAACGTAAATATTTTAACGTGCCCAGCCAAGCTCGCATCGACAAACGGAACATGATGCTATTTAAATATAAACACCTGAACATTTATAAATGTAGTACAATGTGAAGAAAAGTGTTGCTCCAAGGTTGTCGGCTACAACTTGCTGGAGGATACTGGGTTATTCATAGATTTCACGTGGATTTTGTACTTTTCCGTTTAGTTCTATGGTGATATAAAAATAACTCTGTTTGATTGTGTAGTTGTGTACTGAATTTACTGCCCACACATGGCTACTTGGCGATGTTGAATTGAAGTAAGAAAACTATTTTTAACCTTTATGTTCTTCATTAACAGGTGTAAACGAAGAAAAGTCCGAGGTTTTTCCCTTAAATTTTATTAAATCTCATCCCATGCATTCACAACCGATAAACATTTCCTTTACATTGTAAGATTTGGGTTGGGTAGTAATTAGAAAGATGCTTTTATAAATATGACGAATATCTCTATTTTCTTATGAACTAAACCAAGTTGATTCAAATCAAGCTCCTTCAGACAGAGGATAAACTTTAACGTGCCAAACTTCAACTTTTACCTAACGTCGTATCGTACCTACCTGAACGGCACAAGTTCAGAAGTATTCCAAACTTAAAACTATACCCGGAATAAATTCAAATCACCATAAACCAGAAAAATATAGAGACGTTCAAAAGAAAACAAAGGAACTGCATAAAGAAGAGGATATAAAAACAAAACCATATAACAGGAACACCGGTAAGGAAATTGAATCTGCTATTTCCAAATATTGCTCGTTTAAATTCTGCAAACGTGTCTTAGTTATGGCACCATGAACATTCAGATATAACCAAAAAACCATAACCCCACGCTCCCCCTTATTACAAAGATCAGGGGGATCAAGTTACAATGGATGATTGTAACAGGCTATGTATGCTTAGATCAATGGCGTCTAATAATCTACGGGAACCATAATAATGTTTTGATTGGTTATGCATGATCTTCCAAGTGCTATCGAGTTCTTTACGAGATCAGAATATTTAAGCGAGGATTTTGATCTCTGACTTCTATGAGATATTAAAACTGTATTTAATCTCTTTGAATGTGTGAGAGATAAGAATGAAAACAGTGCAAAAAACGATTCTAGTATGCCGCGGTATTATGATAAAAAGAAAATGGAGCGATATACGTGTACGCATAACTTCAATAAAGTGTTCACACATATTATGTGAATGTGTGTAATTGTGACGTCAGCCCATATGTCTGCTGGCATATAATAAGGAGAGATGTGGTGCAGTGATGTCACTCGCTCAATACTAGTGGCCAATAAATTGTGAAGATGCCAATAAAAGAGTGCATTTAATTTATTAAATGGAAATTATTATTAGATTAAAAGATAACAATAGCACAAAAATGTATGAATATAATTGCTAACTTTTCCTATATGTATAGCTGAAATGCGAAATCTGTTTTACTGTTACTGCCGGTAGGATAGTTATTATAGTTAATTACTTAACCAAAATAGGTTATAATAACGCAGAATAAATGACAAAGAAATAAAAAGGTCTGTCAGGTGTGGGGTTCGAACCCACGCTCCCTCTCGGGAACCAGAGCTTAAATCTGGCGCCTTAGACCACTCGGCCAACCTGACTTGGCAATTGAGCGCCAAATAAGGCATTACACCAATGTACATAGAAATGAATCATCTCATATCAGCTAAATGATTAACAATTATAATTGGTTTTTATTGGAAAATGCGTTCTCTGAATTGGTTACACTTAATATTAATGCCATTAAAATAAATATTTCACAAGCGTTTGTGGAAACGAGAAAATATTTCCTTAAAAATTTTTCAAGCCAGTTTTTTTTGTACTTTTTGAAACATTTCATCCATTTATATTGCTTTTAGATAATTCCTTAGAGCAAGCGCGTATTGAGCCATGAAAAATGCAAGCGTTTCGAGGGAATACGTAGAAATCCGTCGAATAGCATTGTTAATATGCAAATAGTAGCCATTTTTCACGAGTATCTACGTGAGGTTTTAGAAATACTTGCTGAACTTCAGTCGTTGTGAACTTTAGACATAAAAGTGTGAAGTCCTGAGCTGGCAGGGATTTTGGCCTGGTTTATACCTAAGATGAAGACGCTAGTATCTATAAAGAAGATGGTATAAAGGGTATTTGTGTCAACTAAAACTTAGCGAGACACATTTTTCGAAGTTAGTTCTTGGCTTAAAATTTTACGGTGTAAACTTAAGACATTCGTTTAAACAACAGCTTGGCCCTTCCGATTGCGGCTTGATTAAAAATCTTCCGGGAATAAATAGATGAGCATCTTGCTCCAAGTCTTTACCTTACTGCAATAATAATGGGCTTGCAATTTTTAGAAAATCTCTCTGTATCGAAACAAAGGAATTAGGAATGTTCATCCTAATTCGAATGTCAGGTGAGAGTTCGGTTTCAGGCCATCACGGTGCAATAGATAAATACGATAAATAAACGTCATTTCATAGATAAATGCGTACATTTACACAACATTTTTTCGTTGTTTCGTCACTACTGCAATAGTAAACTACAGTTCTTATCGGACTTAATGACACGAACCGTTACAAATGCGCCTAGTTTTACTTATCGCTACAAATTCTTACGATTTTAAAAACAAGACTGAGCATGGTGTTATCAGGATATTTTAATTTTTTTGGAAGTCTCCAAAATTGTTATTCAAAAGTATGTAACTATAATTTTAAAACTAAATTACTTAAGAACACTTAAAAGGATGTGGTTGAAATTTGGCACACATGTGCATGAATAGCTGGTATATCATATTCTTATATAGGAATTGATACAAAAAGGCATCGAAGACAGTAATTATAGGGAGAAAACCACAGGACTCGGCCAGTAAAAAAAAACCAAATGAAAGTCGCAAATACTTTTAACTTACTCTCAATCCATAAAAACATTCGCCATACTGCCCATTTCGCACGTGTTTTTTAGTCACCCCTATTTTTGCACCGAATCCCGGGGGCTTAGCAAACAAGTGCAGCTTATTACCACATTACAAAGTAAAGCTATAATGATCAATCATCCGCAGGGGATCGCACATGTGTGGTATGAATACAGTTTCATCATTTTATTGAACAGTTGGTCAACGATTTTTGTATAGCCTGTAAATTGAATGACAGAAGGGGCGATTTTATGTTGCTAATGCTTTTTTTATTTGTGTGAATGTGCTCACCCATCTAATTTAATTAATTATTGTAATGCTGTTTCAAATAGATTTAAGGGTAGATAAGTATTACACCAATTCAAAAGTAGCATACGAACTGGGTTTTTTTAAAAATAGTGTCTAAGTAACTAGCCGACTTTTATCAGCTCAGATTAAATCCATCGTTTCTTACTACGGTTCTGTAATCATATTTACTTGTGACAAATGCATCAAATATTATATTTAACTTCCATCGGAAACCCTAGTTTACATTCATTTTAGAATTTAGGTAGTGACATCTATCCAACAACAAAGTAACTAAATCCCTGTAAAGCGTCCAATACTAATCAAGTGGGTATACTAGTACCACAGTTTAGCAATAGATGGCGCTGTCATAGACAATAAAAACAATCACTATATTTAACCGTTTTAATTAAATTAACGTAATTCAAACTAAAGCTTTTAACTATTACCCACTATTTTCACATCTCTTGTAAGTTCTCTATTAAGTTACTGCGTATTCATTCTAGATGGCGCTACTATCGCCTTTCCAGTGTCATTGCCCGATTACAGTAAAAGAGGGTTATTATTTTTAAGATTTGGTATATTGTACTTATGTTTGCAAAGTATGTTATCAATGGATGAAGATTTTCTTGGCAGGATCTACATTGTAAATGATTTGGTAAATCTTAGCTTGGGAGATTTTTTTATCCTTTTAATTTACTATGAAAATGGCACAGGGGAAATATTTTTATTAAAATTTCATTGATTACTATGTGCCATAAGTATTTTCGATTGGTTTTTCTTAACCCTGGTTTTAGAATCTAGAAACCGGGACCTTAAATCTATGAGTCCTAATATGTTTTATAATTTATTGAGTAGTTTTCAAAAAACGGAACCAGAAATATTTAAGTAATTACATATATTTATCTATATACCCATCGACGGATTATACACATTTTAAAATATTTTGGACCAACAGTATACATAACAATTTAAGAGAAACGAAACAAAACATTATAGCGATAACAGATAACTCTTTTTCAACTTCCTAGCTACCTATAACACACTCCAAACTGATCGCAACCATTAACCCTCAAAATACAATTGCGGTTACTTTAAACCAGTAGACCAAAAACCACAGCGCGAAATTAAAAAGCATTTGCACTATCAAAAACATTCAAGGCCATCTACTAATTTATTCGCTATTAAACCCATAACTAACAAAGTACTTACTTGTTTTAAGTTTTAATTATTCCGACTGTCAACCGTTTCTCGGAAATCCCGGGTGAACCGGGAAGTAAGGAAGTATAGTGTCGTGACCGGAACTATAATAATCGCTATTATATCGATACCGATATCCTAGATCTTATTTGACATTGTCTTGTGGTGATGACGTCATAAATTACAATTTAATTGAGTATTGTAGTGATATCCGTGTGAGCGTCCGGATATAGTTCTTTGAAGCTGTCAAAGCTTTCGAGAACAAACAGTAAACAGATCTCAGTGACGTGCACTTGGAGAGGGTTATGCCCAGCAGTTGACTGTGATATTCTGATCATAATAATATTGGACAGTACAAGCCTCAAATTTTGTAATGGCATCCGTTCAAAAAGTTGAACGAAAGTTGCGTGTCCGGCTAATTAGACGTTCGACTTAGCCTATAGACCTAGCACCTAATCAATGTCAACTATTTTGGGATTTCGGGGTCAAGAGCCTCAGAAATGACTTCAGCGCACGATAAAACGGCGGTGTGGGGTCAGTCGGACTTGCACCGGTGAAAATGCTCTGGTCCCTTCCTAGTTCCTTGTGTATACCAAAGTATGCGCGTGTTCTACACGGCAACAGAAACTCATACTCATATCTTCTTCTTCTTCTTATGGTGCCCTCTGCATCTGAAGGTTGGGAATCATTAGGACCATTAACAATTTAGACACCGCATTCCTGGAAGCCTGAAATCTAACTTGGACCTATTCCACCAAGACACAGTGAGTGAGCTTCTTATCAGCCTAAGCTCCAGGATTCAGTGATGGTCCTTACTCCTTAGTCAGAATATACAAATAGAAACAAACTCGCTATAAACAGACGACCTCTTTATTTTACAAGCAAAAAGCTATGACTTCCACTAATGCCACCACGCACCCCAGCTGCTCAAAAAACTCCTCATTCCTCCTATAGCCCAACGTGCAGAGCAGAGAGAAAAGCTTAGTAAGTAAAGAAAAGATTTTTTTTAATATTTATTTAGGTAACTTAATTAAAATAAATACATTACAACAATATTAAACAAATTAAAATACAAGTCACAAAACGAACGCTGCGTCCGCGCAGTTTTTTGCAAACAATCTTGATTGTTGATACGATAACAGTGGGCCCTTGTCTATTCAGCAAAACGTTGGATTTGGAAAATGACCTGAATTATCAAAAGTATATCGCAAAGTCGACCTTATACCCTTGTGATAAGAATGCTGGTATGATAAAATCAAAGGTATATGATGTTTGTTGGACTTTGATTCGTAATTCAATCTCTGCGGGTGGTCCAGACATTCTATCACGTAGGCATTTTACTATAAGAAGACCTGATACTTACATTTGATACCTAAGTTCCTCTTTTTAGCAATGTTGTTTCGAACCTTTTTTCGGAATTATTTTTTTTTTGTAAACCTTATCAGCATACATATTTTTTTTGTTCGTAAGTATCAAAGTAACTGTTAAAACTGGCAATATCTAAATCATTAAAAGAAAACCTATTTTTGTAAGCCTCTTTTTACCCAGGATTCTCCATGGACGTCTTTCGCTTTGGAAAAATATAGGTAGTTAGGATGATTTTTTCCGGTCCGCTCCCGGCAGTCGGCTTTGCCAGTGTTTTCCCCTTGCTTTTAACAGAGAGCATGATATTTCCTGAGTTCCTGTAATAGTAAAATCTGCGACTACTATCCTTATCCTGATATTTCCCTTTTACACCAACCCAAAATTCGTCGATAAATTGTAGATATCTTGAGTCATTATTACAATGATTGATGGTTTATTCAATAAATTACAAGAGGCCATCTTCATAAATATAAGGTAGTAAAAGAGGCCTATACGACATCACGTCGTATAGGTCTCTTTAGATTAGGCCATTTATGTTATATCTGTAATAACAGATATAATATAAAGACAGTATAAAACAAAGTCGCTTTCCTCCATCTGCCCTCTGTATGCTCACATTAAAACTATGCAACGGTTTCTTTTACATGGAATGATTTAAGAGGATGTTTTTATTATAATACATAATTAGCATGTACTCGTGTGTACCCAGGATGCTTCGAAGTTGGGTACATAATTTAAATTGAATAAAATTTTCAAATTATTAAAAAAAAAACCTAGCTTTATCTTGTGTTCTACAGAGACGCGTAGGTACATTGTAAGCCTTTAATTCTAAAGCAAAATAATGAATAGGTGTATACTTGCCATTTTTAACTTGCCAAATTATGTTTACTTCTTCTTACGCTCAGTAATAATCATCAACCGGTACTGTCCATTTAAAACATTATTTCAACAAAGTATTGAAAATGTTAAAATTGTTCTTGTTTATCGACTTTGGACTGAGATTACGGAATACTGTCACGAGATCTTTTACTTAGTAAAGAGGGAGGCCGTATAAAAAACGAATAAAATATACTTATTTAAGTCGTTTTCCTTTATTTTTTATTCGATCTTAATTCTTAAATAATAGCTTTATCTCAGAATGCTCTAAGAGCTTGATCAATGGAAAATGCTTCGCGTGACAGCCTGCTGGGAAACGGATTAAAGATGAATGGAATGTTTACCATAAAGCCATGATTTTATGTTAAGGCCAGTTTGCAGGGACAAGTGGAGAAACCAGGAAGAAATCATTGCCTAGCAATGACACAATATGAACAACAAAAAAGACGCTAAAACATAATCTTGGGCAAATTTCGGAGTTAACATTAGTTCTTTTTGGAGCAAGACAATGCTAAAGGAGCTTAATTTTATATTTTCTCTTACAAACAAACCAATTTTCTATTTTGCTTCGTCATCGTAGCTCCATATTATAGTATAGTCCATATCAAGATACATCATATCAAGTTATCAATCATATTAAGAAATGTAAATTCAATCGGAAACCGGGAAGGTCAAATATCTCGTAAAAATTGATTTTGTTTAGCAAGACCTGTCTCTGACCGGAACCACATGGACGTATTTACGCAAGCGGTCGGTACCGAGCCCCGCGGTGATAGTAGTTAATGATAGTCCTACTAACACCCAGGCCATGCTTTATCGGGCTATATCATAGCACCATATCAAGATAATCTTGTATTATCAATCAATTTAATAATGTGCACTTAATCGGAAAACAAGATGGTCAAATTCAACTTTTAAATTTATTTTTTTTACAAAGTCTGGAATCACACATAACTTGCGTATTTGCGCAAGCGTTCTTACGGCATGGCAATAATTAGAACGGGACATACGTCGGACTTGCACTAAAATCACCTTGGGTGTAAAGTTAGTACAAGTCCAACATATACCTCAGTGTACCGAGGCGTATGTTGATTGTTGAAGTCAGTAGAGGCAAAAAAAAAACTGGGGGCCCCAGAACCAGTCCGGCAAAAATTGCACCATAATTTGCAAACCCGTTGAAAATAGTTTCAATCATAATCATCAACTAACTAAATTAAAAACAAATTATCCAATACACGTGATGTCTTTTGCAGCTGCAAGAACAATCACCTCCTTTTTCGCCTAGGTGTTACACAGGCTTTTTATTTTACCCATACTGCGACTGCGAAAATCCAGGTAGTCAGCTACCTGATTTCATTTAAAGCCATTTAAACGTGAAAGAGTAACAAGCATCCATTCCAAACAAACTTTTGCATTTATAATATTAGTAAAACACTTAGTGGTTGTTTGAAATCTAAACTAAAGTGAACTAGTGATGAAGCTAAAGTGGTATGCCAGGATCGTAGCAAATGGAAAGATGTGGTCTCTGCCTACCCCTAAGGGAAAGAAGCGTGACGTTTATGTATGTGTATGAAATCTAAACAAAAATGTCATAAAAACAAATGAGAACAAAATAATAATAAAATTTTGTCTATTGTTTGCCACATCTGAAATACCACACACAGTTGTTAATTAATAAACACGTGTCTACTAGCATTTATATTGTAAACACGTGGGTTACTTACCTATACCTATTTCTTAAGAATTTCTTTTATTTTTTTATTATTATAAAAGAAATAGGTATAGCTTCATATGTTATTAGCTGAGCCCGGTGCTGACTACGTCCGTGTGGAATTTAACAAAAAAAGTGTTATAATTTTACTTTTAAAATAAAATATATTTTATTAAATTAAATTAGCCTAAGTTACTTTCCATTGACTGCAAAAACTGAAAATAATATTTTTGTGTAGGTACAATATTACACAATACAATATTATAAATAGACAATGTAGACACTCCGGTTGTATAGATTTTGTTTCTATGACTCACAGATCCAAAATATTTATGGTTTGAACTCAAATTCATAGTGCTGATCGTTGACCTATTTAAATCGGGTCAAAAACCCGTAGGATAAATTATGCGAATAACGAGATCGCCAAAATAGGACTTACCATATAACGGGCTTTACAAGGAAACATAAATATAAACGTGCCGTACAGACAAATATTTATTTCAATATGACAATAAATTTTAATATTTAACTTGTCTAATGTAAGAGCCTTATATTTCCCATAATCACAATAGATTTTCACGCAATTTAAATTGTGCATGCAAAACAAATATTTTAAATCTCAAGTATAAAACCCGGACTTTTTACCGAGAACTCAAAATATGACTTACCCATTGCACCATTCAGATTTTATTTTAAAATACAAGCTAATTTTAGCACCTAAAAAACAACGAACTAAGCTACCTACTTCCAAATTATTCAAGCGTAAATGTAAGAACTGAAACAACTGTGATAACGGTTGTTAGTGTAATTACACACAATAAACTTGAAAACAATAATACAAACAAAGTAAAGCTACTTGTAAAACGTAAAGTTTGCAGTTTTTAAAGTCCTTGATTATAATTTTTGCCAACCATTGTCTATTTAATATAGCAACATTCACTTCCTCTTATTATTTGTAATTATATCCGTTTTTAGTTTGTAATTTTATTTAACCATCAATCTCCAAGAATTTGTTAATGGCCTAGTTTCTATAGTTATAAAAACCGTGGTCTAATAAAGTACCAAGGATTAGATAATAATGAAAAGATTATAATATCCAAATAACGGTGAAATCTATGAATGTTTGAAAAAACATGCACATAACAAAATTTGTAAGTTTCTATAACGTCAAAAGCATGTTTATGCGCAGAAAGTAAATACAGTTAGATCTAATATCTTATACAAACACTAGGAGCAAAATGCCATGACCTATACAGATTAAAGGTAAAACTAAATCTAGGTCTAAGGTGCAATTTACTAAGAATAGAAGAAAGAATTCTTCTACCAAAGTGTTTAAAAAAATAGATTACATTGACAATATCTCCTTGTCTGTGATAAGAACACATTCAAAGGCATGCGCGAATTTTTTCAATGAACCTATTTAGATTTGGTGTACGCGGCAAACCGGCGTGTGTTAGTTTCTCACAAGCAAGCGTCGGAGGTGGACGCGAGTGTCGCGCGCGCCATCTACCTCCCATTGAAACTCGTACAACGTACTCCTAACTAAATGTGCATTTAACTGTACGGATCTGTATTTATGAAATAAAATGTGTAGAACGGAGTGTGTTTTGGCGTTAGTAGCCCTGTCCTTTGGGGTGGCGCATTCCTGGGGTGAGTACGAAGGGATAATCAGCTGATCAAGCACATTTAAAACACGTGCTATTTTCTAATTTTTAAGTTATGTAACACGTCGAGGTTTCTTCCGCTAGGAATATGTGTTACCGCAACTGTACCTGTAGTAAACGTAATAATTGATGGAATACTTGTGTTGTAGACTGTATTCGCTAGTGCGTCAATAAGGGTGTAATTCGCTTGGCGCCAGGCGCCATTGCCAGGCGGCCGTGAGTCACGTACGCCACTGAGCGTTTCGCGTATACCCCTGCTAAGTAAAGATGCGTTTTAGATTGATAACAAAATACCGGCGCGGGCCGGCCGTTTACATTTGGGCGTATTATATTGCTAAAATTTGGAAATAAGTGCTAAAATTGAACTGTATGTAACTGAAACTAATGTAGTTGCTGGTATGCTTGTTTACTAACAGCTACATGCGATTTAAAAAGTATTTTTTGTACTTTACGATAATACAATTTCATTTACCGCTCAAAAATACATAACAAGCTAAATACATTCTACTTTATTTTAAAACCATAATATTAAAGTTATAATAGTTAACAAAATTCTAGTATTTGTGTGTTATGTAAGTTCGTTGAAGGATGACATCGGTATTGTAGCGAGGGCGACTGTAGGGCGTAGGAGGCGGGAAATCTGCAGACATTTGCGGCGGGCGGGCGAACAATATACACGACACTTTTCAGTACTTTTATACATTCTTAATACCTTTATGTACCTTTTTAGACTTGAAAATGTATTATTGTTGTCATATCGTGACTTTATAGTCATAATAGAAAACTAATAAAGAGGGTACCTACTTCCTGAAAATAAATATATGTAATTCTAAAATGAAATTCGTTAATTATATTTTATGATTACTAAACCTATCTATCCTATTTTAATTCTAGACCTACTTTTATGTTTTTCGTTCATTTTATTTGTATTAGCTCTAGATAATTGAAATTATACAGTCAGAACCGGTAAATAAACCTATTTATTTGAATACCTAGTAGGTATAAAATTATTGTAATTACAAAAAGCTCTATTGTAACATAATTAGCTTCAAATTTCATGCATGTAATATTCACATAAATTAAAATCTTTGACTTACCTACTTAAAAACTAATAAATAGGTCCTAAAATAGGTATTTATCTACCCTGGAATGTCTTTGTAAAATTCTAAAGAGGTTATTTCATGCCTAAGCAGGTAGGCACGTCTTTATTTATGTTTACACTTCTAAGAATCTATTGTTTAAAATACTAACAATGTTCAGTAAACAATGAAAACAAATGAAAGTATACAATGTTGGCATTTGGTATGCAATGAATTAAAACAAAACTATAATTCTATTTTAAAACTAATGCTTACTTTAAAAGTTACTAAAAATGAAAAAATCACTTTCGCCGATAGCAAATAAAACGTTAAAATATAGTTTTTTGTAGCTTGTAATAGATTTACTAACAATTTAAATTAATATATTTAATGGATTTAATTCGTAGTTTTTTTAAAATTACATGTACCATGTACATGTAATTTTTACTGGGCTTTTGATTATCCTTCTTTTAGTTCTATAAATTGTAAGATTTATTGCATCATCATATTTTATATTATTCTAAATACCGACTATCCATCGGATTCCATAACTCTACACAGATGTGTAGAGTTTAACAATTATTCCTCTACATAAATTTGTCACAAGGTTCGTTCCCGTACTCCACCGAAACGGCTGGACTGATTCTCTTGAAATTTTGTACTTGAAATATCGTATTGGTCTGATAATCGACCAACATCAATTTTTTATCCCCGATTTTCTTTTGGACAATAATTTTTGAGTAGGTAGTACCTAATGCGTAGGTACGAAGTATACCTACATCTTGCTTCTCAAACATCGCAAACTGCCTGCACGTTTATTGGTTGTCTGTAAGCAACATTGTCTGTTAGCATTGACCCAGGTGGCTCCAGCCAGTCATTACGTCTAAGTAGGTATTTTCTTATGCTAAATACGACGTTTAAGTCGAAGAATATACATATTGATGGAAGGATATTAATAGTCTCGATTAATCCATAATTTTTAGTAAAATTTATCGCAATTACTCTACAATTTTTTTGAATTCTGCTAAAAATATACCTTTGAGTTTTTGTTTAAATGACTGTATATGACATAAATCCCATGTTATTTTCATTATTTATAATGTGTACGATGTTTTTCTTAAATAATTTTATTGCGTCAATATAATTTGAAATATCTTCGCATTGTTTTTTTTGTTGACATGAACGTTACCTCCACTGTAAAGAACTATCATTAATTGTAAAAAAAGTACAAAAAAAAGAGGAAAACAAAGCTGACGTTAATAAAGATTTGTTTAAACGTCATTATGTAATAAGAAAAGAAACAAGTATTTAACGAAAAATAATCATTATTTCTAATCTTTTCAAACAAAGATTAAAAAATTACGTTGTACGCCCTTGAACTTACCTAATATTAACTACGTATTTTCGCGAAGTTTCTAATTGATATGACGCAGTTACCTTTAAAACTGACTTATGTCACCAAAAGTGAAAAAACGTTTTAGTAAAATCGTTCACTTTTGTCTCTCGGTCAATAGTTTGCGCCCGTTGCCTAGCAACCGTGGATTACAGTCACCCTATTCTAAAATAGTATTTGGAATAAAACAAAGTTGTCGTACACAAATAGTACTTACTCTATGTCGTATTTAAATAGGGTTATTTTATTTCGATAGCATAATTTGACTTACAGTATTTTTTCCAGCAGTATATGCTAGCAGGTAACCCCTTTGCAGTATGCACGTGTACCTTAAATTATATTCTGAGACGCAAAAAATACTTTAAAAAACATTTAATCTCTAATTACTTTGACCGCCAATAGATTTAAATAAGAAACATACTTCAAAATGTTTGCTCATATTACCCCTTTTGTTTTCACCCTTAGCGTATACGCAATAAGGTATATTTTAGAATGAAATACTTATTAAATTGAACCTCAATCTCAGCATGCAACGCGTATTGTTAGATTTCACTCAATCGTTATTAACGCCTTAAATTGGTTAGAAAATGTTAAGGCGTGATTTAAACTATAAGATTAAACGCTATTAATTAACTAATTTAAAGTCACACAGACAATGTTCCAAAATTGATTCTAAAATAAAAAAGCAGTAACATTTTTTTACCTGTAAAAATAAATTTTATGAAATGGTGTAAAGATCATGAAACGAAACAACACAAAAAATATATAAAAAATAAGCAATTAATAGTAGAGTAATTTAATTAGGTATGCGAGATTATCACAAACAAAATACTTCATACCTGTATTCAAAATAACACCAATTAAACTCCACTGTAACAAATCGGTCAATTAAAAAAAAGCCAAAACTAGATCAAGACGCTAACAAACAAAAAACCTTGCAAACAGCATTGAATAACAATAAATCAGAAACTGTAACACTTTTCTATTGTAAATTATTTAACAATTGCAATAATTATATCAGAGTGGTCGCGATTCGCTCGGTACGCAAACCTTGTGTTATCTCAAGGAAACAGTGCAGGGTGGGGTATTACGAAACGTGGAATCTGAAGGTACTTGAGTTTCTTAGTCATTGATAATGTGTATGTTAAAGTGTTTGTCCATGTAGGTACCCTGTAAATCAGTGTTTTGCAATGTGTGAAGCGTATGAGAAGTATGGCGTATGGCCCTGCGCACATCGCTGGTGGCGTGGAAAGCATTTTTAAACTTTATTCGGCCGATATAAGAATTCTTAAAACCGCAAACTTTTGCGCCGTTGTCATTAGTTGATGTAACTTAAAAGAACATTTTTAGCAATTCCAATTAAAGAAAAGCTCAATGAAATAAATTTATGTTTAGTATCTTTCTGTAATTCTAAGATTTTATATATTCAATTGCAGTTTATGCGAAAAGATATCGCCATCCAGCTTTCTTACGGCAACAGTTTGCCTCTAAACCTCATAGCGTAAATTTATAGTTGTCTACAAATAAACACCTTATATGAAACGCCCTTAAGACACACGACACTAATTAATTGCTCACTTGATACAAATGGCTAAGTCACCAGGTGATAAATGTTAAGTGGCACGTAGGAAACCACTTTATCAGATCCTATTATAGATATGCAGTATCGTTTTTTTTATATTTTAGGATTTCTGTCGCATTAGAGTAAGGTTAATCATGATAAATGTCGATATTTTTACTTCCGAAACATTATTGTGCAAGATTTTTTTTCTGATAGCTTTTTAGGTATTTTTCCTGTATTTTAAAAACTTTCCGCTGACCCTTAAGAATTGTCTTATTGTTAGACAAAAATCTATTTACAAAAAAGTGCACCAGTTTCTTCTATCGTACTCTTAAGCGGGTTTTCAGCTACCCTCTCTTCTTTTTTATTTTGTTTGAGGGACCCCATAATAATCCTATTCATTGTTGATTTGAAAATTGCTAAACCTGTAGGAAACTATAACTTAAACTATGAATTATCTTAAATGGAAAAGCAAAGAAAATTATGACCCATGTTCTATTACAATAAATTTTCATTTCTAGAAAATATGACAGGATATAGCAATAGAGTCAAATAAAACAACACGACTAGATGTAAATAGCTGTTTATGCAACTGTTTAATATGCATCAACATCAATATTGTCACTAAATCGTGAGTTACAATAGATAAAATATTAAATAGCAATTAAATGTACATGTAAACATATACTTCTGCCTCGACGACTCTGCATATTATGATGATTTCTTACTCATTGTTTACCAAGATATTTGGGTAATATCAAGTCTAATATCACTAAACTCTTTAAATGCAATAGCTCGTTAACTGTACCAGTAGCAAATACGGTAATAATAGTACGAAAATGAAGTTTTTTCTTAATTTTATTTGTAAATATTAAAACGGCATACAACCAGTTTCTTCAGCACTTTATTCATTGCCGCACGTGTCAATGAACTCTCTATACACAACGTTTTACTTTTAGTTTAACTACAATCGACTAGTGAAACTCATTAATATTAAGCGTACTTAGGTATACAGGATATTACATTTATTTAAAACCATTTTCTCAATTAAGATACCTCTAAAAAGTATCAATGTCGATTGCATTTGCAACAAGCGTTTCCTTTTTGCCAAATAATTTGCAATCTTGAAACCACAAATGTTTTAAAAACAGTAAGAATTAATTAAAGTATACATTTTATTATTAAAGGATTAAGGTAACCATGTCTGAGGTTTCCTAAGCCAGGCACTGAGTATATTTTCAATCAAAATTGCAACCTAGCGCGTATTGACATTCGCGGAAATAATTGAAGGTCGAAGAAAATATTACTATTAACACTTGAGAAACTAGCATGATTGTAATAATAAGGTATGTCATTAGACCATAAGAAATATACGTATACCTTATTGACACATTCGATTTACAAAGAACTATTTAAGTAATAGTTTTTTTTTTGTTAATCGTTCTAAAACTAACAGCCTTACATCTCGTTAATGCCAATTTGTCAGAATGCCACGCTCAGCTCACGTTACTTGTTACATAAAAAAATTGGCACAAGTTCGAACTTCAATAATTGTGATTGCATTCATAACATAAATTCTAATACAAGACAAACTTAACGAAATTATGTCCGGCCGTGCCCCAGTTTCTAATCATTGTTCCGACTACAATAAAAGGCAAAGGTTGTAGTTTGTAGTCGGGCAATTAAAACGGGTTTCTTAAATCGGGACGAACTAAATCGCGTGATGATTCTCGAAGCCGATGTCACAATAATAGCTCTAATTATACCTTTAATTGATGACGCTTATCGATGAAACGATCACACCGGTTCGTGTCACAAATTAGTGGAAATATTGGGCGATCAGAAGGCCTGCCGCCGCGTCTTGGTGTATTATTTTTGCAGTTGTGGAAGCGTGGCACACGGCAGTGCACGTGCATTATGCACGCCTTCCTCCCATAACGACACCCTTCGTAACTAATCAGGATTAATGAAAACAAGTACCATACAGTGACATTCGACTGAAGAATTTTATCTCAAAAGTCGAATTGGCGTGAAACAATCGTTAATTTGGCTAAAAATTGTAGTCTATTCTTACTTTAAACTTATAAAACTGTTTGTGACATTACAGTTGTAAGCCTTGACAAAATACTACATCAAGATAAGGTATCTGGTACACATATACTAAATTGCGAAAAGTACAATTTATTCCTTCGACTGCTTAAATAGTAATTACTTAATCTACTTGTACCAAACATTTCGGTACACAAGACATAATAAACACATTGTTTTTATATTGTAAAAAGTCACGTAAGTTATAGATACTGCAGATATGTTAGGTCAAAAACCTTGTGGGCTGTGTTATCTCTCCCTTAATCAAGTATAACCTAGGTTTAGTGAGGGCAGCTCCCGTTTTCTACTACCTAATTAATTATTTTATCTCTTCTGATAAGTAAAAACACCGTGACATTTCTGTACCGTGGAAAGTTTCGAATGTGAAAACGGATTAAGATATGATTCTTTAATTAATATTAAGGACTAGCTATTGACTGCGACTCCGCCCGCGCGAATGCCTTCAATACCAAAAAAACGTTACCTCTCTTTGACGCAGTCGGATAAAAGTAATTTATTTGTTAATTCAGGGTATCAGTTAACGCCTATACCAAACTGCATCAAAATTCAGCCTTTTAAGCGTGACATAATAACAAACATCCATCCATCCATCCATACTTAAAAACTTTTACGTTTATAATACATGGTATTAATTTTTGGTAAGAACTGATTTGATTAGTGTGACATTGGACGTTTATAATTAGATTTTAGCGTCTTAAAATGAGCTAACTATTCTAAGACGCTCGCCCTGTTGTGTGATTTCATTATGGTCACGATAGTGTGAAGGTTACAAACTTTCCTGAGTTACGGTTCACTAACACGTATTGATAGGGATCGCCCGACTAGTTTCGGTTCCAACCGGAGTCTTTAATCATGAGCTGACGCAGCGGCGGGATCACGAGACAAATTCGTTTGTCTTTAAAACATTTCTAAGTATTATATGCATTATTTATAAATAATTTACTATGAAGTAATTAAGGACGTAATGCACAATTGTCGTCCCATTCCTGAGCAAAACTTAATAGCTATATTTTTAAAACTTGCATAAAAGCCCAGATAATATTTATATCATCTGTAGTAAATCTATTACTAATTGGAAATGACAAGTTGCCAACTGATATGATAATAAACGTTTTTATATGTCTGAAACTGTAAAAAATAAGTTATTTATTAGGTACCTAAATAATGATAACGGTTTGTTTTATCTAAAAATATGTTCTCAGTATCGAACGAATGTATGCGAAACAAATACTTATATACCTATATGTTATTATTAAAAATATATGTATTTTGATATCGATGCCCCTTGTTGGGTGCCAATTTAGACCGAGTTCACAGATAATTATTGTTATATTGAACTGTCTATTATAGTTAATGATTATATTTAAACTTGTGTTTGTCCTTAATTGTTATTTAAATATTTGATAATAATAATTCTATCGTTTAATTCTCTTTGAACTTGACCCTCACTTATTATCTAGCTTTTAACTTAATTATTATATTATCTAGCTTGCCTTTAGAATAATAATTATGTATAAATATATTGTTAGAAGGATATTTATGGTAGTGAATTCGGATACGGGATTTTCTTTTTGAACCATAATTCGTTTACTTTGTCTTCTACAACTTGTTGTTAAAATAAAGTTTTCAAGGTACTCGTATTATTATCACTTAATTGTGTACGTACGTGTGAACCACAAAGTCCAAAAATGTGTTTCACCCAAATAAAACGGTATCTATACTAATATTATAAAGCTGAAGAGTTTGTTTGTTTGATTGTTTGTTTGTTTGTTTGAACGCGCTAATCTCAGAAACTACTGGGTCGAATCGAAAAATTATTTTTGTGTTGAATAGACTACTTATCGAGGAAGGCTTTAAGCTATATGACATCACGTTGCAACTCTTAGGAGCGAAGAAATAATGGAAAATGTATAATAAACGGGGAAAATTATTCATCCTTGAGAACTTCCGTCGCGTGCGCTGCGAAAACGGTTCAAGATACCAAAAATATATGTATGAAAGAATTATTACTATTTAAATGATCTAAAAAAATGTCCGCGACAGTATATGTCTATCTTTTAAGATTAACTCACTAGAACCGTTTTTATGGTAATCAAATTCGGTCGAAATTAATGCATTTGTTAAGAGATGTATCAGGTTGTGGAGTTAAACATAATTATGTTCTTTTAAAAATTTAAAAACTAAATTGTCTAAAATAATAACAGAAAATGACGAGGACAAAGTCATGGGTAACAGCTATAATTTATAAAGCTAATAAGGTTGTCCGCAAAAATAAATGATGCCCAAAATAATTATTCCACGCGGACGAAGTCGCGGGCACAGCTAGTCAATGTATAAAAACCCCACAAATTATTTTACTTTATGTCTGTTATCAATGATAAGAAACTAAAGACGTCTTATCTGCTACTAAAATATAAATTACGTCGTTCGTAGTAAAAATAACTTACGAATATTTAGGATTGTGTGTTCTAAAACAGAGAGCCTACTACCACCGTTAAAAGTAATATTATCGCAGTTGTGGAAGAGAGACGCCGCTCTATGCAGAGTACTGCGCTCTCACTCCTCGACAACTACAACAATGTTAGTCTAAGAGGTGGCGGTCATCATCATCATTCCCCTGCCCTTATCCCAATCATTATTTGGGGTCGGCGCAGCATGTCTTCTTCTTCCACACGTTCCTATCTGACGTCATCTCGCAAGTGACACTTTACACTACAGCCATATCATCTTTCACACAATCCATCCATCGTTTCTTTGGTCGTTAAGAGGTGGCGGTATCAGAAAAACAAATGCCTTTTTAATAGTCTCTTTGAACCCACGACCTTTCTTAAATCAGTATTTTTTTTTGTATCCATAGCAATAAAGAAAACAATGATCTGTCAGTTTTGCTCGTCATATTTGTAAATATTTGAACCAAAAGTGTTTCGCGTCACGTTCGCGGCAAGGTCACATAATATCGCATGCGATCGAACTAATTAAGTGTACTTGTAATTAATCTTTATGCGCCTATATCTAGCATACACGTATATAATAGTTATAAGATACTAAAACATGTTTGTTTACGTACTGAGCATGTGATTCGAACATATTTATATACTCTAGGTTTAGGATTTGAATGTATGTGGGCACACTATAACACAGGGATTAAATGCCCTGGTATCAGACTCGTTAAGAAAAAGTTTTGTTATAACTGACTTGTCATGAAAGAATTATTTTTAAAGTAAAGTTATTTATTAATATCTGTAGTTTATTCATTATTAATTTCTATAGCAGGACTTACAAAATATGAAAGAAAAAACCGAATTTCACGAAGACTTTTTAAACAAGATCGTTTTTGTCTGACCTCGCGCCGTTTGACTGCGTGTTGCGTAACTGTGACGTAAGCCATTGTTTATTTAGTTTAATTAACGAGTTATTTGTATGTATGTGTAACGTCTTTCACATAATACTTCTTTAGGTCATGAAGGGTCAAAGCGAAATTGTTTTACCGATAACCTGCACTGATATTTATGCTTTTTATTATTTATTTTCAATAATAAAACTTATCGAATAATAACAGCATTTATCATTTTTAATTAATTAGTATTATTTTTTTATACTTTTAATTAATTGCATACGTGAGTTTTTGAGTCTGATAATGATGACTTTGTGCAATATCAAATAATTAAAGATATTTAAAAATAATTACCTATTTAACTTTCTTTACCTATAAAAACGTCACGTACCTTTGCCTGCTTGAATTAAAGTACAGAACAGAGTAACTGACTAAAATAAATATATGTTTTTTGTTTTTAAAGACGCGATTACCAACTACTTGTTATTTAATTATTGTTTTTATTTATAAACCTGTAGAGAGGATAAAAACGAGTAGTCACTAAGCATATTAATTACCAAGTTCTAACTGTTTTTAATTAGTTAAAGGCGGAAGTATAATATGTGTTAATTAAAACTATGTACAGCTTAGACGCAATTGTTTGGAACCAGTTTTTAAGTTAGGGGAAAAATAGGGTAACGAGAATTATAATGCTAAATATATTAATTGGTAACTTAAACGGATATTTACCTACTAATCATAAATTTTAACAGCCTGGTTATACCTACTAGATTATTATATTTTTAACTGTAGGTATAAAGAATGTTTTGCCACGTATGAAGTGTGGCACATACATGACAATACAATTCCATTCTCAATCAAAGGCCACGAGGAGACTTATATTTTAAAAAGTACCTGAAATATTTAGGTACAACCCTTATTTTGTATTATTTAAATGCTAAAACTCTGGATATTGTAACAACACTGTAACTAAAACGTTAATTAGCGTCACTTTACACGTAAAACTAACTAGGTTATGTGACATAGTATTGAAATAAACTTTGTTGCTCACTACACTCAAGTTTCTGCGTTATTTTAGTACCGACACAAGTAACAAGGTACTCAAAATCAATATAAAAAGGTTTTGCTTCAAGCAGGCCTTTGTCAGGCACTTCAAAAACGTTGACATTAAAGAAAATGACCGGCACTAAACTTTTTAAGATCGTTAAATAACAAAACCAATATGTTACAGCCAATTATAAAGCAAAACAGACAGCAATACAAATAAATCAAAAAGCTTTAAGTAGGGAACTTTAAATTTGATTGTAATCCGCCGTAAGTATTATAATTAAAGTAACTAGTGGTACCTAATTATAGTAGTTAAAAAAGGAAGCTTAACTATGCCAATAACTTTGAAAGCTTTTACCTCTATTTTACCCTATTTATGGCATCCGCCAGCTTTTCTGACGGATTAAGTCCAGTCCAATCAATTAGATGGATAATTGACTAAATGGATAAAGTCCCGTACAGTCAGAGTCAGTCAAACAACCAGAGATTATCCTAAATAATTGGAATTATTTAATATAATTAGAGATGTTGCAAATGGTGCTTTACTAAATATTTGGGAACCAGATTCAATTTACATCGACGCAGCTTTAAAATAAACGCGTAAAGTTTATACCTACTGCTACTTACCTACACATTTTCAAGCAATGTAAAAATATGTGCATTTTTAGGTATTGAAGACCGACGACGATTTTCAGGTTATTGAGCTATTCGTTTGAAACCTCCGTTGTTTTTGTTCTGTAAGTCATTTGTATTATAGTTTCTGCTTTAACCCTCTAGTCAACATCACTCTAGTCTTATCCTATTCTGCCGAAGCCTATCTCCACCCACACATTCCTCATCCAAAACGAATGCTCAATTCGTTCAAACAAGTACCAATTTCACAGTATAAGCACTGATTGTCGGCGCGCTCCGATGACCCAGCGTAATTGAATACATACTTAGCGACGACAAAAGCTTGAAAGATGAAGCCATTGGGCTCCTTGTACATGTCGCTAGTCACGTACACCATGGGGGAAATAATGACCCCCTTCCTTCCCCCTGATAGCAGATTTTTATGTTATTCCTCTGTGCTGGCTAATTGTGTATGTTAAGGAAAATTTGTCGAATGATATGTGTTATCAATAGTTGGTAGTTTCACTTCTACACTGATTTGGTTGCTTTAAGTTTTAAAGTAAGTTTGGACTAGAGAAGAATGCAGGCAAGAGTAGTAAAAGAAACTTAAAAAAGCACAATATTTAGTCTTAAAATTCTTCATAGGTCCTCGATGCTTTATGTGTTCGTAAAACTAAAAAATAAATGAATTCAAACCACTTTTACATGTACATCTGTCCAGACTTGTAACGAACCGATATATGGGCCGCGGGATCGAACCCGCTCTTACGAGAGGTGACGGTGATTTATTACTGTCTAGACATTTGACCATCTCACAATTGTTGAATAAATAAATTATATGTATAAATTATCATGAACTTTTGGCAATATTGCCATCATGAATCTAGACTGCGTCAAATTTAACTTCCAAATGATAAAATAAAAATAAAGTGTGAAATAAAATAATGTCATGCAGTCAATTTCTATCAGTAATGATTTACTCTGCTACTTTGATGTCTAAATAATGATATCATCAGATTTTTTAACTCGAGATACGTTTAAAAACAAATAAGATATCGCGGTATCAGTTTGATTTACGCGATGACTTTCGACTTTCAAGAGCAGGAATGGGGCGTAGGCTCAAATATGGACACAGTGGACCTGCCCCGTACGTCATCCAAACTTGATTTTTATAAATTCGTATGCAAGTTTCTTCAAGCAGTATAATTTCTACGAATATTAATCAACTAAGATATTAATATCCATTGAAACGCCAAGATACACAATAAGTGTTTAATTTAGATTTAATTGCGTCGTATCGCAATCTGTCTTGGAATGCGACAAAAAATAGTCGTTTTAGAGACTTCTGCGTAGTTTTGTTTCAAAATACCAAATATTAAAGTTGATTTTATCGCTTACCTTGTGTTTAAGAGGGTATTAAATAAACTAACTGTGCTCACGTCACCTTGTCCAAGTTTTCCTATTCTTAGAACGTTTACAGGATGTTTAAATCGGAACTAGTTGCTAGTTACTTGATAGTAAATAACAGTATTCATAAATAAATCACACCTGCATTCTAAGAACGAAGCTTTTTGTACAACCTACGTCATTACGGGTCAACGACAAATCACTTCTTGATAAAAGAGATTTGGTCGTCATAAATAAACACGTGAACCGCGCCGTATTCACAAACGTCACTCTCGTTTGTCGACATCAGATGACTTTTAATGATTGCAACATCATTGGTTAAGATTAGCTCCTCCAAATTACATGTTATGTACACTTAATGAACCGTAGGTACCATCGACACAAAAATATTGGATAATTGGATATACACGTGATCTCAACTAAAATATCTACATTGCCGATCTTTTCATAAGTAATTTATATTTGCTAACAAACTACTGTAAACCGAACAGCTGTACATTGAAATACAGTCGCATTATAAAATTAACCACTGTACGGTCGATTAACCGACGGTAAGCAAACGCCTCGTGTCCTAATTTAAAGTATACTCGTACATGTCATTTTATCGATTGTCCCATGTGAATTACGTCAAGGCTTTCTATCTATACCGAATAGTCATAAAACTCGTCAAACCGTCGTCGGTCTGTACCGTTTTAGTACCGAATTCTAATGAGCTGCAACATATTTGGAAGCAATCATTTCCTAGTTATTATCCATTTTATCGATACGTATGTATTTGATAAGATTGGGGAATTTATTTTATCAATATTTTTAAATTATTCTCGCATTACACGGTCGTTCATAAATGCGTTTAGTTCAAATTTTCATGCAATTTATGGAATATCAAGGAATTAGCGACAGTCAATCAAATTTAGTGGTAATAAAAAGTCCTATAATTCATCTTTATGGTATCGAAATAAGGACAGAGATAAATGTTTTACTGGTGTGAATCAACCGACTGTACTTGAAAGCAATATAAATAAGATATGATATAAATATATTAGGTATGATATAATCATAAAACGTTTAAAAAGACACTAATCATAAAATATCAAATAACGTATAATAACTTGCAATATAATTTCTTAGATTTCTATCGCGAACCGATAAACATACGTGCAGTGATAATATCTTTGATATACGGGAATAGTTGTAATTTACTGATACGATAATACGAGTACTTGACAATCACTGGAGCATTATCGTTGTAAATAAGTTTTATCTTATTTTGCTAAGCTAATCGGAACCTACTTTTCTGAATGATGGATGGTGATAAATTTGTCGCAGTTATGTTTCGTAAGCACCTGCTTAAGGAAGGTTATTTTTGGTTTCTGAAAAAGATAATACTATGAATCATCGTTTATTCTTAGGCCCTACGCACCTGAGGTTAAGTAAGTCTAGTGTACTCGACGCCTTAAGTTTCCAACGTTGCGTGCCAACTGCCAAACGTTTATAACCTGTCTTGTCTTCAACCAGAAACCTTAAACTTCTAAATGTACGATACCTTGTCAGTTTACAAAATATCGTTATCAGTATCGCACCTTTACAAAAAATTGACAATAATGGGATTAAAAATTCGAGCAGTCACTATGGATACTTTCACTTTTGTAGACCACTTTCATATCTGCGCATCTACCATCGCCTCAAAGATCTGAAAATTCTAAGATCTTCCCAGAATACAAGGTTTTAAAATCTCAAGGATACACCAAAAGATCAATAGCCATCATTGTAATGAAAAACATCTATTTTAGAATTCCGAACCATTTTACTTGAGACGTAAGATCGGGACGCATAAGTACCGTTATTTGTGGTGTATCACGTTTTCTTGGCACACCGAATAAAATACTCAACGATTCTGTCGACACTTTGGACTTGGCCTTATTTAATTGTTTTTAAGAATATCAATGTGGCCGTGGGATGTCGGGAACTAAAGAACTGTAGGTTCGGAACAGGCGACAATCGCATCATTAGTCAATAATCGTTTCTGAGAAACACTGATCTAAGGTTGCGTTTTTCTGTCGCATCAAAGTCTGATGTCTTCCTATCAATTACTTGATTGAACTGCTATTAAATGGTTTAATGAGCAACTCTTGGAGGTCTCTTAAGGTTTGTCAAGTATTCGGAACTATTTGAGATTCTCTTGCAAGACCGATTTTCTCCGAACTCTCCGGTCAAGTTCCTTTAAACCATATGACTTCTGCTGCGGCACTTATTGTTGGCTTGTTGTGTGGCAGAATGTTATGTTGTCTATTAAATATAATGATAGGTCGTTTGTTCACGTAAGTAAATAAGGAGCTGGATATTGAAGGTACTACAAACTATTAGACTATCTCCTTTGATGTAGACTGGACGCGAATAAATAGCAAATTGATTTAGTGACATGGTTTGTACCATCAAAGGCTAGATGCACTTCCAGCAGCAGACGATAATTTTATCAATAGAGAACCTCGTTAGTCGTTAGATAGTTATTTAAAACACACAGTTATCTAACTGCCGATAAAGTTACTTAAGTTTGCCGGAAATTGACCGTTAGATGTAGAATTATTATATTATAGATACTGTTTAGAGTATTTTACTTAGACTTACTGCTTAGTTCCGTATCCTACTGGGGTTTTATCTGTGTACACAAATCGGATTTACCAAAACTATGCAGTATTCCAACATGTTCTCATAATGTACAGTTTTTGTCCACGTCCGGTTGTCCACTACGTCAATAATAATAATATAGATCATTTAATACGGAATGTGTATTGAACAGTTCCGCGACACTGTATAATTTATCATAATAGCCCCTCGTTACCAGGCCTGCTAGATCAATCAATTGATTGCTGTTATTTTAAATCAATATATTTACGGCTTTTATGTGTGTGATATTGAGAAGGTTATTAATTCTTAGGACCAGCAGGCAAGTTTCATACTAAAGCAAAATACTACGTCTCAGAGTGTTAATTTTAAAGTTGTGGTAAGACTAGGTTCATTTTTCATTGTAAATCCATGCTAAAGCAAGTAAATGCTCGTTTCTTTTTTATCTGGAGGAAATATGAGGCCTGGAGAATGGAGAAACGATGAAAGAAAGCGGTGTTTTAAAATTAACTACTAATAACTATTAATGTCTGTTTACTTCTTTGCTAGTGTAAAATAGCTGTGTTATTATACATTGACCCTTACGTTCCTGGACAAACACTTAAACCCAGAAAATGTGTCTAATTTTAACTTAGTTTATCTACAATCACACAAAATACAAGAACCAAAATCTGTCTTATGTAACTTTAGTAACGAAAAATTAACTTCCTGGTAAATTAGTTTTATACATTAACAATACGTAGGGTAATATTTTACATAATAATAATATGGATTATAAATTCTGTATATAATTATTTCCTTCTTGGCTTTGCGATAAGCAACAACATGGTATATACCGTGAAAACCCCCGTGTATAGGTAAATGTTATCGTATATCGTATTGAAAGGTGCGGCTCCAACAAAATAATCGGTATTTATAACGATATCAAATGACTATTGTATTATATAAAGTCTACTTCATATACATATGTTATAGTAATGTCAACCGATATACATCCTATTGCTGGACACAGGCATGTTCCCATATAGGGAAGGTTTGAGCATTGATCACCAGGTTAGCTTACTGTGGGTTGGCGATTTCAGTTTCCAATATTTGGAATCCAGGTTTCCTCAAAATGTTTATCTTCCCTGTTTGTCAGTGGTGATTTAAAATAATTAAGAAAATGCTTAGGACTTGAAAAACGTCACAAAGGTACTGGCCCGCGGTGGGATCGAACCAATGATTATACCTACCTCGTGCATGTAAACCCATACTTAGAACCCTACATTCTAGAAAATTAATTGTAATTTGTAATCATTCAACCATCATTCAACAATTTATCCGTGTGTTGTCCGGATATAAAGAATAGCACCACCCCATATCCTCCACTGGGTGTCGTAAAAGGCGACTAATGGACCTTAAGACCCAGTGCACTGTACCAAGCACCTTGGGTCACCCGAATGGTGGCGGGTAAGCCATCAACAAACGCATTCCCAAAGAGGGTTAGTGTCAGGCAGGTGGCCGACTATAAAACCATAGCCAAATCTTTAAGCAACATGTCTAGAAGACGTGTTGCGCCGACCCCAAGTGAAATGGGATAAGGGCAGGAAGATGATGAATCATTCAACCATTGCCTGTATCAGTTGTAAATACTTTAGTTGCGGGACAGTTCCAAGTTCATATTATAATTATTATAGGCTGTCGAGTTTTCTGAAAAATAAACGTAATAACTATATGTGTACGAATATCAGCTAGATTTAGTTAGCTTTATCAAATTTTCCTGTTTGATAAGATTCATTAAACAGATAGGTGAGCCTAACGCGAAAACAATTTTATTAATATACCGAAAAAATATATTATTTCCTCTTGTAAACTGTATACTATAGCTCAATACCATCTCACAGTAAGTATGTTCTGTATTTTTAGCTTATTTATCGTTTTGTTTTTTAGTAGAGATTGTTCAGAAGTTTTCCTGTTGCTTTAGTAATAATAAAACAAAAATATTACTTATAGAGTAATTTATAATTAACAGTATTAATCAGTATAATTATGAACAATAAGGTTAATTGTATTACGGGTAGCCTACAAACAAGTTGAAAAGCCATTTATTATGTTATTATCAATTTAATTAATTGCTTTCTTTTTATAACTACAAAGGATTTATCGTTCAAGTATGCGACTATAAACCTATCATTTCTTTGAAACCAGCTTTCAAGGAAGAGATCACTTTTGTAGCCATTGTCTTGGTGATACCGTAAAGCGGAAAACATGTGTTTGACTTTACTGTTTATCTGCTAAAGATACACTCAACCACATACTTGGAGTCAATAGCTCAATAGTAATATTACATGCGAAAACCATCGCTCTTTGTATTTAAATATGAAGCTTTTATTCGCACAAAGTGACCAATATTTTTCGTTAGATTGATTGTATGTGTGTCACGCAGTAATCAGCCCTAATTGAACAGATTTCAAGTTAATGAGTTGTTTATTTGCATTACGTAAATCAAAACTCTCATTTCATCATTTTAATATCAAATAATCTACAGGCCAAGCGTGATGATTAAAAGTATGAAGTCCATTCTAAGGTCTGTAAAAGACCGTTTTTAGCGATAAGACATACTGGCACCATGTAAATATTTACTTTTGACAAATTCTGAGGGCCTGTCACTATCTTCCAAAATAATATTATTATAGTTGTAGAAGCGTGACAGCGCACTACACGGCGCCCGGCGAAGGGAGCGCCTCTCTTCCATAACTAGAATTGGTGGTAGGCTCTCTGTACTCAAGTAGTGTGTAAGAAAGAGTATTTTATCGAAAGCTCATAGTCCAACGATAAAAAGGTTATTTAAAAAACCCAACTGTAATATAATCTTATTAGCACTTTGTGGGATAACCCAGCCGGCTTGTATTGACTTACGTAGCAGAACTTAAAACGAGAATATTTCGGCAAATAAAAACATAAAATAATTAAGTTTACAGGAAATTGATATACTATTTTAATTCTAAATAATGATTGATTACTGTACTGCACATTATTTCTCCCACCGTCTAGAATTCTGTATTATATCAATAATTTTGATAATCATAAGTATTTTTCTTTACAAAGTTGACTGGCAACAAAAACAATATTTCGCAATGATTCGGGATTTGCATTGACTACGTGATGTCGACGTTCAATTAAAAAATCATATGACTTGCGTTTTTTCTTGATAAATATACTATTGTTGACTTATTTACACAAATGTTCCAATTTACTTTTACTAAATAAACGACGATGTTTATTACTTCAGCAGCATACGGTATGGTTGCTAATTATTAAAAAAAAAAGACGTAAAAATGGTAGCTATTATGTCTGCTACAATAACAAAATACCATCAGATTAGTTAACAAACGGTACTGGTCTTTTACAACTGTTTCATACCATGGAGTTCGTGATGTTTTCCCGTATAACAGGCTTATTGGCTATTTCAGTTGGTTGGTAGACAAAAAGGCCAAATGCGAATTTCGTATCTATCAGTCCTTTAGTTTACTTAAGGCTTAGTGGATCCTGGAGCGGAAATGCCGTTTGGAACGAGCTGCACTGCGTGTTTTCCGTTTGTAACCAACTTAAGCATAGTTCAGTGGATCAGGAACAGCCTGCGCTCATGCTAACTGAATACTGCATAGTTCTACTAAAAACACTTTAGGCTAGGTGGTTAAGTGGCCACCAACTCTACCAAGGACTTATTTCACTTTTGTCCTTATATTCAGTTGAGCTGAAGGACTAATTTTGTTTTACCACTTACATTATTCAAGTTGTCCAATCCAGTAGACGATTTGACTGTTTATCAAGACTGGCGCCAACCAGTTGAGTGGTTGTACAGGTGGCATGGGTTTTTTAATTCGTCATCGTAGGTAAATATTTTGTTGTGTCACTCAACATTAATTAGAATATGTACTCCAATTTTTAAGATTTAGCGATAACTAACTATACATATAACGAAGCAAGCTAAAACGTATTTGATGGTTAGAGAAAACATACATACTGTTTGTTTTTTCTCTAATCATCAAAATATACATTGTCAGGCAGTAGTGGACCAAAACATAACATTTTTATCAAGACAGTAGGTACTGATGAAATTATCTGAGCACATAAAGGGATACAAAAATGTATGTTTACAATGTCTGACTAAGTTTTAGCCTACGTGGAAGTAGGCAGTCCGGAGATAAATTCTGGGAGCAATAACTTGTGATAAATCACGGTGAAGCTGGTAATGGTGAACTACACTCAAACTATGAGCAATTTACTGTAGGTACCCACTGACACCTCCTGACAGAAAATAGATTTATAAGAATCATTCACCATTGTCAAGGGAAATTGAAGTAATAAAGTAAAACGCTTACAAATTGCTTAAGTTTGGCGAAATGTCTGTTTAGCAAGTGATTAAAAAACTACAATCTGGATATTAACGTTTCAGACCTACAGGCCTTATCATAAAGTGAAACTATTGCAGTTGTGGAAGCGAGACAGTATACTTACAGTGTAGATCGACGTCTCTCTTTCTCAACTGACCGGTACTTACTTTAAGAGGTGGTGGCACGCTCCTAGGACAGTCAATCATAACTCCTCTAGACAATAGTTATAAATCATAGCATATCACCTTGACATCACAAATCACTGGAAATCACCTAGATTCAGAAGACCTTGTATTTGTGATTTTGAGACTGGAATTCAGCACAAACAAAAAATAATCACGAATGTGATTGTTTTGTAATTGGTCTTACTTAAGTTATATACTCACTGCCGTACTTTAAAAGTTAAAAGGATATTTACCTAGTTAGTAAAATAATGCCGGTGCATTGGGTCGCGGGACCCAGACCAGTGGCAGGACTTTTAACGTAGCATAGTACTGGTCTACGAAAATATTATATGACACGCTAAAAAAATGGATTTATCATAATATAAGAAGCTTACATATTTTAACGACTCTATCGATTTTTCGCTTAATGTGTCTGTAATATAATGATTTTCTGTAGTTAATCTTGACTTTATCGGATTATAAAACATCACCGACTTTCTAGAATGTTCTAAAGAAGCTACAAAAATAGATAAATCTGTATGAACGATTATAATAATATATAATACCAATTGACATTAATCTTTAGTAATAAATAATACTACTGTCTTAATACTTATTAACACGCATATTTCGTGACATTGCGCATGACATTGAAGGCGTTTATACCACAAGTACTGCGCGAGCGCAGACATGAGAAACCTCTAAATAAAGTAAATAAAACTTCTTGTTTCTCAGATACAACTCGACTCTGATAAATACAAAGATTTTTTGATGTATTGATAAAAATAAATATGAGGTATTCTGGATAACATGTAGAAATTATATGTAGGTATGTCCGTTTAGCGTTGCGAGCCATCATTAACCTACGCTATTATAGCATGTGATAGTTAGGTTAACGCGATAGAATTTCAAGTTTCCTGTAATTTGACAGGCTGGTTGTGAATACAATTGTTACTGTACTATCGGCCTCAGAGATAAAGTATGGTAACTCGTGATACTCGGAAACATAAATATTTATAAGTTGCTTGAAAGTGACGTCACAGTCCGTCACATAGTTCAGTATGCGCCTGCGCAAGTGATGTTTCCTACGCATGCCGCTGTTTACACTCCACCTCGATCTGTTGGGCACGGCAAGTTCTAATGAAGTGATGATCAAAACATCTTACTGTCGAGACAACTAATAAATTACAGTAGATCTATAACTGTTTAAAAAAATCGGATGTTGTAGGTAAATAATAATCAAAATGCGACAGATTTCAGGCAACGGAAGTCACGTACGACATTATAGACTATTGCGAAATAAAATTTAAAGATAGACATTGAACCTGCAACGGCAAAAAAATAATAAAAGATGATTGTACATTTTTGTTTGTTACCCAATTTATCAAAATAAAGAACTGTAACATCATGATGAATTGACTCGATGCAATCTAGGGATTTAATAACAATTAATCAAATTGTAATCTATACAAATGTTCAAAGATGAAAGAACACAATATGCAAAATGCATTGAACATTGAACCTGATGAATTATTGGCATTATATTCTTTAAAAAAAGTGGTTGTTTTGTGCGTCAGTACAATAATGTCACTTAGGATTCACCTCGTTCGAAAAATATGTTGCAACGGAGACCATGATGACAGCATATTATTTAAATATTTTAATGTTTGATTGATTACCTTCCGGAATATTCTTCTGAAACTTTTCTTCGTATGGTTGATGACCATCTGTTATCAAAGATTAAAACGCCCATAGGTCTCTGGCATGGAAAATTACTTCTTTCCTGTATTTGTTGCGATACATCTAAATTAATTGGGGTATTCCAATTTTTCGGTGAAAAAATTAACAACGTTTTGAACAATAGGTATTGAAAGACTAAAAAGTACTAACTACATTTAAAATTCTAATATCAATGGAACATCGTAAAAACCTAAACGATGTCTGTCATCGCATTTACAAGCTGATTATAAAAAAATACCTACTAAGAAGTAAGAAACCGCCCACCCGCAGTGCAAAACGTGCTGCATACGCTTTTATGAGGAGCGTTTAAATTATTTGCATTGTTTAGCATACTAAACAATACTTAATAAAATATTATTACAGTACATTCATGTTCTTTTCCACTACTTGGTTGAGTAGTCGATTTAACTGCCAATAATCTTCTATAATCCTTGGAGTTCTGCTAAGGAAGTTCAAGTCCATTGCTAAAATATATAAAAGTAGAAATAAAAAAAGGAAAAAAGCTGAATATTAAAATTCTAATGACCTCTTGACGTTTCTTATAAATTTATTAAGACTTTCTCTGCCGTCTGTCCCACGAAATTGTCAAAAACAAAGCGAACATTAACGCTAAAAGAGACACAAAAAGGATACAAAAAGACAATAATTATTATGAAATAATCTTCATTCCATCATTTTATAGAGGATATTTCCATTTAAGTCAGCTATTCATCAATGTAGTTCATACTAAGTTGTATTAATGACATCTTGACAACAAGGAACTTAATTATATTCGAAGTACAGTAGACAACTTGCTGGCAATAAAGTCCACTGCAAAAATGCACCATAGTTCCTTGGAATAAAATTCAATATATATTGGCACCAAAATGTAGCATTACCTAGTGTTCTGATATATTATTATGTGAACTGTGACATCGATCGTTAAGATTGCTCGCCGCCAAGGTATCGTCGTGGTCTTGAAGTGATAAGCGGTATCAATAGACAATCAGTGAATTAACGTGACTCAATGAAAACGAAAGGACAAATTCCATTTTAAAATAATTTTGTCTGGACGAAGCTGGGCCAAAAGCTATAAATTTACCACACAGCTGGTAAAACAATAAAGAATATTTATATATTATAAACTAATAATATAATTTCTTTACTTCGTTGCATCACTATTTGCATTTATCGTGTTTTTTTGCAGACTGATAAAAATGCACACTATTCAGCAATTTAAACTTATTATTCAAGGTTTGATAATTTTAATACAATACCAATTTTTTACACTTACAATTATGAAATAAAATATATTTTTTTGTGTTATATGTATATCAAGTTTTATAGGCTCCAAATACAACATTCATAAAAAATCTTACATTCTTGCGTGAATTCAAATCATCCTCATTCAAATCTGTTTGACGTCATAAAAGTAGCTCAAACTAAACGATGCAGTAGAAAATTTTAATAAATTTATAAATTTAAAACTCATTTCAATCTTATCACCTGGCTTCTGTGTTTTGATTGACGTTCTGTACTTAGAAGTACAACTAGCACTTCAAATTAAATCCTTATAAGTCGAGCACTTTAGTTCCCGATGCTATGGCAACTAGTACTTAAGAGGCAATTTGTTATCAAGTCTGAGTCACAAGCACTCTTTACTACAAGCTAGACGCTGTCGTTATGTAAGATGTAACTAACCTCCGCAATCACCTGGCGTTTCAGTCACGCGACCACAGCTAACGGCGGCGCTGCCAAACTATGCGAAAATTGGCACTTGCAATAATTACATTATGTAACTCATTTTTTCATTCAACGACACTCTTATTTATCTTACCTAAATAAAGAGTTTATATGCTATAATTAGATACACTTTACGTAATCAAACAAATAGACATTTCTAAATGTTCTTTATTCTTGTTACAGATATTGCCGTGACAACAGGAGACCAACTAGAGTTTTACAGCAACAAAACCAAAACACACAATGAGGGCGTTCGGTTCCGAGACCTCACAGCTTTAGCCTACGATGCAGTACACAACATGCTGCTGTTTGTCGACAAACAGAGCGACAACGCTTCAATATTTAGCTATAACTTAGGAACCAAGAAATACCGATCGCTAGTTAGAAGAAGATCGTACGAGAACATTCAGGATCTTACCTTCGACCCAGTGGAAGGAAAGCTCTTCTGGACCGACACCAATGAAAGAAGCATATTTTGGATTTCAATGAAACCCGGCTCCAAAAACAATGATTACGGAAACCTGTTAATCAAAATGGATGATGAAATTCCCAGAGCCATAGCAGTTGATAGCTGTAGAGGGTACGTTACTCATAATATTTTCCAAACTAGCAAAAAATATAAGCTTCGTTATTTTTGACACTGATTTACAAATTGCAGGTATATTTACTGGACCAATATTAACATTACGAAGCCAACGATAGAAAGGGCTCGGTTTGATGGCAGCGAGCGCGAAGTTGTGGTAGGCACCGATATCTACATGCCCATCAGTCTGGCTATTGACCAACGGACTAAGCAAATAATCTGGGCAGACGACAAGGAAGGCATACACTACTCGATAGAAAGTGCGGATTTGAATGGAAAGAATAGGAAAACGTTGTTGGTTGGTACACATCATCAACCAAATGCGTTGACTGTATCAAAAGATTATATTTACTGGGTGGACTGGGGTTACAAATCAGTCTGGCAGTTACCGAAGGATCCACCAAAGGATACTGAACCTCAAGAGATCACGGCTTTCAACAACGACTTACCGTTCGGAATTGTCGCTAACTATAAAATTGAGGATCAAACTCGTGGCGACCCTGAGTGCAAGGAGCTGTCAAGTCTATCTCAAAACAACTCTGTGATCAACGAAACTTTCTACATTCCCTCGGACGTCGGCCTGTTCTGTGTCCATGGAATCAAAGTCAATGGAAAATCCCTCTGTAATTGCACACCAGGGTACACCGGCGAGAGATGCGACATCTCCGTCTGTCAAAACTATTGCTTCCAAGGCGACTGCAGTTTGACCAGTGGTGGTCAGCCCACATGCAAGTATGTGATACATTAATTATTTACTTTTCGAAAGTCCACAGCACTTCGATTTGCAAATCCCTAAACCTTTGTATCTTTTTTCTGTTTTCCAGTTGTAACAATGGCTACTCCGGCGATAGATGTGAAGTGAACGCGTGTACTGGGTACTGTCTCAACAACGGCATTTGCACACTAAATGAGAAGAGCGAACCAACCTGCCAGTGTTTAGGAAGGGATCACGAAGGTGCGAGATGTGAGACTCCTATAATTTATACTACAACAACAGAGGCGCCACCTAAAACTGAGACCAACCAAAGTTGCAAGTAAGTTAAGTTTTATTAAAGGATATACTCATGATGACGAATTTTGTCATATGCAATCTAGGTTTTGTCACAATGTATGCCTACTTTTATATTACGCATATTATGAGGATTGATAGATTCCCTCGATATAGTTAAAATCACATGAAGTAGCGATAGCGGTAAACTGTCATAGCACATAATCTTGTTTAGCTTTAGATAAATCTTCCATATCCGTTGACAAATATTAACCACCCACATGATTAGGCCCATAACCTCCTGTAGGTTTTATGTTTACTTTTGGTTTCGAAAATGTAGCAAAGGTCAACTACTAATTGCTATGTCAAACTAAATAAATTCAAGGCATAAAACGCAAAAAGGCATTTAAGGAACGTTAAAATTACAAGTTACCGAGTTTAGGTGCACAGTTCAAATACGTCATTCCTATAGAGAAGAACCGGCATGGAACTCCATAGAATATTCATAATTATTTGTGATTAAAACATTGGTTTTTACACTTATTTCACTCTCTTACTGTAGTTTATTTACAGTGCGCATTTTATAGGTAAAAATTCTAACATATTTTACAATTTTCAGTTGCACCACCTCGGAGGATCAATCAGCAATAGCGTTTTCATCTAAAACTAATGAAAATGGCGACTTAATAGAGGGATGTTCAGCCTGGGATCCAGTGAGAGACCCTGTTATAATGGTGCTAGGAATACTGTGCGGACTGCTGTGCTTAGCCTGTGCCGTGCTTATAACTAAAAATCTGCAGCTGAGGAGAAGGCCAAGGTATGTCTTATTAATATTAGGTACTACTACTTTAAAGATTTAAGCGGTGGAAGAGACATGAGGATAGAAAAAGCGACTTTTTTATATTATGTAGTGATAAACGCGAAAATATTTTAGTATGGATGGATAGATGATTGTAACTCTTTCACGCTGAAATAGCTGGATTAATTTTAATGAAATTTGGATTGGAGTTAGCTGGATTAACAGTTAACACATAGGTTACATTTTAATCGCATGTATCAGTGGGGAGTAATGTTTTTGCATTCGCGCCGGCGAAGTCGTAGGCAACAGCTAATTATACAATAAAGTCTCATTTAAAAACAATGCGAGAAATATTGTCGCTATGTGATACATTGCGGTGCTGAGCAGGTCTGATAGCAATAGTGATGTTTCTGCGCCGGTAATGTTACTCAACTCGTACAATGTTTCTCGTATGGTGTACACCAGCTTTCCTATTATGTTATGTGTATTTGAAGTTATTTTCAACCGGTAAATTGATTTGAGTCGGAAAACCAACATGGTTAGGTAACGGTAACCTAAAACTAGCAGATTAAGGAAAGTATAAACCATAAACTATTCTTGAGTTGAAATTATTCCAGAAGTGTTCAAAATTGGCCCTTAAAATTTACTTAATTACCAAAATTGCAATAATAACTATAGAAAATTAAACACTTTTTTCCTAATCCCATGGTTTGTTTAACTTGTATATTTTATGTATCAGTTAGGATGAAGCTGCAATTAGAACTGGGAGGAGTGATGCACTTAGGTATCTATAATTACGTCACTTGATCGGATTGCCAACTGACATTGTAACTTCCAAAATTAATTTAATCACCAAAAAGTTTATTTTTATCTGAGTGTGCTCTTAAAACTGCACCTATTGCAGCTATACCTATTAATTATTGCAAAAATAAATAATGTCAATTTTTGCAGCGTAATGCGCATGTTTTCAGTTTTTGTCGCTTACTTAATAATCTAATCCCTAAAGTCTTTAAATATATTTATTATTTATACATCATAATAAAGACAGACTTAAGCTCTCGCAAGCTGATTAAGATCTATATTTACGACTATTATGATCGTGCTTATCACACAAACATTTGCATTATGTAGGAATCGAACTTACAACCTCTGGTTTAGTAGACAGGGCCACTAACCACTAGACCAATATTCCTTTTATCTCTGTTTCAGGATTAAGAAGCGAATAATAGTAAACAAAAATGTAACTCCGATGACAGCGCGGCCCGATCAGTGTGAGATCACCATCGAAAATTGCTGCAATATGAACATTTGTGAAACTGTAAGTACCATCTCCAATTCTCCATCACACAAAAAACTACCAATTTATATAAAACTTAGAATAAATAAAGATCAGCCTGAATAAATGCGCCGAAAGTGTTAATATCAAGTAAATATTTACTGCGGTCGTAAATAATGCGACGAATTATTTAAATTGTTCCACCGTATCCTAGAACGAGTTTCGAATTAATTACATGTCAGAACATATGTATTGAATATACCTACATATTTACTGAAGGTTACATTATCTTATTATATAATTATAAATCTACTTATTAGGTAGGTACCTGCCAGATTAAAATGCATGTAACGTGTAAACTTACAGATTACCAAATAATTTTGGATCACGCAGCATGATTCGGCGAAACTAAACAACAGATAAATAAAAAATATAAAGACGCGTTTCATTGAAACTTACTTTAGTGAAAAATTCTGATACAACGCATTCACTTGTTTAAATAACATTCGAACATTATTAACAAATGAATGTCAATAATATAGGTATGTTTATTAAATACTGGCGTGTTGTTGACACACTTCATTTTGTATACATTTGTCACGTGGCGCGAAAACAAGACGCACTCTTTATAGACAACTGTCATGGCGACTAGTTTTTTTTAACCATGTTCCATAAATATTAATTGTACAAAAGTTTTTATTACATACTGAATTCAGCTTGTCAAACCGTATTAATAATTAGATAACTTACGTACTTAAATATCTCAATATTTTTCTTGTTACGGTAACCCTAAACATCTAATTTATATTTATTGACCTATCACTACAAACGTCAATATAAACATGACCTTACTATGTTTGCATTAGTTAACGTGTTCTTTATATCTTAATAGAGTTTAAGTTAATCAATAACATAATACTTACTTAGTAACAATTATTAATTTATAATCAATACAATGTAATACAAGAATTTTCCGCAACTTGCAAAATTAAATGCAACGGTTGACTTTGTACAGTTCAAGATGTTATGATTAGTACAAACGATTTAAAGGTATTTAAATAAATGTAACTTATAAGGTAGCATTTGTCACCCTTTCAAAAATTACCAAGTTTAGTCTTTTATGGGGATCAAAGTTGAATATCTAATCTCTTGAAACACAAAACTATATGATAGATATAGTAAATATGTCTTATATCAAAACACGTGAAATGCATGCAGTTGCAGATAAACTATAGAGCTTTGGTGCATTATCTCGTGTGAATTTCCTGCTTTCATGTACCTATCGCGTGGTATCGCGACATATTTGTGACCGTCTCAATTAATCTTAATGGTTACTTAAGTCAAATTTATTGACACAATAAATTGTATGTATGTAAGGGATAGTTTACATTACGTAATTTATTTATCAATAATACCTAAAATAACCTAATTTGTTTATACTATTATATTTGTATTTTTAACATCTTTAATGACTTTTGATAAAGAGAGAACCTATCGAAAGAATATTTCGTATTATCGTAAATTCACAAGGATCTCAGTAGGCCAAGTACATGCACATAAGAGGAAAAACTTTATCTTATTATTAAATTTCATTAAGTAGTATTTAAAATGAAATAACATTGTCACACAGGTTGATAATGCTTTGGCAAGTCATCTGCAATGAGTATGGGCTGAAAAGCCGTCTATCAAGGTTCACATTTTGATCTTAAGCTTAGCCCCGCATGCTTTGAAAAGCACCTGCTTACTAACTGTTTTATACTGTTTTGTTACTTTAAAACAGCTGGGCCCATAGACAACTTACATATCTTCGAGCGCTATCGCTGATGGATCCCTGAAATCTATTGGGCTGACAAGACACAGTCATGTCACTGGTCGTCTGTCAAAAATGAATGTCATACCCATATTTTATTTCGTGTTCTACTCCAACGCAATGTAACATTGTCTTGGCCCTCGTCAAATAATAAACAAGTAGTTTAACGCAGTAATATTTATACTCATTCGTTTTAATAACTAACCGAAAATTTACATACAGACACATACTCATTTAACACCATAATTACACAAAATCATTGTATGATGGATGGCTAATACTCTTTTCATGTAATCATACTCTAAAAATATACTTTTATACAATACATGGGTAATGGGTGATATATGGTTGATAATGGTTTTTAATGTGTCAGATAAGATACTAGTCTGTTAGGTGTGAGATATAATTATGTGGGGGTGTAGGTAATGGTGCAATCTGAATAAATTGTACTAAGTAAGCCATTAGGTAAACACTAACTATATGAAGATATTGCGTAGAGGTATTGGAATTAATCAATATGGAATAGAGGTGGCAGATACATAACACGCATACAGTCAGCAACAAAAATGAAACACGTAGTGTGATTTAGAAAAACTTTTCGGAAATCACTGGACGAATAATGATCATGACATGTGATGTAAAAATATATTTGCTTTTAATTCTTTCAGCGATAATGTAGTCATCAGTCGTGATTAAACTTGACTTTAATCCAATAATTCAGTAAAGCATATATGTCTGTGGTTACGTGGTCATTATTTCGTCAATGTCTAAACAAAACAAGGACAATCACAAAATTATTTGTTATTTTCCTACGTGTATTTTTATAGCTGATTGTACATAAAGAGAAAAAATATTAAACTATATTTTATTGTTGTTTCAGCCATGTTTCGAGCCAAGATCAACGATACGGCCATCTCTATTAGATTCTAAACCAGGCAAAGAAGAAAAGAAGAACTTAATTGCTAATATGGAGTATCCGGACGACCCCTATTAAAGCTATGTGTTAAATACTGAGTGACGTACAATACTTTGGCAAGATTGCACAATATGTAAGGAATTATTCGGTAGGTAACAACGTTCAGCTGATCGACTTTTGTACGCTTTTATCAATGTCACTTTATCTTGGCAATTCAAAAGAAATGTACGTCAGAATGGGAACACATTGCAGAGAAATCGCAACTCATTACATAAATTTAAATATATAACACAACTGCTCAAACAGAAGAAACTGTTTTGAATTATATTTTTATAAGCTCGAAAAAAGGCAAATGTGGGTTTTCTATTCGGTGACAGTGGAAGCTAAATTGTTGATAATAGTAGATAGATATAATTAATCTACAAAAACAAGGTTGTTATTGCAATCCGAAAATTCCTTATATTATTGTGCTAGGTTTACATATTGTGATATTTGATTAAGGATGCGAATATGATACACGTAAACGATTACATTAATCTCTACGTGTGATCAAAGGGCTGTGTTGATGCTAAAATCTGAGTGCAAGGTAGCTAGATTTTAGTCTTAATTATTTATTTGGGTATAGGTAGGGGGGGTCGGGCATATCGTGAATACGTAAACCTATGCTAAAATTGACATGTTTATGTAGATCCTTATTTTGATAGCATTCACAAGGTGCCTTTTACACATAGTGCTTTAACTAACGTTGTAACATATCCACGTTTTAGTTCACACATCAACAGCGTGTTGATTTTAGCAGCTGTTATTAAATGGGCATTTGAGTCTGTTTCGTTATTTCCTTTCATTTTAATACGTTAGTAACATCTTAGTACACTAGACTTGTGTCAATAACGTTCTACTGGGAATTGTTTGTCCGAAAGTAATTTTTACTTGATGAAGCTTCAGCGACGTGCCAAAGTTTGTAATTTTCGTAAAACGAATTGGTTGCTTCCTTGAGAAACTAAAAACAATCGGTATTTATTAAAATAACGTGGAATGGTCTCGATTCAAAATGTAATGTAGCATTTATGAAGAATGAAAATAGTGTACTATTTGTACAGATTTTTGTTATTATTTTTAATCATTGTTACCAAATTTTAATGTATGATCATATTAATTACTTTATTTAATTATTTTATTCGACATTTCATTATAAATCATTGAATATTATCAAGGAATATTGTATGAGTTGTATGTCCTACAAAGCTTGTTGCGAGCTTATTCCGTTTTTGTGTTCATGTCACTTATGTGTCATAAGCTAGATGTTTATACACATGGCTCATTCGTGGCACAAAGCAACGTCCATGGTTCTATATGTTACTAGAGGTCTATAAAATATAAATGTGTTCTTCCATGATTCTCAAAGTACCGTAAAGACTTGTTAACTATTTATAAATTTATTAAAATGTATGAACGTTACTGTTTTACCTAGAGAATGATCTTTTCAAATTTTCATGAACTTTTAAGTACAAAACTTGACTAACTCTGAATTTGACTATGAAAGTTTAATAGGATCATCTTTATTAATGCTGTTTATGTCCTTACAACTGTGAAACTATAAATTTGTAGATATGACTTAAAGTCACTGGTATCTTGGAATCGTATAGTTGTTGCCTGTTGGTCAACTTTTATATGTAGATTTTATCAGTGCGTGAAAACCACTGGTAAAACAAACTTGGAGAGTGGAAGGTTGATCATTTAGTTAATTAATCATTGTGTAATATCACTATGTCGACTGCTTACAGGTGTCATTAACTGACTCTAGGACTGCAATGTTTTTTATATAATTACGCCAGTAATAAAATCACCTGTTATCGCGATTGAGCTATCAATACCCGACAGTAATACGGTCTTTATAAATGTTGTAAGCAGTAGAAATAGTGATGTTAACATGGTTTGGTAGAGCGGTACCTCACTTCTCGACTAAATATAAGCTAGCCTCGGCTACTGGCTTCTATCGGCTTTTTTATAATTTTTTAAAGGACGCATGCATGGTATAACGATATCATTCAGAAATTATGTTAGTGTAGTGCCGATAACCACAGTCTGAGGTCCAGAGTCCAGAGTCCAGCATGTTCTAAACAATGTAACCATTGGACAGGCTCTTAGTTTAAGAATTTGCGTTCCTATAGGTAATTCTGAAAATTATTTATCGAAGTACCTCAATATAAATATTTATTATAAATATGTTAAAGTACTATACAGAAATATATATTTTTGTACAGTCGTAGAGTAAGGTTTTTTTTGTTTGGCTTTGTATTTATGATTCTGACTGTACTTACTACTTTTTTTTTTTATTTTAACTCCAGTTGATTTTATCTTTAATCGACAAAAATTATACCTAATCTTATTTTTCTGTTCCTATGTACTTAAATTGTAGTAGTAGTACTTATTTTTTTCTTTGTTTTGATTATTTTTCTTAGTATATATTAAGCAGCTTTTTTCTTATGAAAGCACATTTACTTAATCTGGCCTATATTGTTGGTACTTAGCTGAGTAATTAGACAATTTAGAAATTACTTTTTAGTTATTAGTTTTAGTCGTGGATTAATAATATCCACATGAGAAATGTGATATTATTGAGTCTTGGTATAAGTCTACGTTAGTAAATATTGTGATTAATAGTCTCTAATATTAAATTAAAAGCTTGCATAAATATGTTTGTTTTATTCCTGTGCTATAATCTTGGTAAAAAAGAAACACTTTTACAAGTGTACACCTACCTACATTCATCAGACACTTTGAACGCCCAGCCTTAAAAAGAAATGGGAAAAAGCTATCTTCGAGATAACATATATTACTGCGGCAAAGCGTTTAAAAGTTTTGTAATTAAATAGGCGTTAAATTGCTATTAATTAAAAAGGTTTGATTTGGGTGCAGTTGACTTACTAGTAAGGACGATCAGTAAATAATACTACGAATATTTAGTGAACTGTATTTAATTATCACAATCCGTCTGACATCAATATATTAGTAATAACATAGCATTTATATTACACAATTCGTATATTCTATTAGCTTCGGTTAGTGACATGGTTCTTGCTCAAACGCATACGATACACAAGATCTGCTTTAGGCATCTGTCATTTTAACAATCGTTAACTATTCAAATGTATGGAAGTGGCTTCACTTGACAAATCGGTAAGAAAGACAGTTTTAAAATCACATAACTTTGCCTTCCGCCTTCTACAATTATTATAGTTTGTCACTTATAATTAACGGTTACGAGTTTTTTTTTTATCATGGCAATACTAAAAGTATTTCATGTTAATATTTAGTATATTCCCTTGTCAAAACCACACATTACAATTTAATATGCAAGCACATTATAATTATTGCATTTATACCATTTTATTTAATCTTATAATTCATATACTTATTAACTGGTACAGTGGTCTTATAGAAGGCAATTTGCTGTGTATATTTAAGGCATTTCTGAGAAATTTTGAGTGAATGTAATAAATTTTCAACCCGTACTACAAACTGTCATATGAGGAGTAGAATCAGAAACTCTCTGAAGGTATTGTTGACTTACAACAAACTGTATTAAAGTAGTACAAAGCAGTGATCGTCGCAAGATAATTTATTTATGTTAACAAATCATATATTTTTTTCTAAATCCTAAAATAGACTGCCGTGTCGTGGTCTGTGACCGAATTACATGCAATTTTTTATTTTTTAGCAGTTATAGCATTTTTAACCCCATAACTTAGTTACAAGTGTATTATCGTCAAAAACGCGTGAAAACCCCAGAGATTTCTATTTTTAGAAAGATGGGCGCAGCGAGAATTTTACTAAACTGAGACAAATCCAGAATTTCGGATCTGAATGGTAAACCTAAGTTCCCTTTATATTGCATATAACCCGGCCTCTGCTTGTGAGTAAAAAAATGCAATACATATAGTATACTGTATAATTAGATCACATAGCTTATTGCTATTGCATAATACCCACATAGTATTCCAACATTAATTATATGACATACAAGCTGCTTATATATTAAATTATACAATAAAATGCTACCTTGCAACAATAATCACTAAGATTACAACATCTATGTGCATAACTGGCAATACTTAACATTAATAGCTCAATATTTCAAAGTGTTGCCATTGCGAAGAACGTAGTAGAAGTATTTAATTTAATAAGAAAATAAATAAAACATGTCAACAGCTATTATAAATACTATGTAACAACGAACAGAAAATATGCTAGTCTTGTGACATTTATACGTACTTATACAATATAAATAACAAAAAAATATAAAAGGGGGTAGCTTTAAAATACTATTCCAAGTTACTAAATTGAACTTCGCCTTGTATGCGGTATACTTTGTTTTGGCTTGTGAAGTTTTTATAATCCACATTAACAATATGCACACATTATGATATTGTGTATAATTCAGTTATAAGTTCCAGCAAAGTATCGCTCATTATAAATATTTGATTTAGGTAATTTCAATCAATAAAAATTTGCATAGCTTCTCATACAGTTGGTGCACAAGCAAGATATATGCATACGTATATATGGCTATAGTTACTATTTGCGCAAGTCAAGGAGTACCAAAAGGTATAAGGAATAATGAGTTTCTTGTAATAAGAGAATGGACAGTATTTTACGGTCAAAAATAAATAACTCAAGGTAACTAGAGATCATATAGTTTTACTATGGTGATGAAAGTTTAAATAAAAAATAAAGTTCCTTACAAGGAATGTGTAAAACTTAACTATGTATACAGAGAAATTGTTCTAGTCAAAGTAAAACAAAAATATTTTTCTATAATAAATACCTGTAACTAAAAGATTACCTAACTAAACCCTGCCTATTTATATCTGAAGTATTATTGTTACATACTTTATAATATATATTAATTATTATGCGAACAACTCACTATGCAGTGATTGGGGCACCCTCCCTGTTATTTTGTAGATTACTTCGCCACTGTTGTTTCTGAAATAAGTTTTCATGAATATTTAGGACATTGAACTGGAACTCCTCATTAGGCAGGATGAAATAGGTAAAGATTTAAAGAATGAATCAAATGGTTTTAGTTTGATTGAATGACAGAAGAATAACTTATTTTAGGCAAAATTTCTTTTTTATTTATTTATTAATAAAAATACCGATTAAGCACCGAAAAAGACGTAACACACGCGCGAAACGAGTGCGGTTGGAAAGCGTGCGTCGCGGTCTAGTGTGCAATCAACTTTAGCCGACCTGTCGCATGGACGACAGTCATTTGAATTTTTTCAACCTGAATGAATAGTGTTTCTCGTCGCTCTGCCTACCTGTCTGCGCGAGCAGCGCGGCGAGCTCAGCGACCTGGTCGCGCTGCGCGTACATGTAGGAGTGCGCCTCCCACAGCATGGTGACCAGCACGTCGTCCCCGCGCTCGTCCATCGGCACGTCGCGCGACATCTGCGGCGCGAAGCGGTAGTACGGCACGCCCAGCCCCGCGCACCACGCGCGCGCGCGCTCTACCACGCGCCCGTCCGACTGCGTGGCCTGCACGCACACACACACATATACACCTGCGGCACGAGCCGGTAGTACGGCACGCCCAGCCCCGCGCACCACGCGCGCGCGCGCTCTACCACGCGCCCGTCCGACTGCGTGGCCTGCACGCACACACACACATATACACCTGCGGCACGAGCCGGTAGTACGGCACGCCCAGCCCCGCGCACCACGCGCGCGCGCGCTCTACCACGCGCCCGTCCGACTGCGTGGCCTGCACGCACACACACACATATACACCTGCGGCACGAGCCGGTAGTACGGCACGCCCAGCCCCGCGCACCACGCGCGCGCGCGCTCTACCACGCGCCCGTCCGACTGCGTGGCCTGCACGCACACACACACATATACACCTGCGGCACGAGCCGGTAGTACGGCACGCCCAGCCCCGCGCACCACGCGCGCGCGCGCTCTACCACGCGCCCGTCCGACTGCGTGGCCTGCACGCACACACACACATATACACCTGCGGCACGAGCCGGTAGTACGGCACGCCCAGCCCCGCGCACCACGCGCGCGCGCGCTCTACCACGCGCCCGTCCGACTGCGTGGCCTGCACGCACACACACACATATACACCTGCGGCACGAGCCGGTAGTACGGCACGCCCAGCCCCGCGCACCACGCGCGCGCGCGCTCTACCACGCGCCCGTCCGACTGCGTGGCCTGCACGCACACACACACATATACACCTGCGGCACGAGCCGGTAGTACGGCACGCCCAGCCCCGCGTATATTTCAACATTACAATTCACATGTGTGCGTAAACTCATACACGCTAACACACACGCGCAAGCATATACTCACGCGCCGCATACGACACAACACACGCGCTCACATACACAAACAACAATGCATTAAATTTATAGTCCGGTCAAATTAGACCAAAAAATCAGTAAACCCACGACAAATTCAGGGGAAGCTGAAAATTCTTACAATTGTTTAAATTATAATTATAAACATTGTCTTAAAAGTCCCAATCTATCCCATGTAAGGAAAAAATTTTAGCGGGGTAATAAGGTCCAAAAAATGAGTTTTTCGCGATTTTCTTGAAAACGGTAAGTTTTATCGCAAAATTACCCCAGACATAATTTGTAGATCAGAGAATTTCCTATAAAAAAGGTATCAATATTTTTTTCCCTAAAAGCCACCGCTTCTGAGATATAACGATGCAAAAAATTGCGAGCGTCATAATATGCCTAAGATAAGATAGAACAAGTTAACATGACAAATATAACGATTGTTGTGGGTGAAGATGTAGATTTACTCGTGTTACTCACTGCTCGAAGTCCAGCTGAAAAAACTATTTTCTTCTTAAAACCAGGAAAATCTCAAAATCAATCAGAGTTTTATTCATCAAAAAGTTTGTCGACTTTTGCAAAGTGTCGAAATCACATACTATTTTTACACGCCATAACTGGCTGTGATACGACATCTGCATTTTACAGGAGGGGTAAAACAACTGTATTCAAAATGTTTGAAAAGCAAAACTTACTTGCAACTGCTGAAGTTTTTAAAAAATTTAATTCAACTCCAGAAGAAGTTATTACCAACGGAATTCACTTTCTTCTTCGTATGTACGGAGCTCCTAAAAAAACTACCTGCTTAGACAAGTTTCGATATGCATCTTTTGTCAAAAATACTCGAAATAAGAAACAAGTACAATTAGCTTGTCTTCCTCCAACCTCAGTCTCTGCTCATCAACATCTTCTTCGGGTATACTACCAAGGTTAAGTGTGGCTTGGTTATCAACTAAACCCAACAGATTGGGGTTGGAAGTTGGTCGATAATATATTAGAACCAATTCAGACTTTGCTTCCACCTGCGCCGGAAAAATTGCTCAACACTATCTTTTGTAACTGTAAAAAAGGATGCAATGCTAAATGTGGTTGCAAAAAAGTTGGGCTGTTTTGTTCTCTGGCTTGTACGAATTGTCAAGGCCAGTCTCGTTCTAATGTAGAATCACCAACAACAGAGGATTCATTTAATACTGACGAAGAAACATGTGATGCTTCACTTTTAACACAATTCACCTATAGTCAGGATGAAGAAGAAGAAGAAGAGGAAGAAGAAGAAGTGATTGACGATTCCGAATCCGACGAATAAACTATTAATTTCTAAATCTAATCACAACAGACCCGTGGAATAGGCCTATTGGAGAAACCACGTTAAAAAAAACGCGCTAAGTACACTACCTCAGAGGTGGCGTGGAAACGTGTGCGTTTATGACGCTTGCAATTTTTTGCATCGTTATATCTCAGAAGCGGTGGCTTTTAGGGAAAAAATTATTGATACCTTTTTTATAGGAAATTCTCTGATCTACAAATTATGTCTGGGGTAATTTTGCGATAAAACTTACCGTTTTCAAGAAAATCGCGAAAAACTCATTTTTTGGACCTTATTACCCCGCTAAAATTTTTTCCTTACATGGGATCGATTGGGACTTTTAAGACAATGTTTATAATTATAATTTAAACAATTTTAAGAATTTTTAGCTTCCCCTGAATTTGTCGTGGGTCAAATGTCTAAATTGACCGGACTATTAACGCCATGGCGGTTTTACACATTCAATAACATCCGCTTTACAAAGAAATCAATCTTTTCACACTTATCGACGAAATCAACAGCAGATTTTCCAAAATGTCAACTGTTTTACTACAAAAGACGACCACACATGTTAGCATCATTACATTACCTGGTCGACAAGAAGACCGCCGATAGCGGACAGTCCCCACGCGAGCCTAGCGGTGTCCCACAGACTCTCGGGCTTGAACACGTCTATGTCATTTAACTTCGTCACTGGTATGAGACCTGAAAATAAAATGGATGTTAGGAATTACTTCGAAAGTACGTAAGGTGGAAGGAATTCATACATTTTTTTTAGAAGATTTGTCAAAAAAAAAAACTTGCTTTTTAAAGCACGACATTAACTTAGCCTTTAGTATCCCACTACTAGGTAAAGGACATCCTCAAATCCTTCTACGATTAATATTATACAAAAAAAATGATAAAACTGTATTACGACTTATTTTTTTTTTTTAAGGAGAGAAATGACACGTAAACAGCGCCGCGTAGGACACCGGTGACCGACGAACAAAACATGAAAAGGATATTTTGCACTTTATAAATATGATTCAAATCCCGTTGCCCAGCAGTGGGACACTATAGTCTAGGGCAACAAAAAATATATGATTCAGGTTCTTACCAGTGCCACAGGATACGACAACTTTAAGGTTGGTTTTCTTGGCTTCTTCGTGTTGCCCAGTGGCCCGTAATGCAAGGTTTAACTCTGTGAGCTCAGTCAACACGTCCAGTGTAGGGTTGTTGCCCATGAGACCGCCGTCTAAATACCTGTAGGAGAAAATAGTAATCAATAATTATAATTGATTAGTATTATCAGTTGCAATGCTCAATGCTGCAAGCAATGCTCAAAGGAGATCCTTTTACAGTCTTCCTAGATAAGTGCTTTCTTTAGGAGTTTGATAGGGGTATCAGAAGCCCTTTTGGCAGAAGGGATTTTGGTGCTAAATATGACCAAAAGGTTGGTTTCAGTTGGGCAAAAAATCAATATATCGGTCTTTTTATTCCGTGTTGCGCCGACCCCAAGTAAAATGGGATAAGGGCAGGAAGATGATGATGGTCTTTTTAATCCCCGTATGGCTTTTTACGGTGAGTTGTTTGTAAATTTGGCTATTTTACAGGTTTCAGTTAACTTTTTCTGAGGACAATTCTGCAGAGTATTCTGTTCCTACCTGCCGGAAGCCCGGAAGTAGGAGGGCGCAGCGCCCGTGGCCCGGGCGGCCTGCCACACCAGCTGCTCGGCGGGCGGCGGCGGCGAGGATAGAGACACTACTGACGCCTGGTCACCTGCCTCCGCGCGGGGACCTGACACACAGGACATGTAGGAGATACGATAGTGGAAGGAAAACTGATAGATAGTACTTTTAATTTTAAATAGACATTCAAAGTAGGAGTACCCTAACCGACGGGCGTGTATGAAGCGATTGATGAGTGTGGATGAAGCTAAAGTGGTATGCCAGGATCGTAGCAAATGGAAAGATGTGATCTCTGCCTACCCCCAAGGGAAAGAGGCGTGACGTTTATGTATGTATTTAAAGTAGGAGAAGTAACCTTACTTCTGGAGTTATCTAGTTACTTTTGGGAAGTAACCCTACTTTTGGGGGAAAGGTTGCGAAAAGTTTAGACGTAAGGTACCACTAGAGTTGTTCGATTCTTCTTAACAATTTTCTATTGATAAATCGCGTGAAATTATTGATAAAATGCAGGGTTGTGGGTTAGAAACATACAAACCATCAAAACTTAACTCGAGCAGAGAAACAAGAAAGAGCCTTACATTTAATCACGCCCGTCAAAAATAAAACCAAAAAATAATGAGAAATTCGATAAAAACAAAATCGTGCCTTTCTTGAGTGTAAATTGACAATAATTAATTTTAATAAATAAATGCACAATTACGTACTAAAATTACTTACATTGTGTTCCGTTGTGTTCATCAAGTATTTCTTGCGCTGATTTATAGTTTCTGAATAAATGCAAGTCCACCGGCTTTCTGTCCGCTAACACAGCCAAAATCATTAGTTTTGGATGTTCAATGTTGGCCATTACTGTTTCAGTACCTATGGATCAAGAAACAAAACGTACACATTATTTTTTGTTGTACTATTCATGAAGTGATTAAAATTAAGTCAGGACATTCCTGAAGCCATTATTTTAGATTCTTGACAATAAATAACGAAAAATATTATAAAACACATTAATTTTCGAATTAGTTTATCCCATTTTCACAATGACACTATAATAAAGTCTCATTAGTTTGATATTCTCACCTAAACACTCTTTTAGAATGGTTTCCAGTGCCTCTGACGGATACGGCCTCATGCCAACAAACGCAAACTCTTTCATTCTAAAGTACAATCTCTGGCATTCTCTCAGAGACTTGCCACTCGCCAGAGCTAGTGCCAGGATCCCGCCAGTGCTGGTGCCAGCTATCCAGTCGAAGCAGTGGACTATGGGCCTGCCTACTGCCTCCTCTAAGTTAATCAGAACTTGGACTAGTACTAAACCACGGATGCCACCGCCGTCCAAGCATAGTAAGCTGAAAAAAAAGGATGGAAATTAATGTTTAGTTGTGTTTAACTATTAAAAAAAAATAAAAGTAAAGTTTTGAATATTAGTTGTCACTTGAAAATTGGTTCACCAAGTAATATTTTGAAATGAATCGAGATATATTATTTTACCGATACTAACATATTGATTTAAATTAACAGTTAATTTGAAATTTCTCGAATACTTTGTTTCAGGCGATGTACTTTGGTTATGTACAAAACATGTTTACAAATTACGCCGTTCCCGTGTTGTCAATTTCAACACGAGCGCTCAATATACCAGTTACAACTGAAAACTAACAATCAATATTTGCAAAGCAGTAAACTGGACAATGACGATGGGCGTGTGATCAAATAATGGCGATTCGAAATTGAATAATATTGTAACTTATACGATATATACTCTCGAGAATCTACGTATAGTTAGTAAAAGTAAATTTGACGAGTTTAAATTAAATGTATTTGTGTCTCTCGCTACATCGGTCACCGGTGACCGATGATGATGCTCTGGCGTCGGTTAACGGTGACCGATTCAGCGGTTAAAAAACTGTACAAGTGGGAGTTGGACTCGAGCACGAAGGACCTCCTTAATATTTTTTATCATTTTTAGTATTTGCTGTTATAGCAGCATCGGAAATACATAACTAGTGAAAATTTCAGCGTTCCAGTTATCACAGTATATGAGATACAGCCAGGAGACAGACATACAGACAGCGGATGCTTAGTTATTACTAAACCTCCGCTGTCTGTCTGTCTGTCCCTATATATATATTTTGGGTACGAAACCCTAAAAAGCAATCATGCAATGAGTATTCATACGTGTGTAATCTGTAGTTGTATAATAGCCTCACCGTCCTTGTTTCTGGTCAGCGTCGAGGCATGCGGCGCGGTCCATGGCGGCGACGGCCAGCATGTGGTTGACGAGGTCGCGCGTGCAGGCGCGGGCCACGGCCGCGGGAGGGACGCCGTTGTAGTCCCCGCGGGCTGAACAACTTGCACCACAACCACTGATTTCTGGTGGACATCTGGGACACACATTTATTTATTTATTCATCAAAAACATATTACAATTATGAAATGCAAAAAAGTTCGCCAAATTGTAAAACAGTTTGTCATCATCATCAGCTCTGAGTAACTCACTGCTGGGCATAAGCTTCCCTTTGTTTATGAGATTCTCCTCTGTCTGTTGCCCTTTGCATTCATCCTATTCCTGCTATCTTTTTAAGACACACAGAATAAATAAATTTGGATCTGTGAGTCACTTAAGAGCACTTGCTTGGAGAGGAAATTAGTTTAGGCACTGTCACCGGACATGGTGAAGAGAACTCCAAATCTACATGAACTGAAAGGGTTTATTTTAAAAATCGTTGTGATGATACAATTTTGTATGTCAGACTCAGCATATGAAATTTCACCTTAAAGCCCAGAATATTCCACTACTAAACAACCACTTTACGCTCTATTTCCACCGATATCTGATCTGTAAACGCGAGAGACCAACATTCTATAAAGTTAAATCCTGATGTTCGCAAGACAAAATCATAAAATAAATTGATTGAATCTCACCTTTTAGCACCAACAGCGTGCAAAATATACAATATTCTATCATAGCTGCTATTCGACATCTCCGTACGTAGAACATGCCTGGGCGTATTCCCCATATTGTTTTTAGCTTCCAAATCAGCGCCGAACACAACCAAAGCTTGCACTATCGAGATGTTCGTTTGTTTGACGGCCAAATGTAAAGGGGTGTTGCCTTCGTTGTCACCGATAGAATGTTCCGCACCTCTGGATAATAAGGCAATAGCACACTCTAACCGGCCTCGCAAAACCATTATATGTAGAGCCGTCCTCCCATCAAAATTCAGAGCATTTATATCACAGTTCTTGTCGGCTAAAGCTTCAATAACTTCTCGGGATATCGCCCAGTGTATAGGCGTCCCTCCGTGCTTCATATCCAGTTGGTACAGTTTCGGTTGGTTATCCTGCAATAGGTCGCCAACAATCCCTAAAAATGTAGAAGTGAGAGAGGTTATATTACCTGTAATAAAAATATATTATTCAAGTGAAACCATCTTCGTACAGGGGTTTAGCCAAATGAAACATAACCCATGCATGAGTGGCAGCCATTGAAATAATTTGACGGTAATTTAAGACGGACGATAATTTATTTAGAAGCACGAAAAGTTAGTTTACTTAAACACATATCGAGTGCTTCTTGAAGTATTTGTTATATTTTCATTTCATGCAATTTCACCTTCGGTCGATTCAGTACAACTTGCTTTTTACTATTTAGAGCGTAAAAAAATATTACTTTTAATGACATAAATTAATCTAACGTAACCACATTAATAAAAAAAGTGTTCTCAAAATTAAAACAAATAGAACTCCGCAGTTCCATTTTGACTTAATTTTGAGATCCATTAATCCTTTGACCGCATAGGTCACCGGTGACCGACGCAACAGACATCAATTGCTCGTTATCAAAACAATTTTAATTTTATTTAAGAAAAATCTGTTAAATAATAACCTTACATGCTCCAAAAATATTTCCATAAATTAAATGCTCCAATAGATAATTAATCGGCTCTACATACTAAATTTCATTTCAAATAAAAAAATACCTGCATGCATCACAACGTGCACCCCATTTGTAATACCGTATTTGTATACAGACAACCAGAGCGCCACTTTATACACAGAACCCTGCTACATATACATATATACAGCTACATGTAACACATACCCAGTTCGTTATTTTATTAGCATACTGTATATTACAATACAAAGTGTGTCACACCTAATCACATTAAATGAAATACGTTAAATCGAAATACGTCAATAAACACAAATAAAAAATAAAAATACGAAAATATAAAAAAAGTTTTTTTTTTCTAATTGTGGTTAGGTGTTCTAATTCTCTTATTATAATGGTCCATTATAATAAGTCACTGACCTGTGTTGTAGGAGCGGCAATGTCATAATTGACACTTACGTATTTCTAAATCTCATTACACATGATGTTCTAAATTATGAAAACGATTATTTGTTTTAGAATTGGTTAATAATTATAATGTGTCCCGACCGATTTCGGCCACGGCGGCTAGTGTAACTATAACACTAGCCAGCTGCGCAGGACATATTATAGTGCACAAGTGTGTGTGCAAACACAGGTGCACTCTCTGTTCCTGTCCTCTCATAGCCCGATGGGACCGCAATCCGACACGACCGGAGAGAGATCAGGCGCAGGATTCACATTTGTTTCGGAAGGCACGTTACAGAATACCTTAAAGTATATTTATGTGATAAGACTTAATGTGATTAGGTATGACACACCCGACACATCACATAAATTCCCAGTTTTATACAGAAGTATGATACCTTGATGTGCGCTGGTAGTACGTTTAGCAGCAGATAGGTTGACGTCCGCGCCGGCTAGCATGAGCGCGCGCACGCAGTCGGGCGCGTCCGCGAGGCAAGCCGTGTGTAGTGGTGTGTAGCCCTGCTTGTTGTATACGTTGAGGGATGATGGGCTTTTTGAAGCTAATGCCTGAAATTATTGTTAAAAGTATTCTAAATTAGGCTATTAAGTGGCAGTTTTCGAAATTTCGTCAAAATTACACTAAAAATCAAAATATTTTTATTTCAATTGAAATTCTCAAGGCATTTTCAAAACGTATTGTTTAGGTTTAATAATATTTGCTTATGCATGAAAGATTTTACAAGATTAACTTGTATTTCTGTATAAGGTAAAGGTATGACTTGGTTAAGAACTCTTATTGGTGCTTTAATCGGACTGTACAAATTCTAGAACTCCGTTTAAACGCAACATTTTTAGAATGATAATTTTATCTAATTAATTTATGATGGAAATAATAAGTCTTAACTTTTTCAGTCCATTTTAGCTACTTACATACGTACTGGTCGTTTATAAAATACTAATGGACCGTATCCGCAGAAGGCGGACTGACCGATCAATTACCCAGTAGCTTGTCACACGACTAACTACCTATATCAACATAGGTAAATGGTAAATGAAAAATGTAAATAAGGAATTAAGGTAGGTAAAATCACTTGTGCATGCAGTACAAGTGATTTTTTTTATCCCACGCTAATCTAGTCTCGACGAACATTTGCAGGAAGATAGATTGTCTATTGGTGTGTGAATTAAACCTATACAATACAAATTCACAAGGTCAACTCATCCACCGCGACACAGCTCTAAACAGGTTGACAACACATAAACGAACTCGACACGATAGATCATTATTATGACAACACAACGCAAAGTCATCTAGGTATTTAGAAGATCAAACAACTTGTAAGAAAAATCACAAACTAGTTCCAAAGATAGTTCGTTATATATGAACATGTAAATAAACGTAAGTAAATAAGTTCTTCCTTCAACGCGTGATAGACTAATCGTGCAGAAACACTTTTCGAAGGCCATATTATTATGATAACGCTTAGAGTTAATGAGTTCAAATGACCTACTTAATCATTACCGGCTTATCATTAAATTTATATTCGTGTAAATAAACAGGTTTAGAAATAATCCAGTATCGTGTTAAGCTCTAGGTATATGGTATTTTAACATTTATAATACATGTCTTCTTGTGATGTTAACACATGTATGTGACAGACAAAATTCCAAAAGCCTACAAAAAAAAAATGTCGACCACCTAACAATTATCTATTTGTGAAAAAACAAACACAGTAGTAGTAGTAGTAACAGCTTATACTGGAGAAATAAATTGTTGTTATAAGTATACTCTATTACTTATTATTTATGTTATTGTTGAAATCTACCCTGAACCTACCATGAACTTCAAAAATACTTCAAGATCAAATTAAAAAAGAAACCAAATTTATCCGGCATTTTAATTTAGCGACACTATAGAACAGCAATTCATTTTTATATATAGATTGTTTTTCACTAGGTATTTGAGTGCTAAAACACAACCGAAAACAATGGCGGAACCAATGATCTAGCTTCTTTAATTATAAAACTATTTGTTTTTTTGTTTATCGGCCCCTCTTGAACGACAATCCTAAATCCGCGACTGACCGACAGACACATACATTAAACGTACAAGGATTTATAATGAAGAGTGGGCGATGGGGTCCTCTCTATTATCATTTTGCCGTTCCAAAAGTGCTACATTGTAGCCTAATTTGAATAAATGACTTTTGATTTTCGATAGTACCCTGCTAAACGAAGAATTGTAGTTGAAGAATGGAAACAATTGACCTGTCATTGTAATTACAGAAAAATCAATAGACTCACATTAATAATTTCTTTATTACTGGCGGCCGCGTAGTGGTAGACCGTGTTGCCCTCAAGGTCGATAGTGTCTAAGGAGCAGTTCAAAGAGACTAAACTCTGAACCAAACGCACGTGGCATGACTTCACAGCAATCTGGAAAGAAAATAAAAAAATATTGAAGTCATATGATCTTACCTTTTTTTTTGGTGAAATTGTTGGTGATTTTTTTAGGTGAAACGCTAAAGACTTCAACTCGCGCCGAGGGCACGGGGTAGGGATATGTCGGACTGCCACCGACTAAAAACACCCTTATCACTACTTAATACTTTATTGCATTCCACAATGTAAGCTTAGGTGGTAAACATTTATTTGGTACGTAACAATCGTGGACCCTGTCGGGCACAGCAAAAGATATTATAAATATATGTGGAGAGGACTTTACAAATTTAAGTAACTTATAACCCCGAGTGTTTTAGTCGGGAATCCGGGGTGGGAGTAGGTAGTAGAGAGACCCCGGGTCCCTTCTACTACCTACTAATATAAATACTATACTACCTACTATATCATACTGCTTTGCCATACAAACTGCCTTAGAAGGGGGTAATATTTTTGCAGCTATAATCGCCATTCGCGCGGGCGAAGTCGCAGGCATCAGCTAGTCGACAATAACCAGATTTGTTTTGTACGGGAGCATGTTTGTGAGTATGATTGTTCCTTCTTCACGCTCAAGCTCTTGTACATATTTTTATAATATTTTGTATGGATGCATGTGACACCCTGAGTTAAAGAAGGAAACTGTTTGACAGCGATAACTGGTATAAGTACTAGGCTTTTGAAGTAGTTAGTGTAGTTATAATAATCAACATCGTGTCATTATTTCTAAAAACGTTGAGTGTGAGAATTACCATTGCTTCAGTAACAAGCAATTGATTTATATAACGAACATCGGTTTATTTCTTGATAATGAAATATTATGTGCTTAAACATTTTTATGCGATAACGAACAGTAGCGATTTACGGGAGAAAAATGCGACGTGCCGACCGTCAATAAACAGGCAGCAAGATGATAATAAATTATGAGAAAATATCAAATCTCTTCTAATATCTTATTAGGTTTTTAGTGTTTATCAAACAACGGTAAGTCTTATATGTAGATTGCACGGATTAGAACTAGAACAATAACATAAATATGCAAACCACAACTCACTTTATCGGAAACATTTTTTTTCCGTAATCCGATTTCATTACTAATTAGTTTTTACCCGAGTACTACATTAACTAGAAAAATTGCGCTAATTCCCTTTTTAACCACAAAGGTTGACCTTAATGTCAGTCCAAACATTCATTGGATTGAAGTGTAAACAAAAATATTACGCACTGGACTTTTTTATGTGACTACGCATTTAATTTAGAGTAGATTTTAAGCGTAAATATTTGTTTGATCGCGAAACATACGAGCATATCGTTATCATAAACAGTTGAAATCTAAATGTAGGTTCAACGTAAACATTGTAAATCTCATTGTTCTCAAAGCCGAAAACTGTTTTAGGGGATTTCCCTGAAAATGATTTTACTGAAACGCGTTTACATAACACTTACCAATATCAATGTATCTTATTATCTGATACTGATCAACTAGCTTTTGGGCTCGGTTTCGGAGGTCAGTTAGTTTCATAAAAGTAGCTCATTTACATCTGTGGTCCTTTTTTTGGTATTCCAATGGAAATCGCCCTCCGTTGGGGCGTCGACGGGGGAGGAGTGCTGCACTCTAACCGGCTAAAACGACTGGAGCGACGTCATCTGCCTATGGCCAGGTTCACAAGGTTCGCTTTCGCATTCACCACGAAACGCCATAATAATATGTCCTTATTTACGGTTAAAATATCGTGATACCATTTTTTTTGTTGTGATTTAAATTATGGCTATCATTTCATTCGGTAGTATTGTTATGTATCAATACAGTCAATGATATTGAACCAAATAAAAAAGTGCTTCTAGGAATTATAAACCACACAGTAGTGAGAACACACCAAGTCTTTAGTTGCCCTAATTAGTCACGTACAAAACCCAGTGTTTCAACCTTTTCTTGGACTTAGGTCAGAGTCTAAGGTCTTAATATTTAGGTTACCTTAGCACCTTTAGTGACACACGGGCAAATGACTAAATTAATGAGTATATTTTCTTATATCCTGTTATCGAAATAATGATGTAAAGACCAAATAAAAATCGGGCATATCATAGTGACTTGCATGCGTAATAAATCCTTATTTCATCATTTTTCAAGAATAGATTTTATAATCAGCAAGTTAGAAGTCTGAAATTCTACATATACCGTAGTTACAGTAATCAACTTTTACGTAGGACGACCAATGGGTGTGTGATATGAAATTAAATTATAGGCAATTAGACTTCACTGTGAAAATTTTTGTTCCAAGAAAATGGTACCTTTGCATTCCATAAAAACATTTGAGTTGGTTGCATATTTCAAAGTAATCTTTGGTTCTTCTTTATGTAAATGTACCATTTACGTATTTGATTTAGACCTCCTTAAGGTTCTAGATAAATGGACCGCATTTCAACTGCAATCCAACCGCAAATTTCAATTCGGATGCAGTTGACTGTTTCGTCTGCTTGCAAACCAACTATGCAGTTCTATTGCAGCCTTATCAACTGCATCTTGCGGTTAGATTGCAGTTAAAATACGGTCCGTCTGTCTGGAAATTTTAATGCTTCGCAAAGGTCTTTTCACTCATCTTTTAACTTTTACGGTTTCTGGCAATATCATCATTCCCCTGCCCTTATCCCAACTATTATGATTTGGGGTCGGCGCAACACGTCTTTTAGACGTGTTGCTTAAAGTTTTGGCTATGGTTTTATAGTCGGCCGCCTGCCTGACACTAACCCTCTTTGGGAATGCGATTGTTGGTTGTTTACCCGCCACCATTCGGGTGACCCAAGGTGCTTGGTACAGTGCACTGGGTCTTAAGGTCCATTAGTCGCCTTTTACGACACCCAGTGGAGGATATGGGGTGGTGCTATTCTTTATATCCGGACACCACACGGATAGGTTTCTGGCAATATGCTCTCCGAACATCTGACTAAACCATCACACTATCAATACGGTGCGATCAATCTTGACAAATGAATATATCCAGCAGTGGACTGCGATAGGCTAATGATGATAAATCTTGACAACGTCGACTTGCGTCATATATTTAGTGAATGACAAAGTTCGATTCAGGCTGGTTACATTCGCTCGATATGACGTGATCAACAGTTAATTTAAATATTATATGGTGGAAATAATTACTTACCATCAATGGCGTGGCTCCGGTCTGTGAATCAATATCGTCGATATGTTTCTGAACTTCAGGGGAATTGAACAGTTCGTTCAGGCCAAAGTGAGCTGCTAAATGCGCGATGGTCCATGACTGATGCTCTAATAACGTGTTGCAGAGCTTTTGGAGTATTGCCACTGTGCACTGAAAAGGATAATTCAAGTTTTTATTTCATTTTATAAATAAACATCTTTCTGTGGCGTATTGTACTTCAAAAAAAAAATCATTAGTCAAGAAAAATGTTTGGAGCTTAAATACTTTTTAAAATGAGTTTTTACTTCATTTATTTTTTAATTATTTTGAAAAACAAACAATCGCACATTAAATGTAAAAAAATTAGTAACCATTAAGTAACCATTAGTAAAATTAGTAAACATTAAGTAAGTATGTATTATAGTTATATGTACAATCAACAATGTTTTAAAAACACATAAAAAAAAAACAAACATATATTAAAACAATGGTAAATTAAATTGAAATATATACACAACTTTGCAAAGATTCTCTAAAAGCTCTATTTCTAAACTAATTGTTAAAGAATATAAAACTTCACACATATATTTATCATAATGACTAGAACATAACTTGCGAAGAGTGTTTTATTTTAAGTTAATTTGTCTCTACATTCCACATTACAGAGACAGCCTATTTAATTAAGTAATCATTTTAAAAAGTACTTCACAATACATTTCTATATTTGTGAATCTTGTTAGTCATACAAACAAAACAATCAGAATATTGATAGCTTATTAAATCCTCAGTGGCAAACAATGTTTGAACTATTACAGATAGATAAGTATATAGCATTAGTGGCGTGCTCTAATAGCTTGTCTATGACTAATCACTCACTCTGTACACACAATATTATTATATCATCAACATTTACGAAGTCCTGATATGTTTCTATGATTCAGAATTATTTTGAGAAGGATTTAAACACTCTATTATGCATTACATTAATCTATGAAGGCAGTTAGTTAGCCAAGGCATAAACTTGCAGAAAATATAAGATTAAAGTGCCCATGTGTCTTTACTACTCTGCCCTGGTAGAAATTATTGAAAAATCAATAAATTGTCATTGATAACATTGATAAAGTTTAGATATTCCAGTCATGAAATGTCCCCTTTTATAAAGGCTGTCCAGTAATTATTCTGTTGTCAAATCTGGTGGTCACAAGTGACATTCTGATTGGTAGATATTATTTTATTTTGCCTTTCAGAAATGAGTTGGCGATGTTGGAAGTATAATAAAATATCTATCCGACATTGTTATATAATATGTGTGGAACTAATCCTATGAAAAGAATAGAAGTAGCTACTTACAAACGTCTGAAGATTTTATGTGAAAATAAATACTCATTACCTTATGTAATTGAATTTTACTTTGAGAACAAATTATCACAACAAAGGAATTATGATCTACAAATATTAAACGTTATTTTATGAGTTAAACTTACCTCTTTCGTAATTTGAATGAATGTTGGTATTCTTTCTTTAAATACAATAAATTTTTCCTCAGCATCATCTAAAGTTTTTGCTCGATATAAACTGGAAAGTTAGTAACTGATATGATAAGAAAAATAATACAATTCTCATTACAAAAATATCATACAAATATAATAATCATAATAATATTTAAATATGATAAGTTGTCTAGAAATTTATCAAACAAAACTTATTATTCATTAACTAATTACTTTATAGACAGAGATTATACAAATGTTTTTTCTTTAAATTCAGTTGAATATTACAAACCATAACAATGAGAATGCTAGACAACGCGAAAAAATTATCTTCAGAGATTCAACCCATTATTCATGCCAAAATGATCATCTTTTATAATTGTAATTGGCACACAGAAAAAAAAACAATGACTCACATAAAGAATAACATACCTGTACATCTGATGTAAACTCTCAGTAAAAGGTTTGTGGAGCACTATCTCATAATATTTGTCTTTAGAATTTTTACCATCAGGCGGGTTTTTTGGTCCGTATAATAAAATAGAGTCTTCTCGGTAATGTATTGGCCTTGAGATGTAGTTATCTGATCGCACCTCTATTACTTTAGTAGGCGCTTCTTCGGTACCCAAGAGACCACGAAAAACTATCAACGACAAAAATATTTTAAGAGCAATATTAAAAAGAATACTTACGTACAAACATTGCGTAAATATTTCGTAAATTACATAAACAATGAGAGAAAATTTAAAAACTTACTTGAATTCAGCATTTTCAAATAAAATCTCCTATATCCTAGCTTAAGTAGTCCAAATAAATTCTATAATTCAAATTTTAATTATTTCTTTCGCTTACACAACACATAACTCGCGTTATAGGTATTTGATTTAATACTGGCTGAAGTCAACAAACCCAGCCAATGTTTGACAAGTGACTGACTCTGACACTGACACAATATTTTTCGTTCTTTCTGGCCATCGACAATAGTAGAGAAGTGCAAAGAGGTATAATAATACCCCATGTTGCATTTATTGTATTGTACATTTCAAAACCAAGATCTTTCATTACCTTTAAATGAATTATAAGTGCACATATTGCCAAATTTATACACAGTCAACAAGGGGTCCAATAAATTCAAGCAGAGACGGTCATATATTTTGATGGATACAACAACCCATTTCCCAGGTCAAAGAGGGAGACTAGTTTTTAGGGTTCCATACCCAAAGGGTAAAACGGAACCCTATTACTAAGACTCCGCTGTCTGTCTCCAGGCTGTATCTTATAAACCGTAATAGCAAGAAAGCTAAAATTTTCACAAATGATGTATTTCCGTTGCGGCTATAACAACAAAGACTAAAAATTAAAAAGAATATTAGGGGGTTCAAAAACAATAAACGTGTATTTTCGTTCTTTTTGCTCAATATTAAAAACGGTAACAGGTATGAGGTAGACGCTTCAAACTTTCGCTGTGTGCTGGAACCCTTCGTGCGCGAGTCCGACTCGCACTTGGCCGGCTTTTTAGTAACTGAACTCTTAAATATCTATTGATAATACGTGTTCTGATTGATACGGTGAAATTCATATTCAGAAGCGTTGTACAATCAACAAATACGTTAATTAAAAAATGGAAATATGTATATGTAACGTTTATTACTATTTTATAAATGAAATGCACATAACACTTTAATTACTAAAAGAAAGTTATGAACAATAAAATAACACATTAGATATAAAGCATATATTTTTGGTACAAGTAAGTTTAAAAGCATAAAGATTCAAATGACTAGACATAAATAAGTACATAGAAAATCAAACGATCAATATTTTGAACAAATAACAATTTAAAGCATCTAGAGTGATTTATTGTCAAACTGATTGGTCTACATTTTTCATTGAATTAAATGGTCGTTTGCAATACCTACATTTCAAACATAACTTGAAGTGTTTTTGTACATAAAACAATACATACCTATATTTAACAGACACACTATAACTAAGATTAATGTGTAAGTACTGGGGACAAACTGGCAAAAATAGACCAATACATACAGTGACATAAAATTAAATCTTCTAAAGCATTTTGATTTTCACTGATTTATAGTCGAACTACAATAAATAATACTATTTCATCGATTTGGAATGTAAAATACTCAATATAATACTAATCTTTGGTCATTAAATCAAATATTCATTAACAATTAAAACAGGAATAAAATAACATAAAAATTAATACGACTTATACACTGTCATAATATACCAAACAGGAAATATTCGATTACAAAGTTTGTCTTTACGCTAACAGATCATTCATTGTGTAATGGATATAATATAGTTATGTATAGAGCACAGTACAATATTATAAAATGTACATAAAGTACAAGATTATAAAGTGTAAGCAAATGAGCATATGTAAGTAATACATTCATTACACTAGTAGAGGTTAATTCTAAAACGAAAGTTGTTCAAAATATGTAGTCACAAAATTTCTCTATAACATTTATACTAATCCACACATATACTTATCACTGTGTTCAGTTCAAGATGTTTGGAATTATTAACAGCTAAGATTACCAACATGTCTGTAAAAAGTTTTCATTGGTAAAGAAATTTTAGAAATGATATAACAATTTGGAATGTAAATTTTGTTACAATATGTTTTGTTGAAATAAGGAGTATATTCGGGTCAATACTTTGAAATGTCGCATGCCGTCACAAATTAGTATATAGTATGGGAGTGTTTCATGAAACTCCACACTTATTTGCCCTATTACTTTTTATGTACTTAGTCAAATCGGATAAGTAACAAAGACTTTTTTTATCCCAAGGAAAACTATCTACAAACATGTTATTATTAATGGAGGGTGTTTTTATGGAATGATGTCAGTGACTATGATTTGCCATAGTGTTATTTTCAACATTGATCTAATAAGGTACCGTTGAGGAGATATAAGCTCTTGTCTTTAGGCTGCATGGCTATGGCTAGAGTTGGAGCCAGGGAGGTTGTCAGGGTTGGCGAGAGGGTCGAGCTCAGCAAAGAGTTTGAACCAGGCAGCTTTGTCCTCTTTCTTTGGTACGACGGAACTGGGACTTGGTTTGGCAGCAGGCTTAGGTGGTGACTTTGGTGCTTGGCCATTGTTGTTGGTTACTGGAGACATCAAACCTTGCAGGAGGCTTGAAGAGTTCTGAAAAACATGTTTATTTATTAATGGTGTGCCATTTCATTTGTATACTAAAACTAGCGACCTGCGCTAGCTTCGCATGGGTGAAGTACTGATGTGTTATCGATATAAACCTTTCTCTTGAAATTCAATCTGTTAAAAAAACCCTTGAAAATCTTTGTTTCATACTATGTAGAGATAATGAGTTGGTATAGGTCTAGTTTTTGGGATTACAGTCTAACAAACATAAAGCTATTATCAAGAATATTCACTTGAATATTATTTAACTGGTTACAGGATAAGATAATGTACAATCACATAGAACTTTGTCAGATTTTCCTATTATTCTGTAAACTTTTAATGAAACATTACTCATGAAGTTGTTACTAGTTATGACTTAACTGAACTATTGAGTATTTTATCAGTTTTATTTGAATTTGGCACCACTTCATCATTAGTATCTTATCAGTTCGCAACTCGAGTATTACTCAATATTATTGATTTGCTGAAGGCCAGTTATATTGTTTTGTATTTCATACTTCAATTGGAAATATTTAACAATTAAATTACAAAGGACTAGTTTCACTGTTAACATAAGACACAAAATAAAAACAAGAAATAATATAAGTTAATGAGATCACCCTTTGGACCAGTTACTATACTATACTTCATTTTTTTTATACTGGAGCCACAAATGAGGCCATTATAGAGTGCACTTTATAGCAACCTACCTCCAACAACTGTGAAGGCAAGAAGTTTTCGAAATCCCTTTGCATGTCCCCGCAGTCCATCCGGAGCCCAGCAAGTTCCGACATAGTGCCCGTGCTCCCACTGTTAGAAGCCTGTTCCAAACAACTTGTGTCAATGAGGTTGACAGAAGTGCCCGGTTTTGTTTCTTTTGAATTGGACGGCTGTTCATTTTCGTTGTCTGTTTTGGGGTTTTCAGATTGAGGCTTTGTTTCTGTTTTTTTATCTGGATTTTCATCCTTGAATTCATCCTGGAAGTAAGGTTATTAGATTATTGTTTTGGGCCTTTGAATCAGTTATATCAGTCACAAGACTCATTGAATTAGTTACTTTTAAGAACATTTTGTTTTGCAAGCCTGTCTTGAATATAGATTAAATCTATAATTATCTAAACACTTACATATGACAAATAGCAAGTAATATTAATTTGTACCAAAAATAGTGCTCTGAATGTTCAGATATATTTATATATTAGATAAATACCTGGAAGAAAAGCATCTGATCTTTATCTTGGGGAACAACCTCTTGTTTACTTTCCCCCTCACCCAGAGTCTGAGACAATTCCTTTAGTATACAGAACTCATATTGAGGTGCAGCGTTCATAGTGTCCGCAGTAGCTAGTAGCGTTTGTGCTACTTTAGTAGCAAACGTCACAAAGGAAGTTTGGTAGTTAGATAAGACATGGGAAAACATATTGCATCTTGCCGCAGCCAGCAGGTCAATCTGAAAATAGTATATTTAATTTAAGTATAATAATTCTACAAAACATGTCTATTCGTAGGAATTTTTTATTGCAGTTAATGAGACTTTATTTGTAAATCGTAAATCAAAAAAATAGTAAAATTGTGTAACATCAATAAACAATGCATACCTTTTGCAATACATCTAATGTTAATTTGTCAAATAGCTTTTTGCTCTCGCGTACTTGTCGCTGCGCCTTTCGGAAGTTGTCAAGGCCGCGACCCGTATCAGGATCTAGTTGTGCGCTCGTTGATTTCATCCAACTTAGAGCCGCACGGTACTCAATTCGGGATTTTTCCATCGCAGATACCGTCGCCCGCATATCGCTCACAGCGCGTCCTCTAAAAGTCTCCACTTCATGATAAAGCCTCAACAAAGGGCCCCTCACTGATACGCGCTGCTGCCCAGAATAGGAAATGGCTTTACCTGCCGATACCATGTGTTTACCAGACGCATCCGCGTTTTTCCCCGCATCTCGCAAGAATTTTCCTAACGAGTTCTCCTCTTGAGCCAAAATACACAATCGCTCCTGATATTGGTCCAATACTCGCTGTAATTGTAAGCAGCTGTCTGATATTGATCGAAATAATTCGAGTTTAGCATCAAGTTCGGCGTCAGACGCAACAATACACTCATCTTCCTTGGTTCCTAACTTTTTTAACACAGTCTTTTTAGTTACCCAGTATTGATGTTGCATCATCTTACTGGAATAAATGAGCTATTTTACACAGCGAGCTATCAGTTAGTTATTAAAAATTCTGAAAATTAAATAATCAGCCAAACGGCTTGACACTTATGACATTATTTATTTGACATAAACCTAGGAACCTATATTTAACCCTAGGAGGCGATATCAGTACAGTTGTCGAAGACTTTATAACTTTAAAAAATCGTCTAAATTCAATTGGCCTCTCTTTAAACACTGATAAATGTGAAATTTATATCCCTCATGATTTATCATTGTTAGATAGAGATTTGGTTTTGCAAAAAATCCATTCGATTGCCCCCGAAATTAAAGTCGTCGATGAATCCTCACTTCGCCTTCTAGGATCCCCAATTTTAGAAGAATCCTATAACAGATTTATAGATGACAAAATTCAAAACTTTCAGTCGATTTCGGATAGACTTTTCAAAATTTCTCTACATTCGGCCATAACTTTGATACGTTTTTGTTGTTTTGGTCCAAAATTCATATATTTTCTCCGTGCTTCCCCGCTCTGGAAACATTCACACCTTCTCGAAAAAGTCGACCAAATTATACAGTCCACCTTAACGTCGATCTTCAATGTGCCTTTGGCTGACCGAGCTTGGTCCCAGGCTACATTGCCGATACGTTTCGGTGGCTTAGGTATCCGTAAAGTTTCGAGCCTAAGTTTACCAGCGTTTCTGTCTTCGGTCCATAGCACTGAGAAATTGACCAGAGAAATCTTAGGGTCTTCTCTGGTTGATTTTCAGATTCTTTGCATGACCGAGGCAGTAAATAGCTGGAAATTTTCTTGCCCGGGCTCGGATCTTCCCGAACAACGTTCTTCCCAGAGACAGTGGGACGTGCCGCTTTGTAGTTTGATACGGAATGAATTAATTGATACGTCAATCAATACTGCAGAGCGCGCTCGTCTTTTGGCTGTGGGAGAATGGGAATCGGGTCTCTGGTTACAGGCACTTCCGTCAACCAACGTCGGTACGATGTTGGACAACAATACTTTCAGGCTCGCCGTTAGCTTGCGATTAGGTGTACCATGTGTCGTGTCTCATCTCTGTCAATGCGGTGAAAGAGTCGACTGCCTTGGCCATCATGGCTTGTCCTGCGGCAGGAGCGCGGGGCGCATACCGCGACACGCAAGTATTAATGACATTATTCGTCGTGCTCTTGTCACTGCTGGTGTACCTGCTGTTCTAGAACCGAACGGTTTGGTGCGCAGCGATGGTAAGAGACCTGACGGGATGTCTTTACTTCCCTGGAAATTGGGCCGGCCTTTGGTGTGGGACGCAACGTGCGTCGACACCCTTGCGCCGTCCCATGTTCTAAGTTCGGCGGTCGCGCCCGGCGCTGCTGCTGGAGCTGCGGAAACCCTAAAGCGACGAAAATATAATAACCTTACGGGCAATTATATTTTTGAGCCCTTTGGGGTTGAAACGCTTGGGCCATGGGGACCGGGTGCACGAGCTCTGTATAAGGAACTCGCTAAGCGCTTGGTCGACTCCACCCGTGATCAGAGGGCTGGACTGTATTTCGCGCAAAGAATTGGTATTGCCATTCAGCGTGGTAATGCGGCCAGTCTCCTGGGCACGTTTCCCGCCATTGACGGAGATGAGGATATTTTTTTCGACGCTTTGTAAATATGTAATTTTTTTTAGTTACATAAGTTTAGTCATAAATGTAGATATTTCTTGTTTTAGTATTGTTTCTGTTAAATAAATTTGACATAATACATTGACAATAGATAACCTCTTAATGTTACCATGTTTAGAAACCCTTGGCCTTCTTTAATTGATTCGTTTTAATAAATCTTGTGGTTAACAAGGTTTCTGAGGAGTTAAATTTATTCAAAAATATTTTTTTACTGTACAAGTCGATCAAGGTCATTTAGATTTTTAAAGTTTACAAAAATCTTATAACATAACTCACAACATAATCTGTATTTTTTGTCTATGATGCGAATATTTACAACCGGAATGTGGAATGGCCGCCGCGTTTCGCGTTAGTGCGAATGTATTGTGTTATCAAATCGTTTTGATAATAATATGTACAATTTTAGTAGGTGAGAGTGACTCATTAACACAGAGGTGTTTAAATAATTACAATGTACTGTGCTACTGATAAAACTATCCCCGGTGTGTCATCGTCACAATCTTCGAAGAATGTCAAAGAAGGTAAGTTTGGTTGTCACTTGTGCCTTTATATTTTTATGTGTAAATATGTATGTAACTGTTTATATTTTATTTTGTTAGATTCATTTAATGTACCCATAAACTTTCTTCATATTCTGCGTAGTTTTTATTGTAAAAGTAACCTTATTCACCTTTGTTTATGCCAAAAGTTTGTAGTTATAACTTTTCAAGTTTACTAAACCAGTGTTTTAAATGCTGAAATGTTAATCTAATCATTCACAAAACACTGTACGTACACAAATTCAATTATACAAGTATCAGATTTCGTATTTATCATAGTTTCTAAACAATAAAAGCGTTAGAAACATATCAAGCGTCTAGTCCAAATTATTATTATTAGGCATTCGTCTTCGGGCACTAGACTTTCAAAATGTAACGCACGCGAATAGCGTCCGATTCACATTCAGGTCACTTCGAAATATGAAATTGTGTGTTGATACATGGCAGGAGTGCTACTATGATTAAACACAAGGCTTTTTAGTGCATTATGAACACAATCAAGTTTTACCTATAGTGTTATAATGTTATGTTATTAACTTCGTCAAGGACTACTCACCTTTCACATTTAAAATGCATTTCATGTTATGTTATCCTTTAATCACACTGGATACCTCTTAACAAATTTATCATATTAATAAAATATTCATTTTAATGTTGTATTCCATTTTTTTTTGTAAAAAAAAAACAACTCATAACTTCATTGGTAAACAAATAATTTATTGTAGACATATGCTGGAATTAAGCAATGCTAATAACTACATTATTATAACAATAAAATAGTTTTCCTTCAAAAAAAATTACAATCACACCGGACCAGAAAGAATCCTAGATGTTTTTCCAATAGGTATTTAAAAAGTATTTAATTTAATTCCTATTACTTTACAAAAATAGTAAATATGTTATTTATTACTAACATAAATTATTAAATATTTAATTGTATATAATTTTATTCTCTAGGTATATTTAGTTTTAATTAATTATTTCCTGTATATTATATTTATAAGTCAGTGTTTCATTTATATACTTCCAGTTATTATTATTGTCATTAATTTACTCAATATTTTAATACTATAATAATTAATTAATCTAGTTCTAAAAAGACCAGAAATATTCATGTGTAATAATGTAAACGCTTCTGACTAATGAAATTGAGAAAAAATATAATGTTTTTTTTCGTCCATCTAGACAATAGTGTAAAATCTCACTTTTTATAAATAAACAAATCAACTCACTATAATAACAAGAATAATAATAGTAAACAAATGACAAATGACAAGTGACTGTCGAAAACGCGTCAACATTTAACAAAAAGAGTTATTTAACAGAATGTCGTATGAGGGTAGGCATTTGACGGTAACGGGGTCAAGGTAGACTACGTTTGATTCGCGACTCGCGTGTCTGTTCTGAATATATCGATCTAAGACTTACACGAAAGGCTTTTAGTGCCGAATTAGCATAGCCAAAAGTCCCGAGAATATTCGAGGCATTCGAAATATGTATCGTAAGTTTTGTCTAAAATAGCTACACGAAATATACGTCAATTGACTTTAAAGACGTTCTTATAGGCCTGTCTGTCAATACATTACTCACATGTAAAGATTAGCTATTGCCCTCGACTTCGTACGCTAAAAAAACTGGGAATAATAAATAGATGTCGGCCGATTCTCAGACCTACTGAATATGCTCGCGAAATTTTAAGAGAATCGGTCAAGCCGTTTCGGAGGAGTACGGGAACGAACATTGTGACACGAGAATTTGATGTATAAGATATCGATATAGTAAGAGAGGTTTAACAGACAATTACAACTGACTAACATAGTCAATCATAAGTTCTATACATAAAGACGCATAAAAGTTAAACACATTTCTATATTCAGGGTTTTTTCCGGCACCGATACTGTCTAGTCGTAGTCACCAGATTAGGATCAACGATTTACAATTAGCTTTGTACGTCGCATTCAGTCTTGCGTTCATACTTACACTAATAGTTCTAGTACATACGTCATTAGCGATTACATAAAAGAAAACACGATATAACAAAGCGAGACAAAAGGTCAAATGCTAGGATTGCGAACATTGTGAACTTTCATTACGTATGTTAGCGCAAAAACTAGTTCGAAACTAGTTAATTAAATTCTACTGATATAACGTCATCTCTTTATCTTTATACAACTGCATTATATGTTATATTAAAGACATAGATATTTATCGATTAGTCATATTATTATCTTAACAGATTAGTTGATCTGTGCAGCTTTTAATCGCTGCCATGTTTTAGATGAGTGCGTGATGCATTCACATCTGCTGATTTAATTCCACAACGTATAGAACATCGATTTCCGAACAATTTCATCTCATTGAATTCCTTAAATCATTAACACAAATAATTGTTACCAGATTTTTTTTGAAACTTTGTAGCATCAATTCGTTACCAAATACATACCTGTTAACCTGTACCACTCGAATAACATCTTTCTTTACCACTAACTTGAATGACAAGACTGTTAAAAGAACTAGTTCCCCTTGAAATAATCCAAAGAATGGATTGTGTGTGTATAAAGAGGGGTGAATTCTTGTTACCTGATTTCGTGGTGCGGTTTCCAGACACCTGTCGTAGCGGTCGTCGCGTACAATGGGTGCAGGTACACTGGGCGACCTTGATCGTTTTATACCCTTGGTTATCCATTAAAAAGTATTTTTCTGTTACAATTTTTGCCTATATTATAATGCTGGTGCCGTCGATCTCTAAAAAGCATTTATTTTGTAAATTTCTGTAAGTTTATCGTGCTAAAGACGATCTATGTATACTGTTTTGATCAGATTTACATATACCTCCCCATCTCCCGAAGTTCTAATTGAGGATAGTAGTGCTTAGTAAAAACTCCATGATATCACCCAAATGCCTGATGCCTGCCTTGCGTAAGGTATAAAAAAACTTATCTTACACCATCTGTAATCCTTCCTAATCTTATGTAACAGACACTAGCTCACCACAAATAGAAACCAAATAAAACTAAAATAACGAAACTTAATAAAATTCTTCGTATATTAAATTTATAAAGATAAAATAAGACGACATTTACTCGCTAACGTAAACATGCCGTTTGTCCCAGTTCGAAATAACATTTCCCAGGTCGGTGGCCTGTAATGCCCGCTCCTAAATGTCAGAGGTCGTGATAACAGATAGAAAGAGCTTTGCGTTGCAGATACAGAATCCACTGAGCTAGTTAACCCGCAAATTAGTTCAGCTTTGATATATCTTTGTAATATAATCTAGGGCGATTTGCGAAACGAAATCACGGACTATTTATTTAACGTGTTCCTGTAATGTGTTTGCTTAAGTAGTCCATTTTGTTTCGATTATTTTATGGACCCAAATATATTATATAGCTACAAGTTGCTGTATTACCGTAAATACCAAACAATATAATTTGCATTTAAACCTTGTCATTCCTTGATGTACATTTGGAGTATTCAAGACTGACTATATCTACAATGTGCACTTAATGTGTGCCATTGTCAGTGCCTATTCAGCAACAATGGTCCGCATATGTTAACAGGATGCTATTCTACTTACCCTAACAACTTCTACAAAGTAAACATCAGTCCAGGCTTGGCCAAGCCCCTTTGTTCAGTGTTTTAGCAATTGATTTAGTTAATTCTAAACACGCGACCCTTTTCCTCTTTACGTATTAACAAAAAAGTACCCGCATGATTATGTACGGCACGCCTTCAATAAAAATGGTTATGATAATACACCTCCATGTATTCCATATTACTTAATTGTTGGTTTAATTACATTAATAAATGGTTAGTTGCATCATCAAAACAGGCTAGTATTGTTGCCAGACTTATATTAGTAACGAAGACAAATGAAACAAGCCCAAAACGATGGAATTATGTATTTTTATTTCAATTAAACCCATTATCATCATCATGGTTTTGACTTTATCATCAATAATTTCAACGAAATTTTGTATAGATCTAGGCTAATAAAAGTCACTCGTTCAGACTCGCTTGAAAAATAAATTAACTAGTACTTTGCAATAGTAAACTTTTTTTAACTTTATTACCAGTTTATTCGATTAATTACTAGTGTTCATTTCTTTAGATCTATTATATTGCCCTATAAAATTGCTCAGGAGGGTTTTTATGTTTCTCCAATAATCTCTTTATGGTTACAGTCTACGACAAGTGGTTCCTTGAATCCCATATTGAGCCTTAAATACTTTACTTATGAACCATAAAAGGCATGTTATAGCGCTTTCCAGCAATTTAATAACGTTTCTTGAAATAGACGAAACAATTAAAGTAACCGTCGTGAAAGCTCTGAAGATTGCTGAAGCCATTTCGTATTTACTTGTTAACATTAGCATCTACTTATCATGTCGGAGGAAATTATTTTGACAAAGGGTACTAATTTTGTATTAGCATAAGTATCATATGATTCAAGCATGTGCTTGTTTGGAAACGTAAAAAGAGAATTATCACAAAATAATAAGTGAATGCATGTGATATACAAAAGTGATGTTTAAATATGTTTGCGTAGGATAACTTAAATAACTCGTGACATATGATGTCACTAAGTACTAGAACACGTTACGTTTATAATTTTTTTAATATCCTTGTTTAGAGAAACAAGCAACGTTATAAAGATATAATGATCAAGTTGGTATAACGGAACAACATTTCTTGCGAACTCCAAAAATAGAAAAGTAATAAGCAAAGACAGGAGGGTAATGGCGCGAAACCCTCCTAACTTTGCGGCATTGCCCGCTCCGGATCTGATGTAACGTATTCAGCTTAGCGTCGAACTCATAAATATGACAGTTTGGACGGCAAACTCGGAATTTACAGCAGAATCGTTACAGGATTAAATTCTCATGGGTTATTAGATAATTAATCGACTGGACAGGTCCCATTATGGTTTTAAACTCGACTGATATATTTTGCTTTGTTCCTAAATGATTAATTTTGCAAAGCTTGCGTCTTAGTTGTAATTCGTTCAAGTGTTTCCTAAGTGAATCCAGCTGTGAAGATATTCATTGTGGTGCGGCAATTATAGTTTGCCTAGCCTACGGCAACGAATGTATTGATGCGTCAAACATAGAGCGAGGTGTATTCATGAAAGGCCGGGGTGGTCTGGGCGCCGCGTCTGCTGACACAGTTCCGGGCGCCGGCGCGGCGGGCAGGGCACTGCAGCCCAGCCAGACGACACGCGGTCGCCCTCACGAGCGCTCCCGCCCTACTGACAGCTCCCGAGCTACTGCGATCGCGAACTTATAACTTCTTTTGAATTCCGAACGTTTCTGTTGTGATCAAACATTAACGTCGTATCTATTGTTCTGTTATGACAATAGCGTTGTGCGTAAGCCCGCTTCCATCTTAGTAAAGTTATCGAGGTGATTGTAAACATTTTAACCTCCTAAGTGGTGTCACGAGTCAACGAAAGTTCCCTTTGACGCTATCGGCGAACAGTGAGGCGTTTGTGGACTGAAGTCCTCGATTTTGAGGGTCGAGTGGTGTACTTTTGAACTGTGTGGTTAAAAGAACTTCAGACCGTAATTTGTTGATTCATACAGTTTGTTAAAAGGAGTTTTTGGAAGAAGAACGTCCTTGTGAGCAGAAAGCTAATAAAAGCCGCCAAGCTGTATTCTTTCGAAAATTTCAAGGTGTACGAATATGACGAGGACAGGACGTGCAATGGCCATGAAGATGGTTTCGGCACTTCGAAGAGAAGTAAGTAGTTTGTTTTATGAAGTCGTAAATTTAGTTTATGTTTAAATTGTTTATGCTACAGGTACGATGCTCTATTGATGAACCGTTAAGTTATAGGAGTAGTTACTCGTATATGAATTTTAGAGATTTCGATCTAGAAATAGTGTCCTATCTTGCGATCTCTCATAGCCGAGCTTCATATCGCATTAAAGCTTTTTAAGATTATTTATTTAAACTACATACGTCAAGAGTTATATTCTTGCTTTGGTGATATACAGTTATCAGGTGAGATATCATTCTCAGGTGTTCTGCAAGTTCTCTGTGTAAGAAACAGACAATTGATGAATACTTATAGATTGTTTGAAATTCTTCACTTATAAGAGGTAATGTGTATAATAATGTATTGAGTAGGCTAACAGATTGTTACGTTTATTATTCATAAAACACGTGCAATTGCTTTACGTAAACGTTTGTCGAGGGTGAATAAAAACATTTAGATAAGTTATGCTTTAACAATGATAGATTTGTAAACCTATCACTGATTTCCGTTTCATTGCTATGATTTTAGATACCTAGTGTCTTTTCATGTCTCAATTTCTTTATTTTTAATAATACTGTTAGTCTCAAGCAATAGTTAAGGTTCTCAGTATTTAATTTTGTTAAAACTTTCTAAAACGTAGTCTTTGTTGTCGGGTGGAATATAAAATCGATGAGATATAATATTTATAAATATCTTGACCTACAAATACGATAAGGCGTGCCTGCCGCCTCATGTCTCATGAAACTTTAATGATACTATGAAATGTATTGACAATCAATATCTAAACGTCGGTTATGTTTCTCAGAAAAGTTAGTAAGGTAAAGTGGATGTGGGAAACGTATCATTATGCCACTTATCAATGTATTTATTAACAGTGAAAATAGTTTTTTACTTCTATATCATGACAGTGGGTGGTAGTAACCAGCCCTTGTAGACATGGGAAATATTTATAACCGAAACGCTGATGCTAAAGTTGACAAATGATCGGAAGAGACAAGTCTAAGTCACGCGACTTATCAAAAACAATTTCTACTTCCAGATGTGTGAGCATATTCTATCATCGCCTTTTTAGTAAAATAATTTGTCAATTTAATATCCTATAACTCCTACTCATCTTTGACTTGACTTAAATTAGAAACATGACGGCCCAGTCGTTTAGCTTTAGTTTGCTTAAAATAATGTTGTACAACATTTCAATTGGATTTGGAATTACGACTATGAGCTAATCGAATATAAATTTAACGGGCTTTTTCATATTTCCTCAATAACATGAGTTGACGCTATTTTTTATGATTTCCTGGTGCCGTCACAATAAAAGTTATTGTGTTTTTGAACAATGATTGCTCGAGGTATACATAACTTGCCTCCCTTGAGTAAAGTTGGCAAAGATTTTTGTGACATTTATTTCCCCTTAATGTATAGATTTGGGAAACCGTCGTGCACTATCTAAATTCGTATTAAATGCGACGAAAACAAAACTATACTTGCAGGTTTTGATGGAAGCAGTCTTTTCCCACGCGTAGTATGGCTAGTGCAAAAAGTTGCAGAGAACTGTCTCAATAAAGGAATTTAGCGATCAGTCTTGTGCCCAGTTCTTTCTTATTCCCTCATCTGCCACCTATATTTTTCCAAGCAGTGGTGGCGTATGGCTTCCAGGTTCCCATGAACAATCTGGTCCATAGGATCTAACTGACTTACGGACTATTAGACCTCTATATCTAATTTGATTGGGGCAATGTTCTGTATTTATATCCTTGTCTAAAAAACATATTAATTCATTTAAAGAAGTAAGAACGCTGCACAAGGAACGGACCGTTAAATTAACTAATAATGAGTTAGCAGTGTTGCACCCTGATTTGTCCATTCACATTCCTAATAAGCTATAACTCATCAGAACGACCGCAATTAAAATTACCTACTAGGACCAATTACCGTACTCAATGCCAATACATTATGTTGTTGTTTCCTTATTGTGTATTGACACGTAATGTATCATCAGCTGTTCCATTCTAAGGTAGTAAAGACAATTTGTAACAAAGAGAGAATATTTTTATGCTAGGAAACTTTTGTGAATCTGTAATTGAAATAGATCTGGTTTTTTAATTGAAAATATTAACTGGCAGAAGCCGTTCGAGGGCAAAAACTCTGTTTGATATTAAAAAAAATGATTTAGCACAAATGTTCAATTTTCTGATACGTAACAACCACAAGTCATTTCAAAATCTAATTTCTACACTCAATAGCAAGACATAAATACATGACAAGCCTGCCTTTGAACATTGACTGATGGATTCATAAATCAGTATAATGTTTATAAAAATGCATGTAATCGATTTGCAATACTTTATAATCAAGCGATTTATCTTCCCGTACGTACAAATTCCTTTAATTTTATCGTGTGTCGACGTGATTAATTAGGGCCATAAAAGAAACGAGGTAAAGTATTGTAAAGCACCTTTTTGTACCTTTCTCGTATATTATTGGGTGGAGTGCAATCCACCAGCAGCAACACAAACTACATTCGATGCAGTATAAGTAACCAGTCAAGTAAGCGTAGCGTGGAATAAGCAAGTACCACCACATACACAGTCATCGAAAGATAAGAGTAGGTGAACTGGTGAACGGGCGTTGGCTTGACTTGTCTGTCTGGCCGCCAGTAAGCACCGGCGCTTCGACCCGACAGCACGGCGTACGCGCATCCCACGCGACTCGATAAAAAAAAATCTAGGCCGCTCTCATGTGATAGTTTACCATTTCTCTCGCTTATTATGGAAAAAGTGTGCACAGTGGTCACCCACTGTAATAATTTCTAATATTTACCGTACTTTTCTTTGTGGAACACGACGCTGATATGATTGCAAAAATCTGAAGTGCCAAAAACTTAATTTACCACTTTTATCTATGTGGGCTACGTGATAAGGTGTCAAGTGTGTTACCGTTTTTGGTTTTGTTTGTTTTCACGCAAATCGCCGTTAGCAGCAGACGTTTCTTTCAAGTGTTCGTTTTAAGTTAGTTTTGGTGAATGAGTCAACTAACAGGCGTCGGAATTGTTAACTTTGTCAACGTGTTGCCCACCATTTCTGAAGGTAATAAATTGTGTTCTTAGAAGATATTTAACATCTGCATGTTGTTGTTATAATAGGCTAACAATTGACTGTAACTAATCGTAATGTATTGACATCAGTGTGATGAAGCACTGATTGTTATGAGTGAACCATAATTCATAACACTCATTGTAGTTCTTTTGTTTAAAAACTGGTCTGCAGTCTGCACTATAGCATGGCTTGTAAAACAATCTCTTAGCAGGTAGCTATTTTAATGCGAGAAACCCCCCTTTTTATATAGTGTGCTGCACTTATGGTGATTCAAACACCCGACGTATTTATCTTATTACAAGTATTACGTGTCTGAATGTACTTACCGTACACACTCGGTGCAGGCCTGTTCACGTTTATTGTTTTATTTACGTAATACGCTCATATTATTTATGTAAATGTTGTAATTGTAATATGGATAAACCATTATTTTAACTATTTATAATGTTAGTGTTTGTTGTGAAAATATGCTGAAGTATTAATAGGATGACTAGTTGTTTGTATAATAATGTAGAAACTAAAGTTTTTTGTGCGATTTCAACAGTAATTCACAATGAGAATCTTACTTGTTGAAGGTCAAATTTTACAGCTCGTTTGCTACATTCATTCCTTGTTTGAAACATTTATCCTAAGTAATTTTAATGCTCTCTCATTTCGACTCGTTTTTTGTTTACTAAGAAATAAGCAACAATGTTAATTTTTCGCAGTATTTTGTTAACGTTGATATGACTGGCACCGATATTCGTGAAAGTATACTTTCTTTTTTTTGCTAAGATCGTTTACTCATTGCTATGTTATCTGTCAAAAGAGGAATCCAAAAACTGGTTGAGGTGAATGCTTACTCGTGTATTACGGAACGTATCGGGAAATATCCAATGGATGGATCAATTTTACGATCAGTTTGACGAAGTCCAGTTTTGTAGTTTATAGCTCTATCTACTACTCGCAGTTGTTTATGTTTATACACCTCTTAAGATTTCTACGTTATATTGTTCCAAGTTACTTGATCATAATATTGATAACATCTTTAATGCTATTATGCTAATGTACGCCGAGGATTCCATATAAATATCCTGTAGACAGGCATATCTTGATGTTATGCGGAAATGCTTAAAACACGTTCTTTGAGAGGAGTTGGTGGAGAGTGAGTCAGAGGCTAAAAAGCTCGCGGCCTTGGTGGCATCCGCCTTATCCGGCAGTTCGGCGCGGGCGCAGGTGCGACCGGCCGGCGCTTCGGGTCGACGACCCGCAGGACGCGAGATTAATTCCTTTTGCCAGCAATTCAATCAGGTTCTTAAGGTTCTGTAAATATACTATGTGCAATTAATGCTGACAAAAATAAAGAAATATGTGCCTACCACCTAAGGCGTCCTTATAACAACATTCTATATACATGAGTGATATTTGGATTATTAAACATATACAACAATATATCACAAGACTAACCAAAGCCTGATTAAAATTAGTAGAGTGTGCGAGTAAACAATTTTGTACAATAGCTTATCCTTTCTTCGTGTACCAAGGAATTCTCAGGAGATAAACTTTAATGTTACTGCAATGCGCTTCCGACTAATATCGCAAAACGGTAAGTTTTCCATTACACAGCGGTTGCGCGGTATGAGCGACTAAGACAGCTAATAATCACCAGTTTGTTAAGATTCTCGCATGGCGTTCCCAGTGGCCTCTACCTTGGACCGAGTTCCCGCCACGACTAGTTTTTACCATCGCCATACCGACCGTTAATAAGAAGTTGCACAGTTGCATTCGACACATGTGTCGTAAGCTTTGACAGGTTTTGTTTGTCTCGGAGCGCTCTTTTGTTTATATTCCATCCCACTTCTTCATATACGTTCTTAAAATTTTGTCTACGTTAGTGTTTGTCACAAAGATCATAGTCACGTAAATTTAAATTCTGCTATAAAGGAAGTTGAATATTTCGAAGACCAAGCGAATAACTCCTTCGGTTATTGGAGTCACATGTGTGTGTGTGTGTGCTTCGCTTGTCCGTGACACGCGTTTACGTTACTCTAGGAAGTTGTTAGAAGCAATTATAGGCAATTTTCAAGACGGCAAAAACTCAGACTCATGCTTCATCCGATGTGCAGTTAGTTTTATGTTTACTACAACACTCGGCTCATTACAAACGAGGAAAAGAGAAATATTTACGGTATTTCTTGAGCATGTGTACAAATATTAATTGTATATTTACTCTGGCAACATTAAAAACGTTACGTACGTCCCACTTGAAACAGTAGCATAGCATGGTGCATGTAACTGCATTATATGGGAAGCATTTATTGAAATGTCCCTACACTAGTCCGTTGTGTTACGTCCCCGACTATTTTGGCGTCTCATAACCTCGGTTTTACGTGGTTTATGTAAAGTAGGGTCGATTCTTGGATGTACGCCTTTGTTTTATCTCGATTGCGTTTTTCAAGTAAAAGTACCTATACAAACAAAATAAATGAATTGCACTCCTAAGGCTTGATGATTGTATGTAATTCTTGTAGATTTCGTTTTCTACTAGTTAATCATATCAATTATGTTGATAATTATTACAAGAAGGTCATCGGAACTGACAAATACTTCGAAAGCACGCGAACATTAAAGAGGCGTTTACAAGAAATAAGTAATTCGCCGTGGATTTCTAAACGCAATAATCCCATAGTTCTGTAGGGAGAGCGCAGAACGGTTGGGTGGGCACGCAGCGCGTCGACTTGACCACGCCTCGGCGAGCCCGCCGGCAACCGACAATGATATGGAAACTATTGTACCACTTGCATTAATATACTTTATATCTGCTACAGTCATGAAATCGGCTTGTTCGAATGCACGTTGCATTTGAGATAGCGCACGAACAGAGACAAGCCAAGATTGTGCTGTAAATCAACGCAATGTTTCTACATCGTGATTTGTTAAAATACCTAACGGCTTTATTGTACACTAGCTGCGGCTGCGGCTTCGCTTGTAAAAAGTTCACAATCTTATTATGGTAATCCAGGATATTCCTTTGTAGAAATTTGCATTTAAATCCCTTTAGCTCCTGCGGCGTTACTAGGTTGCATATTGAGATGAGTTTATTTATGTATCTTTAGCCTAGGTCAACTAATCTTTCTTAATTTCTTAAGGGTTCTCAAATAAATGGTTTCTTTTGTTTTAGTTTTTAGATCATACTGCGTATTTTTATTAACCTTCTTGCGTTCACTTGTTTGCTTTCCGGCATCGTCGACGTCTCTGACATGAATATTTTATCTTCTCCACGAGTTTTTAGGTTAAGTAAACGACTTTTAAACGCTCTAAATATTATATAATGTCATCACAATTAAGATAACGAAGCGTAGTAGTTGAGTTGTAGCTATCTTATCTTGGTAGTAAGTAAATCTCAGACATGTTTTTATAGAGATTCAGCCTTAGTAACAGCTAATAAAGAACGTCGCCTATCATAATGCTCGCGTGTTAATTAATGATCTCGAATAACGTCAGTAAATGTGTACTTTGTTTCGCTTTCTTGACTTTCGTGTTCATTCTCTCTTCAATTTATTTTTACATTTGAAATTCCATTTTTACAAAACTCATTCGGAATAATCTCTGATATGATTATCAACAGCTAGCGTGTTTGTATCATATTATTTATCAAAATCTGACTCAAAAGGTAATGTCATTTGTTTTGTACTTATTATAGTGGGGGAAAACCACGAAAACTTTAATGTTTTGTCTTTAATACGTTGTCCAACTATTATGTAGATTGAAGACTGGTTGAAGACTTACAAAAACCCTTTAAAAATATTTTAGTCATTTGTAATACTGAAAACTGAAACTCCACTTGATACTTTATCCAACATGCATTTGTCGGGCTTTTTAATCCCGTCTTAAAATAAAATCAGATTTAAAAATATTTTCCACTTGTTTGTATTTATGGAATTACGAGCGAACTTTAATATTCAAGCGTGTTAGTCTTTCTTTTTATTATTCAAGACAAGAAAAGAATTACTTTTCGATTTCACCGTGACTTTCATTCAATGCTGATCTGGGAATTAATGAAAAACATATTCTTTATACTGCATGAGATCAATTATTGAGTTCATTAGCACGGTGGTGGGAATTATGAAAGTTTGGGATTATAGAAAGGTGTAAGAACTCTTTAATGTAAATAAGCCTGGCTAAGTGCGCAGGTATTCGCGGCATTGACCTACATGGACAGTGAATATTTTCATGTCATATAATGTTTACTTGTCACGCGATGTCATCATTTTCATAGTGATTTAGTTATTTCCTCGACTGTTATTTACAGAGACTAGAGCATGATCTTCCCATTGACTGCTGAATCTTTAAACAGTATAACAGCATAATGTATCAGAGCTCAGTTTTCACACAGTAATATAACGGTAGTAATTTGTCCGTATTCCATACACCTACAATTCACGAGGCCTAATGTCATTTTCCACGTGGTAGCGAGCTCATGCGGTGCGAACTTCGACAACAATCGGTACCAGAGTACGAATGGCACAACGGGTTCAATTCGCATTTACATTACAATTGTTAGCATTGTGTACAGAGTCACAGGTTCGAGGTCGCGGCTTGTGCACTCGCGCCTCAATGGACCCCTTTGTAAGATAAAGTTACAGATCTAGATCCCCGCTTAACTTGCCATACGAATACATTTATCTTCATCATTGTGTGTTTGTGTTAGGTATTTGCGATATGATGACCTGAATTGCAAAGTAACGCTTAAAATAACAATATGTGACGTCATGTTTTGTTGTCGTCATTTTTTCTTGTTTGTGTATCACTGATAGCAGTTTATCAAAGATTTTTATGTTAAAGATATAATAATAAGTGTTCTTAAAATCAATTCCGCGCCGGTCGTTGACCATATAAATTCTACTCCGTATTTGAATATTAGCATATTCTTTAAGCAATTCTTATCAGGTAACGATTGTAGTGCGGTAGTCGATTTAAATTTAATGAAAGGTTGAGGCACCGACACACCTGCAACGCAATCGGAAATTAAAATCGAATCGAATTAATATTCCTCAGACGTATTTGACGTAACGTCCGACGTACTGATTTGGTTCATTCGCACTGTATTGTGTTTTTTCTCCATCTTCTATTATAGTTATGGTCTCCGCAAGAATGGGTCGTTTCATTTTATCGTCCCTCCATTGTACGGTTGTCACCTTGCCCCTAATGGCGTGCTGTATAGATTTATGAATGACAATATTGTTTCTATGTTGTTTTTATTACCCTTTTCTATTGTGGTTTGGTCAGTTTTATTCCGAAGAATAGTCCCAAATTTAACTCGAAAGTTGGGAAATACTAACGACTTATTTTATTGAACATAACAGATTCAACGAGCAAATAATAAATTAAATCTGTGTAAACGTGTACTTTGGGATCGTTTCTCATTTAGATAACAATGGTAGATATTTTGTTTGCCAACGACAGTATTCTTATGAACGTTCTGTAACACCACTTGATAGCTGTAAGTATAATTTCCTGCTTAAAGGTGTAAAGTATTTATATTATTAAAGCAATTTGCAAGATTACGGAGAAAGGATGAACATTATTTTTCCTGTTCTGTGAGCTAATAATAATGTATTGAGATCAATTTCTTCTGTCGAAGCTTCTATCTTGAGCTATTTGTTGCTGCCCGGTTATATTGGTCACTTAGAAACAAGGCTGCCTACACAGATAGTCAGTGTATCGTTCTAGATATATGTAAGTACTGTCTAGTATAGCTTATCTTATAAAACCAGATGATCGATGTGAAAAATGTTACTTGTAATAGATAACCTATGTTTATTTTTCTGTATCAAATGTGATATTGACCTTCGTACCCGAAAACGTTAAAAGCACCAATCGATTTTATCGAAATAGTATATTTATGTAAACGCGTTGTATAGACAATGACTAATGTTGGGAGTATAAACAAATTCGTGCAGTGATTGAAGGGAATCATCAGAATGTTTCTAAGTCATGAGTCATGGGTCCATCAATGTTACGATATTCCGAATGCCGACTGGTTGAGTCATCGTTTAAAAATAACTGTTGCAGGGTATCTTCAAGACCTAGATTTGACCCACGCAACAATCTATATTGTCAGACCAGCTTCATTCTTCTACAGTGTGTCTTTCATTACGTTGCCTATTATTCTGCTCTTTGGTTACAAAGGCGTGTTCATAAGTAATTCTGTACATGTCATTATCAGCTACAAATATTTTGTTCTTTTCCTTTCCGGTTAAATAACGCACTGACATAAATATGGATAGTATGACATGGTCGTAATTGCCATTAGGTAATTCATAATTGTAATTCAGTCAGAAAGTGCAAACCATTAACTGCGATGCCGAATTACCACAGTTGATTTTGGTAATTCCCATCGGTTTTACCGTTCTGTGTTGAAGGAAGAATAATATTTCAAAAACAATTGTTATGTCACTTGGCAGGACAGTGATTTAAACAATAATAAACATTTCCTTCCTTTAAAATTTTTGCTTCGAAATATCGCTTGAATTCGCAAATTCGTGTTTTGCATCCTGCTGTTATTGCATTTTAGATTCATAAATGGATTTAGGTGAGGGTTTGGCTCAGATAAATCCTAGTCCACCAAATAACCTAGAAATAGCGAGTATTGTGTTGGGCTGTAGTAATATAGTTGTTGTATTATATTTTCTACGTTCCTCTTACTGAATCCGTATTCTTGGCTTTGGTTCAAACGCTGTTTTAGCTAGTGCATTACTGGCGCTTGCCCTGTCACAATATTTTACTATTCATCTGCACTTATGTAATTATATCGTAAATAAGCTTTCTCTTTCTGTTTTTTTTTTTTGGTAAATTCTTCCTCGTCTGAGTATTGGCTGATAATTTTATAAGTATTGTATTTGCGTCTCGTGACCGTGTATTTTTGTGGTTTGCAGTAGTGCACATGTATGGTTTTATATGTACGTTTTGCACTCCGAAGATTGCGTTCGAGGCGATACGACACATTAGGTAGTCTTTTTAGTAGCTAACCATTTGGAACTCCATAATTTATGTAGTTAATGTATCCCCAAATTTAAGCACGTAACGTATTAGTTTATTTTTAAATTCTGCCGTTTACAAATCCTGCAAGCGAACTGATGGCGAAAAGATGTTATTTATATTATAAATAGTCTTCTCCCTCCGTTTTGGCTTTAAATTTATAGTCTTAGTAATTTATCACGTTTATAAATAACTTGATTTATTACAAGTTCTTATTCAAGGCCTGCTGCTTAGTGTTACAGTTAATACTTTTTCATACAAACGTTTCCTGATCGACTGTGGTACTGAGATATTGTCATGGTTAACTCAGTAATTGCTGTAAACAGAAGCATGTACCTAGTCATTATATGAGAATAGCGGTTCAGTGTAGATGATTGATCGAGTTCACTTGTCCGTGTCGTAACGTCATTAAATATTTCGATTAGAGGCGTGTAGATACATATTTGTTATACAGGTTCTTCGATAATGGATTACATCTATTTATAGCTTTGGTTTACATATCAATCATCGTTGTTATGAAACAAGATTTTTGTGTTTTAGGATGATGTTTATTTAGCTTTGTCGTTTGGTGTTGCGCAGGCGGTGTGGTGTGTTGACTGTGTAGTGTGCAGTAGGCGGAATGGCACGCGGCGGGTGTCGTGGCGCTGCACCGGCACGCCGCGGCCCGCGACGCTCTCGGCAAGGTCGACGAACGACTTTCGCACGCCGCCGCCGCAGCCGCCGACCACGATAACCCGTCGCGTTTTGTCACACTCGCTGGCTTCACTCCACTCAGACTCTATTGCTGCATACCACCGTAAATTAGGTTATTATGCTCTATCGACAGTAATAATAAACATGTTTGTTTATAAATATCAATGCCCTAGATATCTATCACGTAATCCGTGTCAATTGTAAGTACAGTAGTTATAAAATTAAGTTTACGACATGTATAATGTAGTATTAGATAGGTGCACTCGTTATAAAAACAAAGACAAAAGGAAACTATGAACTTGTCAATTTACCTGGACCCAATACTTGTAAGAAGAGGTTACAGCAGTTTTTATTAAATAAGTAGTCAATTTGTCTTCATCTAGGCTTATTCTAAATCCAGATTCAGTATACAGAGCAAACTTAAATTAATTAGATAACGCTCAATAAGTATCTATTTTGAAATGGGGCATTGAACTCTTGTCTGTATTCCAGGGAAAGTAAAAAAAAATGCCGGGTAAACAGTAAATTGATAAGGGATAGGTATGTCCGTTCTGTTATCTATGATATAAACCTGCACAAACATTTCAACTTATCACTGATATTGAATGTGAATCAATGTGTGCTGTTTTATCGGATATCCGACCGTGTAGCGTTCTATGTATTTGAGGTTCAATCGCATGTAAAATGATCTTACTGATCTAAAATAAAGGTGCTGTCAATGCCAACGGTGTTAGGTCGGATGTACTTCAGTGTATTTTGTGTTGTAATACTCCATTGTGAATAAAAATGTAAGGTCTACGTGTGGGCGAGTGCCCACGCATCCGTCTCCAATTCAACACAATTTTCTTATTTAGTTGCGTTGGTTTTTATCAAAATGATAACTGCTCATTCAGAGAACATTGTAGAGCCCATGAAAATATTTTACAGATGATATCATCATTTATTCTTCTATGAATACGTGACGCTGGTCACACACTTAATTTCTGTTCTGTTTTTGCAATTTCACATAAATTATGATAATAGTAATTACAATCGGGCAGATAAGTGTTAGTTACATTTTCCGTGTATTTCATTTCACGAATAAAGTACGCAATATTCACGGAAATAAAGTTTATCTGTAGGGGCTATTCTGATATTTGTCGCGCAGTAATGCGGGCGTGGACGACAGGGCGTGGGCGTCGGGAATGAGTTCATTGGACAGTCCCGGCATGCGGAACTGTTATTAGTTCATTTCATCTATTTACTGATTTCTTTGCCACTTACGTAAAGCTAAAATATGTAATAGTGTGACCTACTCCCACACCTAATGCCATATCACTCAGCCCATCCTTTGCAAAAATCCTTCTTTAGACCTGTGTCACGAACACAGACATATTGTCACATGTCGAAGCCGCATTCCCCTTTTCAGGGAAATATATTTTGCTCAGCCGTAACAAACTTTACGACAGGCCTATGTAAACACAACTTACCGTCATATACTTCCTAGAGGCTGAGAAACATAATCCTTCTTAGAATTTCACTGGTGCGATTGCGTTGACGTAAGTAGTGAATCTACTGAATGTTCCGTACAAGGCTGTAACTAAATCATCAATGGAAGTGCGTTTATTGGAATGTTTCGTAAGTTATGTTCGCTATGCAGCTGTGACTGAACTAGTATCGGCTCCCGACCGAATTCCTCCCAGGATGTTGCGACGAATAAGTGTACTTCATTACTGTTGTTTTATGAATCGTTAATTCACTCATAAATGACTTTTGCTTCTATGTTAACGACAAGCTTTTAACATAATAACGACTTTCATTAGCAGGTAAACCGCTCGTGTTAATTGAAATGTCACATTAATGCTGATTATCTTTTCATGACCACTAACATGGATTAACAGTTATCGGACTTTTTTCTAATAATATGTATGATGCATCAGTTTTAAATATATTTTTTTGCTTGTGCAAAGTTATATGACCGATTTACACTTATAAACATCGTTCAGATAACTAAATTGAATACATCTTTATATAATGAATGTTTAACATTTACCGATTGATTCGCTAGGTATGGTAATTACTTACATTTTATGATTGCACGTGGCCAGCAAGCATGTCTGCGTGATGTAACATAATATATTAGTAATGTATGTTGGCCACGCCGTACATATTGTTCCTGACGCTTTCCAGATTAGATAGCGTTGACATCGTGGTGTTTATCCAAGGTGGTCATGTTTGTACAGTCTGTAGCGTAGGGCTGTTGACTGACACGGCGACGCCGAATTTAACCCCATACGTCAAACAATACTGAGCCTTATCGGTACATAACACAGACATATATCAACATGGCATAACAATCTCCTAGCGCCACCAAAACTACACAGTTTGCCCGTGTTGTCGGACAGGTAAAACTTATTATGTTCCCACATGTGCAAACATTGCGACAATAAATATATATCCAACTCTCTAGAGGAATTATCTAACGAGTCATTTGTTGTCTAAAGGAGTAATATCACTGTGATTTATAGGGACTATTAAATCCGTTTTCAGTGTAAAGATATCAAGCAGCATGTTCAATAAATTGGAAATCCAAGTGGGCCTATAAAGTTTTCCATTTGCCAGCTTCATAAAATTCGCCTATGTCGTTACCTACACCGCGGACATCGTTGTGATAATACCCCCGGTGTTCGTGAAGCAGTATTTTGCTTTCTAGGTCAGTGCAGGGAGAGCAGCTCGCCTGATATATTTGATAAACTATAAAGCTCAATGACTGCGGACTGCGGCCTGGACTTGTCTCTGGGCCAGAGCCAACACGCTGAAGGAAACCAGATAGAATTCCTCGGTATAAAGTTTACGATTGTAATTTTAATAATCCGTACACATCAAGTCACACAACGTTGAGTGACGAAGTAATTGCGTTTCATTTACTTTTATGTTTTTCATTTCCTTGATTGAAGTATTTAAAATAGCAAATATAAATAGCAAAGAGATCGTTCGAATGTAAGACTTCACTATATTTGTTAAAAGTAAACATTATATTGATGTTAAGTTGTTGACAAAGTTGTTAAAGAGGACGACGCAGTGTCGCGTCAAAGGTGCGGCGCCCGCCGCTCTTGGCAATGTATCAATGAACACGCGACCAATGATTACAAAGAAAATATCTACGTCTGTGAAAAGTTCGCCGGTTCGCGACACTAATAGCGTAATTTCGTAGTAGATGTTGTGAAATTGAGAGATAACAACGTCTGTGATCTGAGTGCATTGAACGCGTCGTACTCGCGGCTTTGGCCGTTGTCAGATCGATTTGACGTTCGTAACTGCGTATGCAGACGTTTCTACTACATTTTATGTTTTAATTGCCGTTGCAAAACGAAGGATTTTCTAAGATTAACGTAAGCTCTTGTGTTACAAAATATCTGTGCAGCTTTGGTATCGTAGTTCCTGAATGTGTGATCTGGTTATGATTGTTAATATTGCCTGATCCAAATCGACTTCTTTTCAACGATAGTGCGTAGATCATTGCGACCTTCTTGAACAACAATAAATATAGGTATTTTAATTAAATGTATCGTTATTACAGCTATTATTTTTATTGATGAATCATACTGCGGAGTAATTCAATTAAGTAATTACTTTTTCTTCGACTGATTTATTTGATTCTTCGCAACATTAATTAATTAATGAACTTGAGTATATTCTTATTCGTTCGGAGAAATGCGTAATTCATTGCACATCGCAAGAAGTAAATACAACATTACCCTGTATTTTGTTTTGTATTTCATACTGTTTTTGTTTTTTTAGTTTAGTCTCTCGGGCAACGATCGCTACTATTTTGACGTTATCTGTGACAGGTCAGACGTTTATGAAACAGGGCGTACTAGTTTGGAAATAAAATAAATATTGGTCAATATTTTAACAACCCTTGTTTTAAAAGTTTATTTGACCAGAAATACTACATAAAGTGTTTTGGATATTGAGGAAAGAAACTCAGACTTTTGCAGTTATGTTTTTGAGTAAAGTATTAAATATAAAGCATGTAAGTAAAAGAGAAACGTATGATTCACAGCATCTTAGAGGCGGGCGACTCAAGTTAATTAGAACGTGGAGTTTTACACGCGACGCGAGTTAGGCGAGTGCCGTTGGTCTCATGTAAGTGGAGAAGTGCCGTGACTGCGACTTATAACTTGAGTAATTAACCGCTAGCCCGCAGTCATGTGATGTAGGGATGTTCGCAGCTTCAGATATTTGAGTATTATAATACCGGTAGCATTGTTTTCGGATATGATATTCCTGGTGCGGTATTTTGTTAGATTACAGATTTTTGAAACTTATACTGTACTGTAAAGACATAATTCTATGTACTATACTTATCGTGCGCTGGGTTCTTCGAATAGCCAGTTAAGAACATCATATTAAGACTGCCCGTGTTTTACTTTTGGGGATCATTTCATTTCGGATTCATTTCAATTTCGGATATTGAACAGTTTTATTTACTAAACTATGGGACATCCCTACCGCATTCATGCTTATTATAATAAGTCCTATACCATTATGATGTTAATTAATACACCACAACTAGCGGTTGTAGTTTAATTTTCGATTTGTATGAGATTGATGCAAATTGACGGTCTATTGCTTGCGTAATCTGAAATTAACGGATTATCTAATTATAGTGATTGTCTGTAATCGGCGATTCTTTTATCGGAGTTGTTTCCAGCTGAGCGATTAATAATCAGTACCTATTATTACAAATAGCTTTGTCTTCTGCATTGAAGATTCTTATTGTGATTCAATCCAGGTTTTTAAAACCTCGCTACAATCCTTTTTTGAATTTTTATAACTCTGTCATAATCGATAGCCTTATGGAATTGTGTTGTTTTGCATTGTACTTGTACGTCTATTTAATATTGATTTTTATTTGTTCACAGGCGTGACAATGAGAGAAAAAAGGGGCGGCGCTATGAGCAAAATGCAAAAGCTCAGAAAGCGCCTATCCCTTAGCTTCGGTAGATTATGTAAGTATTAATCACTACTTATTAATTAAAAATGTTTACTAGTTAAGTAAAGGTTCTAAAGCTAGTTAATGACGTATGATTGGAAGTTATTCGATATCGACCCACTATTGGCAGTGTTAGGTGATGTAAATGGGTCGATTTATAGTTATACCCGAATGAATTTTCAAAACTTGCTTATCCGATGTCTACGTATAAGCCTTAATGAGGCATTAGCTGTAGTCTTAAAAGAAATAAGCTTAATCAACTTTGTAATTTATCTTCAGTTTTGAAAAGAAAACTTTCGATAAGATTACAAAATGATGTCTTTTATTACTTTAAAAAGGCCTTGTCAAACTTATTTAATTAAAACGAGGCTAATTCGGGTTTATCTTAATATCATTTACGATGCCATAATTCACACTGCTGAGTACTGAGGTCTTTGTGAGTCAGTCTAGGATTCTTTTGAGGTCACGCTTATCAAAGTGCAGAAATTCTTGGAATTATCAGAGCATAAATTACAGCGTGTTGCATTTCTGTTCAATGTCGTGATATGTTTCCTTTAAACATAAGACTGCAAAACTGCAATCTGTTTTAATCGCTTTGCTCTCTAAAGGCAATTAACGTGATTTAGGAGTAAGAGAAACTTCATAAATTGTACTATAAATATTTTTTTTTCCAAATCCACGTTGTGTCAGTAATGAAACGTGTTTAACCAAACAAATCTCTTCAGTTTCATTATATTGCTAAAGCTAGATGATATTCTCAACCTATCACTCAGCGTTCAATCCATATTTCTAGTGCCACTATACCGTATTAATATTGACCCATTCACACGAAAAGATCCTCCACTTCTTAAAGCTCGATATTTCGGAATTGTACGCCAATATCCGACTCGTTTCTACATCAGTAGGCGTTCATATTTTATATCAAGTGCCTATTTCATATAAAACCGATAGATAGAATTGAAAGACTGGGACCGTTCTTAATATTTATGTTCCTTTCGTTCTGTGTCTATAAAATTTCTACTTTTGCTTACGTGTTCACGTAAAGCATTTAAATATTCAGATAAATTGTGGACTACGCACTTTATTAATCTCTCCATGCGTAATAAACAAAGTTCATTATACGTTTAGTAGCTTATGTAATATGTATTAATAAACAATTCATGTAATAATCTCTTGTATCGAAAGAATGCCGATTAAATAAAACGAAAGCTTATCTACTAGACTTTTATCATAAAAATCCATAGATTTCGCACCACAATGATTAGCGCCTTATTTAGACCGCACATGATAATCGCGTTTCCATTGAAAGTACAAAGATGGAATTATAAAAGAGTACAAAGGCGAAAACATGTTTACTTGGCCTATTAGTGGCCGAATGTCAAACGATTTTATTAGATTTAATATAAATAACACGCCACGAGTGACTTACATCTTTGATCTAGATTAATATCTAAATAGTAACCACCCGACTTTGAGTTATGGGATACTGAAATAGAATATTGTTGATGTGCTTAATTAACAATAGGATTATATCGGTAACGTCTTTGAGAAGCTTGATCATTTTATTCCGCTTCAGTGAGTGTAGTGAACAACTTTCTTGAAGAAAAGCGGTCAATTCTCAATGTTTGTAAGGTTATCCCTTACGTTTTCCCGAAATTTTGGTATTTTTTCGGAATGGACTCGTCGTTTTCTTGGAAATAATTCTTTATTTCCTACCACAGGAACGGTATTTGTGTCACGACGGGGTTTAGTCGAAACACGTAGATAATAATCTTTAAGTTTCCAAATTCTTTTTAACTTCGAGTAAAACATTAAAGTAATTGAAGCTAGAGCACTTTTATTTCAATTACCTTGTTCTAGCGTCATTAACTCCCTGATAGTTGAGAACTAACCAATTGTACCAATACATTCGACTGTTCGACTAGTTAATTAAAAAGTTTGTAAGCTCTGCGGCTGTATCGATCGATGGCACTTGCCGCCATCTGCTGTCAACTAACAAGCTAGTGTTACTGTGTTACCCGCGTAACGTGTTTGTGTAAGATGTCAAACATTCATCACACAGATTGAATCAATTAAGTTTATATTTAAACCTGAAAGATGGAAATAGAACGCCTTGAATGTTTGCCATTCGTCATGTTAATGAAATTTGCAATTGACTCATTTATTAGTAACCACTTGATTAGTATCTACTTAATCATCGGTGGTGAATCAATCGATCTTCTAACGAAGTCAGATGTATGCATAGTTAACCAGTTACCTTTATCATTGACTTAGCCTTTGTTACTACACATCACATACTATTTATGTAGCGACCCGCGTTCCCTAGGTATTCCCCGTAAAATCGTATCAGTGTCGGCTCAGTGGATTTACAAGCGAGCGCCACTCTAGTTCAGATTAGCACAGATATTTTACTTATTTATAGAGCTTGGATTAGATACGGAGGGTGACATCTCACGCACTGGCGTTTGGTTACCTCATTATGTGTGCTGTTTGAATACGTTCGCCTTTGCTTTGTTACCTGCAGACGAAATCGTGCCTTGCAGCCGTGTTACTATGACGCGTGGTTCACAATAACGTGTCGTAAGAGTCGTGCGACATGTCACTGTTGCGGCTAAGTTATACGGATAGTCATTATCTATCTATATTTTTGTAAATTATACTCTGTTATAACGACTGTAGGTAGCATATTAGAATTTTACACACAAAGAGGCAGATACTTTTTTTGTAAACGGGCCTCCCACTCAGTATTTGACTAGTGGGAAAATTGTAACTGAAATATATAAAAATAAATTACTTAACACCTGCTAAAAATATCTCTATAATGACGCTAAATGTCATCGTTAATACGTGGTCACGTAAATATGAACGAGTGACGATTTAATTAGCGAGTAATTTTGGACATTGTTAAAAATAACTCTTAATGAAATGGTGTCGTACAATTAGGCGGTACTTAGTATATTTAGTCATGAACATTACTCGTGATCAGCCGATCAGTTTGAATTAATTATCGCACACAATAATGTCTATTTATAGTTCTATGACGTGTTATTGTTTTTTCGTTTACGAATAACATAAACATTGCTGAGAGCAGACGTAAATAGATAGAGAATCTACTGTTCTAATTACGTCTAAGGTTAGGCACGCCTTTTTGTAAGAGGATTATAAATATTGGAGTGATATTATTACATGCGAGAGTGTTTTGCTCGATTTGTACTGTTATTGTAACCGAATACTGTTTCAATATGTTCTTTTTTATTGTGGTTATTAACCCCTAAAATGGTTTGATACAATTCGATCCAATCGCTGGAAAACATAAGCTATTGACCCTTTGACCCTTATATTTGTAACGCGATTTAATATACTGACACACGTCCAATTTGAATGTTACAGTCCATTGATTAAACTTTGTACAAAACCGACGAAGCGCAGTTTCACCAATGAGTTTTATTGTGCGATAGTATTTCCGCATAGATGAATACCTGAACACATGAGTATATAATTATTACTGTATCTGGCTGCAGGCTGGCATCATGAGAGTGGGCGACTGTCTTAGATACTCGCATGCAATCTTCCCCGATGCAAATAAACATCTTCGTTCACCCACACGCCATTTATACATGCCTTCGTGCGGTAATTCGATTCGATCGTTTGCACCTATACTTATAACTGTACATGTGCACTCACTTTACATAATCCGTGCAAACATGATGCAAAATTACAACCTGTCAGGGTACTGCACTGTGCTCAAGTACTGTAAGCATAAGTTTACGCGTAATTCTTGGACTACGTAACTTTACATTGAATTCGCTTACACATACATCTTTGGTACTGAAATAGGATTGCATTCTCCTTTTATGCTCTTAGAAGTTATTAAATCCGATGGTCGTAAAATGGCCTTGTTTTGAATTTGATTATCAGTGTTTATTATAATAGCGGTCTGGACCGATTTCGGCCACGGCGGCCTGTGTTACTATGACACCAGCCAGCTACGCAGAACATATTATAGTGCACAAGCGTGTGCGCAAACACAGGTGCACTCTCTATTCCTTTTACTCTCATAACCCGATGGGACGGTAATCCGACACGACCGGAGAGAGATCAGGCGCAGGACCCACATTTTTACGTGCCTTCGGAAACACGGAAGCTGTCATATTTATTTCTTAAATGCACACAAACATTCGAAAAGTCGGTGCGCGCCGTGGGGATCGAACTCAAGACCTCTGACTTAGCAGTCCTATGGTCTTGCCACTAAGCTATCACAGCTTCTATCAGTGTTTATTTCATACTGCATCAACTATATAAAGTGGACAATTAAATCGAAACCACCACTTTGATCTTATGCAAATTTTAAACAACAATCCTTTAATGTAATTCACATCATTAATCAACAATACGGATATAAATAGAGGATTAATCATGGGAATTAGTCATCTTAGACATCGTATGTATCGTCTATCGCTATGTATTGAAAGCCGAATAGGGCAGGCCAGCTAATCTCCGTGTGTCAGTCATCTTGGGTAATTCTGTGTCTAATCGCCTTGTTGCAGACGCGCATTGCTTCATGACATAATCGAAATCATTTGTGGTAATGAATGATTGTTTGGTGTTTACTTACAAACCCTATGACTAGCTTGTTTACGAAATTCGTGAGAAATAAACATGAATCGTAAGGAGGTAATAGTAGGCATTTAGAAAAAACAATGAATAAGTAAAATGCGTATAAATTATTGTTGTGCTTAATACGCAACTTGAAAAACCCTGTGCTACTGATTTATATATTAGCATTGATGACACAAACAATTATTTTTTTAACTCTGAGTGAAAAACCGAAATTTTAGTATTTTAGAAACAAATACCGATAGTTTGTAACTTTGTACCTATTTAAAGTAGGAACTTACTAAACACTATTTAGTCTAGTTAACCCAACACGAGTTGGAAAACTTACCTTTTGCCGGGAAATTCCCAAGCGAAGCCTCGCGACGTCTTCTAGTGTTACACAAGTAAGTGATCATTAAACCCATATCGTATTGAAACCTTGTTATGAAACCCTCCTGTTATTTTTAGACTTCAGCTACTGCCATACTAGTAGAGTTTGATGCACCTCACCTCGTTCTATTGATCTTATTTTACGATCCCTTTTTGTTGCTTTTACGATCTGTATTCCAGAGTATAGAGGAATGCATCCCATTATGTTAATGTCTTCCCTTTTCTGGTTACGAAGAATATTATTTGAAACGCCAGTAAAGCTGTTTTCTTACGAGCTAAAGTTTTATTTAGTGCAGAATAAAGTTGTTCAGAAGATTTGGGTTAGTATAATGTCCTAAGATAATTCAACTAAAGCTTTTATTTTCTAATGCTTTGTCAACGAAAATCTATTTTCTCAACAACGACGCCGAGTATTTGTCATATATTCGAGGTTAACGTAGATTAATAGCCGGCAATCTTTTCTTGACACGATCTGTTTTTGTTTTTCCGCGAGCCGTAACATCGCTTTGGCCTTTTCTAAATATGAAGTCGTTTTCCTCAAAGGCCCGCTTGGCCCCTAGAGATTTTAATATCGCGAAGAATCTTTATAAAAATAAAACAATAAAGGTATCTTGGATAATATCATTCTTTGTTTGGCTAATATTTGAATACTCCACTGTTTTTTTACGTAAATACGAGTCAAAAATAACCTAGTTATGTAAAATGAAGGTTAGTCTTTCGTCGTATTTTTCACGCTTGTGTTATGACGAGTACTAATAAAGTTTTTAACGTTCTGCCACTTTATATTCATAGTGTGTATTATATGGGACAGGCAAACAAAAATATTACCGAGTGTTTAACACAGCTGTTAATACACAAATAATTATGGTTAAACTCGGGTCGTTGTGCGACATAAAAACAGATTACTAATCATATTTTTTTGGTAAAAACATTGTCATTGTATTTACAAAGAACTGTTATGTTGTCATTCATATCAAGTTTCATTGATTCCAATTATTATGTTATCTAAAGGATAGTCATTGAAATACTTGTTTACTTCCGTTGTCTATCTGTGTACTGTAATGAGTGGATGTTTTTGTACATATCCTTGTATCTTTATTGGATATCCAAATTTTGCGGTCAACGCTTAAATGCATCTGCTATGAATATAATATCGATAGCACTTTAAAGCTTGTCACTTACTAAAGCGTTAAGTACAATTTACTGAGTATCGTCTGTTCCCAAAACTAATGGAAGTGGGTCGTCAAGCACTTTGCTATTAGACCTATTAGTTAATTATTGCCTTAATGTATCACTCTATTACTTCATTTGGCAGTTGCTCAACTGCCAATGATACAATCGATGGTATCTGATGTTTCACCCGCGGCCGTCTGGCCTTCGTCGTTTATCCAGTATTTATTTAAAACAAATAAACGTTAACTAAAGTTCTCGTCGTAATTCTATACCCTTTTGGTTTAGACATTAGACAGGCATCTATAATTTTACTCGTTCCAGGAATCGGAAATCTTACTGGAAGTGTAATTAGAATTCAATTGCCAGTTTATTGTTCTGTCGGAACTAAATATTTTCAAACAACCTCTGTCCGTTTTCTGTTTGATTCAATAATATTTATGTTATCATGCTGACCGTGTTTATCGAATGTATTTTTTCTTCTTTACCTATTTACAATACCGCTTGCTATTATAAATAGGTTGCAGGTTTAGAATTATGCTTTTTATCATGGTGTCTTCGCTAAAGTTAAGCTACACCATAGCTATTAAATCACATTAACCTTTGTAAGGTTAGTAATATTTCAAATATGTGTCTCATAACCTATACCATCAATGATTCCTGCCCATTGTTCTACAAAATTAGCTACCTAATTAGCATGTTAAAACAATTTAACATTCAGCTTCAAAAATAATCTCGTTATAGATCACCAATGTATTCTTTGATACATAATATTATGGCTAATGGTCTTCGGCCCTGCCTTATCAGTAGGTACTTATATTAAGGTAGGTATAGAACAGTGACACGGATGAACTAACACGGTGACGTGACGCAGGAAGTCGATGGTTCGGCTATTCAAGTACGAATTTGTTTATGCTTTGTATGTAGTATAGAGTAGGATAGAAGGTTTAGTCGATTGTAATGTTTATAAACACGATTCGATGATGATCGAAGATGGCATCGTAGAAGTATAGGAAGCGAAAAATAAAACACTAACGGCAATAAATGTTTTGTTCAATATTCGGCTAAAATTCTTAATAAAGATCGGTTAGTCGATCCTATAGTCCAGTGAACCTTTTGTTCTTATTTGCGATGTCGAAACGTTAGACTGGAGGTACTTTGCTCCCTAGTGCCTAACCTTTTTATTAATGTTTTGGCACCGGTAATATTATTATGCCTGTCTCACGTCAATGCGTTACCGTGTTAGGCGTAATACGTCTCCATCCTGCCTATGTTATGTAAATATATTACCATTATACTGTCTTATTAATGCCTGATCGTATTACGTTCAATAACAAATTTTCCCGTATCGGGATACCATTATCGTTAAGTTTAACCGTCACTAATTATAGTACTAAACCATTATCATCATCATTATAAGATAATGTCACGGTATTGATGATTTTCTATGGGGTTCTTTAATCAGTTAATTATTTATTTTTTATCATCCTTTTAGTAGCCTAACCTCCATGGGCTTCTGTCATATCATGGTTTTCCTGTCTATTGACTGTTTTTTTATGTCATTACCTATATGTATTTATACGTGCCCTTCGTTATAAAATTTGTTCTCTAACGTAGCTTTTTAATACACATTCATTACGTTATATATTATATCTTCTTCGAACTGCAGAACTTGATATTTGAATCCATAATTGTGAAGTTTGGGTTGCAATTAAGTTGCCATGAAACATTTCAACACCAATCAGCTGTACCCAAAACAGACGGACGTACATTATGATAATACGAACAACACTGTAACACGCGTTAGACAGAACAGTTTGCGGAATGCAATCAGTCCATATAGCATGCTGGTTGATAACCAAACCATTGTTGATGAATGTTATCGAATGTAATGAAAATATGGCGACACGCTACACGCTCGCGTACAATCCGAGCGGTTCCAAATGATTTATGTTTTGATATGCTTTGTAGGTTATTTGTTGGCCCTAAGATAGGGACGGAACATGTATGTGAAATATGTGACAAAGGAATATGAAAATGGGACATCATATTAATATTTTATGCGCAACTGTTTAATAGCACTATTTTATTTAATTCTAAATGCTACTTTACTGCGTTTAGTTACAATTTTCGTTCTAATATCAGAAAGAGTTTGAGAGTAAAATAATAATATATTCGGAACCTTAATATTTGCCTAGAGGTAGTATTACTTCCGTGTTTTGACATGCTTTTATTTTTATTGCCTGCCTGTCACATTGTTTTATCCCTATCCTGTCACGTTAATCCGCAGGCTGGAGACAAAAAAAAGCGAATAGGGACTGTATTGGCGCTTTTAGACACATTAGAAATTTCAACAATTGAGACAGAAAGAGTTTTAGGAGTTATATAGCGCCATCTCTTGGTTATATAGAATAGTATGCTTGTACTACTTGGGCTGTGTACTCGGCACCTGACTTTTAAAAAGTCAACATTTTTTTGTAGTACATAGTTAGTAGTTTTGTAGTAAGTAGTGAAAATACTACTTAATGCCTTGAACACAACATAATAGAAAACGTCATGAAAAGTGTCGCGTGTTGTATTGATACAGGCCGAATACAATTAAACTCGACTTGTATGAATTGCGTTTGTACCGTACATAAATATTATTGAATATAGAAACATTACATAATATAACGGGCGGTTTTATGGTGTTTACTAGCGTTACTAATTGTTTACCTATTGTTACCCGCTAGTAACTCTACGGTCAATGTTTTCTGTTTGTCGCAGGTTATTGACGGAGCTGATACGGTCTTTTTTATTATTTTGAGGTTTGACTCATCGACAAACTGTGTCTAATACAGTACTTAATTATTTATACCTACATCATCAAGATTTGCCATTTTGTAGATACATTGTTTTTCGAATTTCATCCGGAAACATTTTTTTTTTTGCACGAACCTTGTAAAAAACAGTTTTGCGTATCATTGTTCTTGTTTGTAAACTGGCCGAAGTAAACGTCATAACATTTATGTTCTCATAAATACTTACATATCGCACAATAAAACTAAGCGACACGAACCACGTATGAATCACGTTTGTTACGTAACGTAAGGCTCCATCGGTATCCACCTACGCTACGTCGCCAGTTCGCCACATACTGAGCACTCAGCGTAACTCACAATCGGTAAAGAAACAACATAAATATATTATACATTCTGCAATAAAACTGTTACGATCATACGTCGAAAATATTTCCCAAATTTTTATGTGATTGTAATCTTTAACATGAAAAATTTACTGTTGTTCTCATTTAAGTGTACTGAATGATTTACCTCCGCAATCTGCCAGGAAGCAATTGGTACTCCGTATTGCATTACATTATTTAAATCATGTAACATAACAAATTGAATGTTTATTTTATGGTCCAATTCGATCACGCACGGAGCATTAAACATCTCTTGCTTCCTATGTTTAAAATTTACATACAAGCGCATCTATTGTAGTTCTGTCGTCGGTTTGTCAAGGCGTGATTCTGTGGTTCGGAACGTGTTCAGCCCACTGAGTAATAACGGAAGCGTTGTAGTGGGAGCGACCTTCGCGTCGTGAATCAGCCGTGCGCTAGACCGCCCGCCACCATAAACGGCGTCTTCGTTGTTCTTCGTAGCTGGCCGTTGACAGCCGCTAACTGTTCAGAATTAATTATGTTAAATATAAGAACTTATTTTTAATGTAACAGTACCACAGCACTACTTCATTTTGTATTCTGATTCTTAGCTAAAGATCGGTATTTAATACTTGGCAGGCGGTGCAGTCGACCTTTTATGCCCAGTGACAAATCGCATGCCATTTCTTATGGGTTGTACACTTGCTATGTTATAAACCTATACAATACAACAATCACTGTATCTATTTAGCTAGCGGTATCTGCTAAGGTTTAATAGCGATACTTAATGAATTTGTCGAAATATCGAGTAGTCAACATCCGGAACGCGTCACCGCGGGGTTTCAACATCTCCATTATTATCTGGTCATTGATTGATAGCCGACTTCCGCGCGGGCTATTGATAATAGTTATTTGCCCTACGTGCCTAACGCAGCCACGTCGCCCTCGTCGCCCTCGCCGGCCGACCTGACACCGTCTCGCATTATTAGTTCCTTGACACCCTATATCAGATTGCTTCTATTTCCAGCATTTGCAATCTAAGATGTTTCCTTAAACACCGTTCATTACATCGGCGACGGTCTAATTGTTTCGATAACCGTTTTAATTAATTTCCCAATCGACTACTCCGTTCTAAGACAATAATTTAAAAGGGAAATGTTTCACAATGTCGTAATAATGTTCTTCGGTTATTATATCACAATATGCGGGTATATTGAGTCACTCGACCGCACAGGAACTGTATTGTGTCCCCTGCATCCACCACCGCGAAGCCTGGACGAACGGGCTTTTGTCGACCTCCGCCCTATTGTCTTCAACCTATTCAAATACTTTTGTAAAGGCGTCTGCAGTATTTTTTGTTTCTTTTTTAGCTTTCACGATAGTTCACTTGTTAATTTTCTTGTAGAAGTACAATGCGTTACGACATGTTCAATTCCCTACAATTGCCGTGGAGTGGTTTCGTCCCTAATGCTACATTAATAGTGATACTTGCCCACTTGAGAGTGTTTTCGTTTTTATTGACTCAATTGTCTGTTGCTCCACTGTCGGTTATTACGTAAGCACCTTGTAATGTCTTGTGTGTAGGGTTCGATGCACTGACATCATTTTTGACGATTGCTCTCCATGTAGCTGTACGCTTTTTAGTATCGTTTTTTTTTTCTGTTCGATGCCATTTTCCTTATTCCTTTTGCTACATTTTGTTAGCAGACTATGAGTAATCGTTTGTAACACTAAACACATAAATTGTGTAACTGGCTACACGTGAATTCCTACTTATATCTTGTTATTTTCTCGTAAGATAACAAAGCGCAATTGCTAAATGATCGCCGCCGGCCAGCAAATTTATTGCATCCATAACTTAGTTCTCTCTTAAATTATCGTTACTTGATTTATTTCTTCTAAGTATTATTTCTGCAAATAGTTACCCTTTGCTACGATCAAGATTCGATGCATCAATGACGCTGTATCGAGTTCAACGTACTTGTTTACTTCAGTGTTTCTTTAGTTCGTTTGGCAAATTGTTAAGATTGCTCAAAAATACTATAAATTATAATTTCCACGATGCTGTTACGTTAGTTGAAACCTGTGATAATAAACTCGTCTCTGTCTTAATAAGCTAAGTTTACTCGCTGCTAAGTTTCGTGAACGCTGAACCAGCGTCTGTCTGTCAATGCGTTTTAATTTAGTGAGTCATTCTCGTCTGCTCCGGTCATAGCGGCCGTTTGCACCAAGTGTCCCCTCCCATTATCAAGCTGATTGTTTGGCCTGAATTGTTTACACCCGGGTTAATGTCTGGCCCTGACTTCTTACGCGCCTCTTTCTAGGGAGACTTTATTAGTTTCTTGACACCAATTATAATTGTTGTCACGCATGTCATTAGCCGTCTTTCCCTCAACAAATTAGTTAGTTAATTACTGACTGAAGGTGGTCTCTTGTTAAGCTGTAAAAATAATCACCCAGGGAGCATTATGAAGTGTGATGTCACAGATAAGATCATCAAGAGTAATGACATCAACAGTGACAAACAACTAAAAACAATTTTTTTTTAACATTATACTGTAGAATTTATTAAAAGTCATTTTTTTTGAAGTTGGATCAATACTGAATGAAACTGTCAATCAAATATCACTTACTACAAATATAACATTTGATCACAAAGCAGTTCCAATAAGCAAATTTAATGCATAGCTACCTAGATATCAATATCAAGGAGACGAGTTTCTGAATCAATGAAGCGTGTGTTCCAACTTCCATGTAATAACATTGTACGATACTGAGGTAATATCTATATGGTTGCCACTAGACCAACGATCCATACCGTACGAAAGGCGCACTTGAAAATTACCAGTATTACGTTTATAGTTTAATACGCCTGTGGGCAAAGAGTATGTGAACTAAGAATAGAGTATGTTAATCAGAAGGAATAACAATAATTAACTGTTTGTACGTCCATTTACCACGCACGTTTACCTGACCTTTTGTTCAATCGATATTACTCCGTAGGTGTTGTAAGCACAATATAATTAGATTACCTGGATAGTGTAAATAAAAAGCTTTATAAGTGTACCTTCGTATGTTTTCAGATGCTTGTGTATTTTATATTTTCTTTTACAAAACCATGGGCAAGTTACATCCAGCACAAAGCACACGATTGGTGGTTGGTTGGTCATGGAACAAAATTTATTTGTAAAATGTGATGCAATTTAAGTCTTAATGCCCTGTTTCAACAGATGGTACTGTTTCCGGATTCATCTCGTTATTCCCTTATGTTTAACGTTAAATCACAAGTTTAATGTTCATTTTAACATACAGTTTCATCTTCATGAACATTTGGCTACATGAAATTTAATTATGGTAATAATATGGCTCCCTTGTAAATTTGCGCGCTCGCCCAAACTCACACTTGTGCTAGATAAGCCTCGTCGGTCGTTTATAGGCGTAAGGGAAGCGTTTGTGTGAAGTTTAACCTTTTCGTCTGCGGCATTGGGTCCCCCGCCCTTCCTGGGAAATAGGTCGGCCACATTACGTAATGGATTTTAGTATTGCCACAAGCTACTTGAGGGATGCCTCGGGGCTGCATACTTGGACCACTTTTATTTATGTGTTGCATGGAAATTTGGCAGCGATGTGGGTAATACTGTCAAGGATATTCCATATCAGGAAATGTTACATTTATTTAATATTGCTTTTCATCATGTTTTGTATATACTCAGTATATGTAAAACCCAACAACCTTAATATGGAGCTAAATTAATTGATGTATTAGCACATGGCCGTCCTATGGGAACGTGGTCACACTAAGCATGCATTTTATACAGTCTACTTTCGCCCATACTCTCCTCATATCTATAATTCATACCGACCGTAATGATCGCAAACAAATGTTGTGCAATCTTCTTATCGCTGTTACCCTCACATGAGGAACTAACTCCCAATTGACTTTTTTATCGTTCAACATTTACTTTGTCGTATTATTGTTGTTTGTTGACGCTTATTTTGTGAATAGCCCCAATCTTATCGAGTAGACGCAACCGTAGAAGGGTTCTTTAGGGCTTCTTCCCAATTGCACAGGGAGTACATTTCAAAAGGGGAAGATAGAATGGACGAAATTTTGTGTTTTTATGGAGTTTAGCTGTGTAAGGGTCAAGGGACTTAGGATAGTTATTATATTTTGCATATCTAAACAAGTTTGGTATATTTTTGTTACATTTAAATTCGAACACACACTTTTGCTATAATAACAGCATTATTGGATATAGTTCGAGTGCCTTAAGTGTCTGGTCTATTAGACCTTTATTATTACTATTTATTGCCTTCGAACAATACTACTACAAAATGTATTTTAATTCAAGTAATAAAATGCAACAAACCGACTTTCAATCGATTCACTTTCCCGTAACAAATGTCTCGGGTCAATTGGAAACCATTCGAATGAATGCATAGGAAAGAGAAAAACTATCGAGAGCTATTAAACTTTCCATTTATATTGCAATGCCAACTAACATAGCGATGATTGTGTTTTGCATCGCTACTACTACATAACTACCTATTGCTTCTCTTTACAAATAAAATGTTTGCGTATTTTATCTATTTTTGGCCAAAGTGTTTACCTTGAACATCATAATGAAAATTAGCATTTTTGATAAACTTATTAGAATACAATGCTGATTCTACGTACGTCATAGCTATGGGAGAATTCGTGAAGACGGTAAATGAGCCGTCACACTCCAGATAAAGTAAGGCAAACAGGTCTAGTCTAGATGTTAGCTCGACCTACATCGGCGTTGACGAGGAAAGCGCGCGAAATGTCGCCCCCCGCCTTTTTGTGCCACCCAATTGTGATGCCGCAAGCCTTTAAACGTCTGAGCTAATTTCGTTAACATTTTCCGACGCTCTGACCCGTGAAAATACTAGATGCCTTTGTCTCGTTATTGTTATAATATTTAGACCTTAGACGTTATACAACTTTGTTAAGCGTAAGATAATTGAAATGGAGTTGTTAATTTTCCGTTTGAGTGTTGAATTTACAATTAGGTACGTAGGATCTGGTGCGCGCTTTCGTTCCTAGGAACGTTAATTATTTACTAAGGAAGGATACATTGGCTGCCTTCTTTAATAAATAACAAGGCTACAAGCGAAACATTTTGAAGGCAATTCAAGTAAGAATTTCTAAAGATTTCCAAGTCGAGCTTAAGATAAATCGATTTAAACGAAGGGTTGAATTGAAATACTTGGCCGTCCTCTTTCGTCACCATTGTACGCTTTGCTGACCACAAGTTAGCGTCTTCAACCCTTATCAACTCGGACATCCAGACTGTTTGGTAAAGGTATCGAAGTTTCACACAATTTACTTCAGAATAAAAATGATAGCCCTGAAACGAATAACTAGTTGTTTATTGTCTTCTAATCTGAACAAAGTACCACATACTTAAGTATCCGCTTATCTATTAACAATTAAATATTACGTTTGTTTACATAAATGTTTAAGTACCGCTTCACAAGTAGTAACTCATAAATAGTGATACTGATTGACGATGAAACTAACTGATTTATTAAAACTTAATTTTTGATGTATTTTGAGTTTTTTCAATATTCATCGAGTAGGGGGTAACTAGTACTTGATATAATAAATCTATGATTAGCCTGTATGTTAGTACTTAGGTAAATATAGTTGAAAATAGTATATTTAGAACCAAAAGGTTCTTCAAAATTGATGTGATAGTTTTTCACAGTGTTGATCGGTTTCCCAATATATCTAACTAAAACTACATACAAGGCTTGTTTTAATGAGATCAAAATCTCTTTCGTGAACATGTTGACGCTTGCCTAACCCTACTCATATTTTACAATTCACTGGTCTAGATCAAAACGAATATTGATGTTAGTTCATCTTAGTTTTTGTATAAAATTACGAGTATTACAAAACTATATGTAATGTAATAGGTAAATGTTTCAAGACGAATGTTTATGTGTGTAATACATTAGTAGTCGCTCGTTTTTTAAAAAATGTTAATTTAGTTCAAGCTGGTCATTCATTAACAAATAGGTAATATGGAATCATTTCAGGTACGGAAAATTACTTTTCATATGTTTATTTCCTTAATTATCAGACATTTTGAACATTGAAACTTTCCGATCAGTGACTCTTTTATTTACAAATATAATGCATATTTATTGACATGAAAATTTACTTTATTACTATAGCTATGTGAAAACATGTCTACAATAATATACGGTCATTTTTATTACTGAAAGTGGAAAATGCAGGCAGGTAGCTGGCCTGCGCTCGGGTATTATAAAATAATATGCGGCGCAGAATATTGCAGGAACTCTCATCTTAATATTAAACCAAGTAAAAATGTAATCTCTCTCGGAAAGCCGTCTTGCTCGTTATACCTATACTGAGGCTAAAATCGTTTCCAACTTGTTCTTGCTCACGTTTACGTTGTTATTTTTGTATATTATTTACTTGTACTACAATCTTAATTACAGTTTTAATTTATATTTACCTTATGATAACAGAAATGGATAATGTTGTTGAAAAGTTTTTCTTTGTATTCAATAATTTCGTGTTCTAATTTGTCGCTGGTGTCTGTTTTGGCTTACTAAAAACGCTCTAGAAAAGCTTGTTTGAAAGGCTTTAAGCTAATCCTTTACTCAATATAGCTGGCTTACTTGACTTTCCTATCTCCATTCTGTTCTAAATTTCTGTAAAATATTTTAAGAACATTTAAGTCGAGTAGAAATTCTATACGTTATTCGTCTTAGACGTTCACTATTACGAAGACACATGTGCTTTCAGTACATATTTATGAAACCGCAGCATGCAAGGTCGACGGTTGTTGGTCATGCTATCAATTTCCGTAATAAGACACCATCTTCAATATTAAATGCAATATTACCCTCTTATGGTCGTTCGTCATCTACTAACGGTGCGCCGTATTTCACAATTTTCATAAATGTTAAAATATGTATCCCAGGAAATTTAATAAACTAAGCTTTTTTGATATGATTTTGGGTTAGAGGCAAATAACATTCAATGCTTTGTGCTAAACATAGTTGATATATTTTAAGCGTATGTTTAGCAGAACATAATCGCAAAATATGCCTCATTTATCAGCCGTATATCAACCGTATCTGCCTCAAAGCATTTGATACATAGTAGTTTTGGTACAGCCGGGAAATTACTTCCGCAGCGTGCATATTACACAAACTTTCTGTATGAAGTAAGTTTATTTAATGTTCTCAAGCACTATGTTACTTCAACGATACTTTGCCTTTGTTCCATGCAGCAATAAAACACCTAAGTTATGTGTTATGACCTCAAGTCGAATAGTTTTCGAGTTACGTTCGTGATCGCGGTATTATATTTTATGAGTCACGTCGACATTACGAGCTTGTAACGTTACTACAACTTGTGTTTAATTTTAACTTGAGACAAAGACGTGATTTTACAAAAGAAAGCACCGCGTTATTCTGCGCGTGTGATGGGGATTTCTCGTATTCGACGCAGCGGTAATGCGGCGGCGGAATCGTCGTTTTGTTCGTGGAACCCGAGCCGGGAGCAAATCTACGCTTTATTACGTCTATGACTGCCACTTGATGCAAGATAACTGTCCTAGTGGGAACGATAATTCTGTTGAGGAAACAGCGAGGCAAGTACTAATTCAAATTGTCTCAGACTGGCAATCACTACACTTTCATTACGTCACTGATTTCTACTGACTAAAATGCAATATCATTTGATATATCAGAGGGTTATCGAGCTCGCAGAAATAGTGACTGATTATCCGCAGTGATAAAGAGTCTTACTGCCGGTTTATAGGTAAGGTGTACCTAACACTGTATCAGAACTGACCTATCTAATTGCACTAAGACGGACGCCGGAGCCTTTGCAGCCGCACGAACGTGTGCGGTCGCGCTCATTGTTCTCAACAATACCACATAATATAAGAAGGCTTATCGCAGCCGCACGTGCTGTTAGCCGCAGTTCTAATCCCACGATAATCCAACCCGGAAAAAACCAATAACCATTGTTTTGTTAGCATATTTACGCTACGTTCATGGGATGTTTGCTCGAATTATCCGTGTGAACACTACGCTCTTACTATTTCAACAACGTAATCAGACTCTTGTGAGTTATTCCGCATTAAACTTTCCATGCGATCTGGTCTCCTTAAGGCTTACGAGGCTGATCCAATGCATGGTACGTGGTTCTAAAGAGAATAAATTGTGTGTGTAAAATTGTCTCACATGAGTTGCACAAGAGGAATGCACAACCGCGTCTCAATTAAACTCGACCGCCCCAGGGCACCGGTTGTCGCCTTACTTTGTGTCTACGTAAAATAGTGCTATAGAAATCCTCCCTCTCTCTCTTGCAAAGCAGCTGCATGTGAATTGTGAGCGTTTGAGACAAAAGTTAAGCCTCGTTGTTACGGGATTGTGTTCGCAATCTCGTCGCGAATTTCGTATGAAAGTTATTTTCATGTGCCGCGTGTTCTTGTCATTATGTAGGTAGGTATAAGTTACGACGGTAAAAATAATCATCATTAATTTGCATAAAAATGAACGTAGTCAGTGTTTAAAATAATGTATTTAAAATATCACTGGCGCCGAAATGATGAATAGCCTTTTTGGTGAAGAAAGTGTCTGCCGCCTTGAGACGCCAGATGGTGACTTCTTGTTTTGGAGATGCACGAAACTGTGGGGAATGCATAATTAATGTGCAAGAAGCGCACACTTCATTTACTAATTTGCAATCGAGGCTACGGCAAATTGTCCGCGTAATTCGACATGAATAAGTACTGAACCGTCCCTATTCGATGTTCCGCGTAATTTGTACGTGACTTTTGAAACATACATATTAATGAGATCGGTACTTTATAAAGAAATTAATTGTATTTCAAATTAAAAGTTAACTGTGTAAAACAATGGTAAATTACCCCGACAGTTCCCCTTTATAGTTCATAACTTTCTACATTAACTGTCAAACTATGTAAATTTTTTGAGTTTCAACAAAGGTGAACTTTCCCCTTTGCGTAAAATGCTTTGAAGAAAATTTATGTTCTAACTATGTGCTATAAAATAATAAGCGCGGGATACCGGGATGACGGCTAAGTTCCTGGGTAGTGGGCGGGGCTAATTAAAGTTTGGTGGCCTTTGGCGCTAGTTGTCACCTCGTATCCTGTCTTCTGAACATTATGCCTTCTGGGTAGTTGGCTTGTTATATGTAAATTACTATTACTACGTTTGTTATTGAACTGGGTCGGGTCAGAGGGTAACTCTAATTATACACTTGTCAAAATATTTACTTAGGTTGTCTTCTCGGGTTAAGTTTAGACTGGATTATTTTTATAGTGCATGCTCTTGACTTTAGTTGTAATATTATTGTAGCTATTCACCAAAAAAGCACTTAAAACCGGTTTTACGCTGTTTAATTATAAACAATAATTGCTGTTTTATTATTGTTACTTTTAATTATAAATGATTTGTCGTCATTATAATTACGACGATTTAATTACCCAATTTATCTCTCAGAACCAATATTTATGTGTACCATAATAATTATTTGAAAATTAATTAATGATGCAACTCTCGCAAACCTTAATTCAATTATACCAATCACAAATGAAACTGAAATTAAATGTTACCGATGTAAATACAATGTCGCGGTCGCGCCGCTGCCCGACACATTCATTGATGCTATCCAATAAATTAACCTGTCAAAACCGTTCCTGCTCAAAGTGCGACAATTGAGTTAACTCGATGGGAAAATTTAGCACATCATATTATGTAATTTATTCGCTGCGATCCGTCGCATCCCTAACGATACTGTTACAAAGACATTGTCTTGCAATTTATCGTTCAAATTAATTTATGTCGCTTCAAGTACTACGGAATTGGTAACTGGCCCGTACACATTTTCTCAAAGGCATTTTCAGCACTTTTGCATTTTATTCCGCATTTTTAGGTCAAGTTGGCCCTTTTTATCTTTATTCCTATCTCTGGTTCCCATTTCCACTAATGAGTCGCTAGATGCAGACAAATTACTGTCCGCTTCCCTCGTTACAGTTTCTCGGCAATTGGAGAGAATCTAGTTTGTAAAAGTTTACTTGTAAATTTAAGTCCTTTGTGCCCCCTGTAAGGCCCTCAAGTCCTCATTATGACTTTGCGTTTAATAGTTGACACCGCAAAGGAAATATTTACTGTAAGTCTCATTGTTAGGTTAACAATGCTATTAAATTCATCTGTCGCTTGGCCAAAATGGGTTTTCCCGAAGTTTCTCTCAATTGAAACCCGAGTGTCGTTTGTCAACCCGTAATGATCTTAGCTTTGAACAGCGTCGCCAAGTAATACCTTTATACGCTGTGTAAGTGTACGTGTACATAATTAATTTACGGTTTTATAAACCGCCTCACTGCGCTCCCAATTGTGAATGAATTTCGGCAGTCAATGGGATAAAATAAATTGCGCTCCGGAACTTTAACAATTTTTCCATTTAAGCTTTTTAAAGAGTTCTCTTTGTGAGTTACACAATGCGAGTTTAATGTAATTTACTTTTGGTGTGTCCGATGTAATATGATTTTTTATGTTCTACAATTTTGTTTGTTGTTGCAGCAACAAAAGACGAGCCAGACGGTGACAGTAGTGAGTGTCGTGGGCGGCAGCAGAACGGCGGCGGGCGCGGCAAGCTGCCCTACAATGGCTACTCCGAGGAGTGCCTGGACCGGCTCGAGCCCAACGGGAACATACCGCACGACAAAGAACCGCACTATGGTGAGTACATAACTCTTAATGTTATTAGCGATAGAATCCTATAAGGTTTATGTGGAGTGTGTGATTACACGATCGCGTCTTAAGCTAATTTAGTGTTCCGTTCGTGACTCCTACGGATAGTCTTAACCTAATCTACGGATATTAAAATGTAACCAAAATTACCATCTTTTCCGAGATTTCTTATAACCTTATCATCTAAAGTTCCTTTAGATCTTTCAACTTGATTTAACCTAGTTACAAAATTATAATAAGTTAATTACTGTTGGCGGTAAAGTTCGAGAACACTTAGCCGTAAAATTCAATCGCTTCGCAAAATTTCTATTGACGTAAAATGAACCACAACTTGTGCTACATTCATTCGTTAAAGTGTTCTACTTTCGTGTACAGTCAGACAAAAATGTTTGTTTCAATGAATCACTGAGTGAGGACTTGTAAGTAAGTGCACTAATGACGTATTCTGAATTGTAACAGATGTCATCGTGTCGTGTGTCGAGTGTTCTGTAGTACTCTCCGTTCCGCTGCATAAGGGCACAATCGCGTTAATCGCCCGTACTAGATACATGCATGCATGCATGTACACTGACTACAATTCACGTTGATTTGATTGTGTGTTATTACGTATAATTGCGGGCAAATGACTAGGTATATGCGACATCCCTTTAATCACATAGGTTATGTGAAGGTCCGACTACAAATAGCCAATTGATGATTACCTTATTAATTAAATTATTAAAGAATTATACTTAACCTGGAACATTTAAAAAATATGTATAGGTACATTTGAAATTCACCTAATTCCCACGACAGGGCAAAGGTCTTTTCTCATAAAGAGTTAACAATTAAGTTCAGGATTTCTCACGATGTTGTCCTTCACTGTAATTCAGTAGTTGTAATAATAATATTTAACTAAATATGTATACAGTATACTCAAACTCCTGAATTAAAAAAAAGTATTAGTAAGCAAGCCACAAAATAACAATAGACTCCAAGTCAATGTACTAACGGACATTACTATTATCTACTTTCCATTGAACATTCTTGCTGTTCCGTTGAAAAATGAATGAAGATACATAGACTACATAGTTGTCTATAAGAATGAGAGGGCAATATTCCTCAGCGGAGGTTAACCGCCCGCTGCTAATAACGATAATAGAGAAATGTTGGGTACTTGTGAGCCGGCTGGCAAGTTATTACTAATCATTATGCATAACATTAACCGTTACTTACCTATAATATTGCTGCAGCTTCCTTCTTAAGCAGAAAATCGTTAGAGCATTAACAGTATATTTAAAACCAGTCTAAATATAGATATGCTTGGTTATGTTATTGGAATTATGTGGTTAGATCGCTATAAATAGATATGTGTTTATGTTTAAGTAAAGATGTTTATTAGATGTTAAAATTTAACAAGATGAGCAGGTACTTGTTAAAGTTAGTGCTCAAAGGTTAAACTGAAAGCACTATCACTGCTCGTTAATAGTAACTATCGACTAAATCTAAGTCCATATGTACCTACTAAGCCATTGATTACCCATTATAGCTAGTAAAATTACCTTTAAGGATTTAAGTATCTTTATAATAACTTGCTCTGTTCGCGAGTGTCTTGTTTGTAACGTTAAAATATATTCTTAACTAAGCAAAAATGTCTTCTCCAATTAAAATCTTCTTAAAACTTCGCATACAAGTATAATAAATGTATTCGACATATTTGAACCAAACAACATCAATACAAAACTTTTTAATTGCGTTATACAGCGTGTTCAACCATTTAGGATCAATTATGAGTTAGCTCGAAGTCTCGATATTGCTGTAATTTTACAACTTGGCTGTTTATTGTTTACCAATATTTCTCTCGGCGTGCCATTAGACATTGCTTACGCTTATTTGTAAATAAACTCTCTCAAACAAAGCGGTATTACAGATAATTGCTGATATTTTGTTCCGTTTTATCTCCATTTACGCCAAAAAATGTACCTACACATTTTTATATTGTAATTAAGAGTAAATATGGTTCTTCATTTCATTTTAAATCCTTGAAAAGTACCTACATAGGTATACTTTTAAAAGCTTTTTGTGTTGTAGTAGTGACCACACAATAGTAATAAGTTTCAAAGGTTTCGAATAAAGTATGCGAGTGATTAATCATCTCCATCTGTCATATGTCAAAATGTTTTAAAAAATATCACTAAACAAACTTACAAACTTTATTTATTGATCAGTTAAGTTTGTCTGTTCAAACAAGTGTGTTTGAATAAATGGCGGCGAGAGGAAGCAGCGCGTACGGCGAACACATCAGCGCAAGCATGACATACGTAAATAAACGCACTTCGGTAAATACACATTAAAGGGCCGACAACATATGCTTAACTTGAGAGTCGAGAGCTGAGACTGTACATTAGTTTACCGTAAACGTTTACAATGTCGAATAGTTTTGAAAATCTCTGTAGCTATGGAACATAGAAATAGATAGAAGTACCCCTTGTATGGTAAAATTGTACTTAAACTAGTGTCACAAAACATTTGTATTTTGATTCTCGTCCTTCTTTACCGTCTGGAAAATGCGTAAAATAAAGAAATTCTATTTAGTTTGTCGATTTAAATATGCAAAACGACGGCAGGAAGAAAAAGGTATCCTGGGAAACTTTTTGGCAATTCTGCCAAATGTGTTGATCATCTGAGTAGCCTTCTCCTTTTTCATCTACTTCTCTATGTTCCATATATAAAACTGAACGGCACTACCGTGGAATACGTCCGGCAAAACTACCGGACCAACTCATACGAATTAAACAAACAAACGGCACCCTACTTATAACATTAAACATACAAGAATTATAACTCCTTGTATAATGGAATATTAGCTAATATTTAGACAGCGCTGTACCATATTACAATGTTTGGATTCGCGATGAAGTATTAGCGAAACGCTAGCGATATATCTAAAGCCTAATCCGTATTAAGATTTAATCCTTTAGATAACATTTCAATTTTGTCTCACACATAATTCATACTTGTTTAGGTACTTAGTACACAAACTTAGGACAAACCATCTTATTTTAATTAAGATTTCGACAGATCTAGGTCCCAGATAGGTCTTCGTATTAAAACTTTTTAATTACACGAAATAAATTTTAATTAAATTATATCATAATGTCTTTCTCGTGTTCTTTGAAAATGTTTGACAAGTCCGATAATGACAAATATTATCTAAATTTTACAGATTGTTGAACATTATCTGTCTTTGAATCAAATTATTAACACTAATATTACTACAGTATAATATAGTATCTACATTATCTGCTAAAAGTTATCTCTATATAAACATTAAAGTCGTTACAGTTACAATCGTTAAAATTTGCACATAAAATGTTATACGAGGGGTACTTGAACTCAAAGATTATGCTTTTCTAATATAATCATGTAAAATGCATTTTTGCACAAGCATTTTTATAGCTGTCTTTTAAGTGTTATTGACAGTGTCTTCAACATTAATAAGACTTGTTCCTGTTATAGGTAATGTTTTAAAAGCTGTCTTCCAATTCATTTAATTTCTAGATAAAATGTTTCTTAAAAAAATCCATAGCTACGCTAAATTGCACACGTATGCTTTGTTATACATAGTTTAACGTTCCCTTATTAAAAGATAATCTGCGGTGAAGGCACATATTACCTGCCCGGCTCCACCCTTAAGGGTGATTGTGCGTCGTGTGTTTACTGTACATGTATTACGTCACTTAACATGCATCTCTACATACCATATATTCAAGTCTACGCAAATGAACTTGAAATAGCTATGCCGTGAGTAATGCTTATAAAAAGTAATCGTGTATTGTAACTGTTAGTTGTATTACATCACGTTTATCGAAGTATTACGTAAAGAAAGATTTATTCCGTTTATATCGACGCCTTTACAAAAACTCAAGCAACGCTTTGATCCTCGTAGTTTCATGTTTAGTCTCGATTGACTTTTGTTTTACTAGACTAGTATATCCAACCCTCGTTCGCTTCGCCCACTAGTTTATGTAAACAATTTATTGTTTCCTTGCCTCAGGGGTTGTTATAAAAGATTATGAATGAGTCAAGAAGTACGGGGTAAGCGCTAGAACAAGTGTTTCACGTCACCCACTCTCTTGTTTGCTTTTGTTTGAACAGATTTATTTTTGTTGCGTTAATATGCAGTATTATGTTTACAAAATGCTCCTATGACGTCGTTTCTACCAGAAAGTAAACAATGACTAGGATTATGTACATACTAATGTGGTCTTCGTATAAACACGGTATGGTTTTACATGAGAAACGATTTACTTAATCTTTCTTCACATTACTGGAGTAGCAAAACGTAATTGATATTCCTCGTACCTAATTATCTTGAAAGACATTAGCTTAAGTGGCGTTTCACACAACATATTTTTCTAAATTAACTTTTTCGCTTTTTTCTACTCACTCTACATTTCTTATAGTAAGATTCATTAATCATCGGAGTTTACTCTAGTTAGCTAATAATCATTCAATTCCGAATTGACACGTCCCATGTGCATTCAGTATTCCCCTTCAAATTATATGCCATTGATTGATAGGCTTGAGATACCACGGAGCTTTGCGGTAACGATCCAAATAATTTAATTAGTACCATCGGACTAGTTATTGCGAGTTATGAATGGAATTAATTGGAATACACTAGTCGCTAGTGCCTAGTGTAGTGGCTGGATTAGTCAGCTGTGAGTAGGATATTGGGCTTTGATTATGTGAAAGTAATATACTTTATATCAGCATTATAATAATTTATGTTCGTAAATCAAATAGTTAAAGTTATGTGCTGTTGAATGATATTATTGAATTTCTTTATTAGAAATATGTTTGTTAACTCAGTTACGGACGGTTTTTTCGTAAGAGTAGTAAAGTATATTAAAGTTGTAAGTTGTTTGTTTTTAAAATGCACTTTTGCAACACCCACATTCGTCTCAGACAGTGGTGATTCGTACTGTCATTGTGTTTTCATTAAAGGACAGTCTAGACACATTCCTTGTTTTTTCAATTAAATGAACGTTTTAAAACGTCTGGAAAATAAAAACACTCTCAGATACTCAGAGTATTTTAACAAAGGTTCCGACATGATAAATTGCGTTAAAAAGAAAAAATCCTTAATGGAATTAAATACTTTTGTTTCCATGGATTCTAGCACGGAATGTTCTAATGAATCGCCCCCTGAGCAGTTAATAATACTACAGCCTTCAACTAGGTGAATGTGCTTGTGGGAGTATGATCACCTCAACAGTTCAACAAATCGAACCGATGACCTTTCGATTCAAAGGCCACACACTAGCCTTAGGTATACTGTCGCCTAATGTATATGTTGCGTGCACTCATTTTATTCAAACTTATCATTTAGAAATAAATTCGCATACTAAATCGATGTATAATTTTGTGTTTGAATAATTTATGTAAAAAAAATGTATCTTGCAAAGTTATTGTCATCCGCTAGAAAAAATTTAAAATTTATTCCTTAGAAAAATGATACAATTATTAGTAGAATTGATTTAGCATTGAATACACTCGTATCTTTTTTCGTTATATAACAATCCTATGTATAGATTGACATTGCCTGTACATTATAGTGCTAGTGTAAACTGTACCCATTCGTCCCACGCAGCCGTGTACACTATGCGCTAGTTTCAGCTAAAATATGCAAAACAGCATGAGATAAGACCGAGCTTGTCAAGGACCCAAACGTAATCCTTTAGGTTCAATGCACATGGTTAATACCTAAGATACATAAAGTCTGTTACTGAACTCATAAAGCACAAAATTGCTTGAAGCTTAATACTTGCACAGTCTCAAAACCTCACGAAAAGCCTGTTGACAAGATCAAGCAATTTTGCACATTACCCAAATGTAGATAGAGTTGATTTTTGTCTGTGATAAGAAAATAGATATTCAACGCTATGCTGCCAGTTAGTCCGCACTGACCCCAACACGACAGCGTGCAACTTATTACAAATACATACTGATTGCCTGCTCGCAATTGTAACTATGTTGTTGCATCGCTATTATATCCACAATGCATGATACCGAAGAGCAATTCCTATACAGAATACGTCACTCTGAACAGCAATCTTTACAAACAGTTTTACAAATGCAATGCAATGCAATGAAAAATAAACCTTATAGCTTAACTTACAAAAAGGGCGATTAGCGGCACGTCATTTAAAAGGGATTACCGAGATCGTAGGGATAAATTATACTTACACATATAATTTAGAGATAAGTAGTACTATAGTATATTTTACCTCTTTTTTACGTAATCTTTAGAAAAACCTCACGCACGCATGTGTTATGTTGCGTGTTACTTAAACAAAGCTATTTTTGGAAAATAATCAAGTACATTACATGCTACTAATTACATATTTATTTTATATTCAACCTTGTTTAAATGTTAAAATAACTCACGTAACTTTGTATTCTAAAATAATTTACATTATGTTTTAATGAAAATCATCTCATTTAATAACTTTAAAATTATGTCCGATACCAAAACAGCGGTCTTTTCATATTTTCTAACACGACGTTTGAAAAACATTAATCCTCGTTAAGGTAATGGAAGTTATTGTTAATATTACATTATGCGGATCAAGTAAAACCGCTCTGAAATGTTGTTCTCGCGAAATGCGAAAACTTTTCTAATTGGGTCACATCGCGTCGTATATTGAATTAACGGGGAAACGAAATCCTCCATGCGTATGGGCCCCAAATAACTCTACTAAGTTACTTGATAAAACTGCAAACTGTTGGTGACTTTTAGTGGAGGTTGTGATATATCTAAACAGAAATACGAACTTCTTGTTACGCACCAGAGGAAAATCAGTTCGGATGTCAGATGTGTAGCTAATTATGTTACAGTTTCGTGTTATTAATGCTGTAAATATATTTTTGTGATATGTGATCTTATTGTCAGCTTTATTAATGCTTATCTTCCTGCTAAATATGCGGAATTTTATAATTGAATGTCAGAATGTTAAATGATGTCCACGGTATGTTATTGAATTAAAATCACTGTTATATGATTTGCCATATCACTTTTCACAACACAATTGTCAATAATCGTTTTAATTGTAATGAAATTTTATCCGAAATGTGATTAATGGAAAGTTGATTTAGATTGAATCGGTGTGTAATTTTAAAACCAAGTAACAAAGCGCATGTATTTTCCTCGAATCCTGCAAAAAAAAAACCTATCACGTAATAGGAAATAGGTAAATACTGTTGTCAATCTTGTTTTTACTGTGTATGTTTAATTAGTAATTAACCTAATTGATCCACAGTTTCGTGCACAACGCATGTCACGGTGTAAAAGACGCCTGTCCATTTTAATTACGAAAATACTGACAACAACACCGGCGGAGGAGTGGCTCGAATGACACGAGGATTTAAGGCCTTATAAACATTTTTTATTCCGCGTTATGAAAAATGATGGACTCGTGTAGACGTAAACATAAACATCAGTATACATACTCAGCTAATACTGAATATGCATTGAGCCCACATCAAAAGACTGCGGTCGTAAACCAAGATTATACGACACATGACCCTTAAATGGAGGCGTAATGGTGATATTACTATTTTATAACCCGGAACCTTCGAAGAAAATTACTCTAGAACAAATAAATGGGTATCTTGTACAACTTTGAGATGGTGGTTCCTTGTATTCTTATCCTCGTAAATAATGTGGTTATTTATGGGTTCAATAATAATCGAAAATATATTCGGTAAAAAATTTCCAGTAAGGTGAAAATTACCACGGTGACGTTTTGCGGTATGAGACACTCAACAATTTTATCAACGTTTATAATTAAAAAGTGTATTATCCAGCTTATTTTGTGGTATTAATATCTGAATTTGATTTATTCAAGTCTCGGAATTCGTGATTTTTTTTTTGTACATAATGAAATAAAGATCCTATTTTTAAACACCCGCGGCCATTTTAGTGGAATCATCATCTTCCTGCCCTTACTTTAGTGGAATCTGTAGAAATAAATAAAAGGGTTTTAATCGAATTTTTCATTTGGGCATTTTTTGTTTGGTAGGTACTAGAACTTTTTAATTGGCGTCCTGTTTACCCTCCTTATTTTTAGCCTCACAAATCAAATTAATCCCGATATTCGAATCGAATTAATAGAAGCGGGCAATGGGGAGTCCTTCAATAAAATTATCGTTGGGTTTGCCTGAATCGTTTCGTTGTCCCTACGGGTGTAGTAGGTACCGCACCCAAACCACCCCGTGACCCACTTATACATTACCCTGGATACGCGTTATGCCGCACGCAAAATTGACATTCCCATCACTGGCCTACTTGTAATACACTCATTATAATATGATCTCGTAACTTCAAGCTGACAGGAAATATACTGCTTGATACTTATCATCCTGGACGCTAGGTTTGTATCTAAAATTTCCGTGGAGCTCGCTCTCTAAATCTAGTTTCCTCGGAAGTAGGTTCCTTTCAGGTACACGATAAAAATCCTCAATATCCTAATGCCAAAAGTATCGACACTATCGTTTATCTCCTCGTTTAAATCATGGTGATCGATTGCTACGATAATCGATTTGTTCTTTGCTTCTCCAAACGGTTCTGTGTCTGCGAATGATTTATTCGTTTCACGTTTACGTCGCATAGCATGGATGCCGCGTCTTTGTGACGTTAACGCGCTTTCAGTGCCTCGATTCCCGATACCGGAGTATTGACGCTCGCGAGAAAAATACCTCCTTTCAAACAACGTCGCATCAGCACGCCAATTTTTTATTTTCTCATGAATTAATTTGCTTACTAAGTGCTTGTGGGGGATTTCTGCCAGGATTTTCATTTTGTCAATTGACGAAGCTTTCAATGGAAATGTTTGTATTTCGGAGTGCCTCTGATAATTCGTCAGGCACGTTGACGAGGGGACGTAAATAGCTACGTCATATGTTAGGCTCACTGAGAGGGAAATTGTACAGCGCTGTATAATGGATTTATAATACGAGTGATTACTTTTGACAACTGTTATTATTTACGAAAATGTAGAATGACGTAAAGCCTGTTAGTCCAGTCATTTGGTAGAAAATAAGGGGGTTACCTGGAAAGTTTTCCGGGAGTTTTGAAAATTGGGTATTTTATAGATTTGGATATGCTCTTTTCGAATTTTAACTTTGCCACCTCGTACGACCGCCGCTCGCGCCGCCATTTTGAAAAAATGGCGCCCAAAACCGGTTTTTTGGGAATATCTCCTTTCTGAGGCATTTTACGAAAAAAATAATTTCTACAAAATTAAACTAGAAAAAATTTCCTACACTTTATGTCTTATTCACTTTTTCATAAAATCAATAGTTTTGGATGTACGAGCACCGCAAAGTATTACTTATTCATCTGCACCACCACGTGTTTTTTGTATATTTTTCTAAAATGTTCCATTACTGCCGCCGGTTTTCAAGTGAATTGTCACAAATAAAACAATTTTCCGTATAAAAAGCCATAGATCTAAGAACATAATCAACACTGTACGTCAATAAACGTACATTGATGATTCAGTCTAAACTAAATATTTCTCTTAATATAGCTTTTACCAACAAATTTTTGGTTGAAGTTTCGTTTATAGTCGAGAGAAAGGGCCCGATTCAAAAGTGACATATTACCCTGACACCTACTTCTTAAAAACCGGCGGCAGTAATAGAACAGTTAAGAAAAATATACGAAACACTCGTAGTGGTGCAAATGAACAATACTTTGCGGCGCTCGTACGTCCAAAACTATTGATTTTATGAAAAAGTGAATAAGACATAAAGTGTAGGAAATTGTTTCTAGTTTAATTTTGTAGAAATTATTTTTTTCGTAAAATGCCTCAGAAAGGAGATATTCCCAAAAAACCGTTTTTGGACGCCATTTTTTCAAAATGGCGGCGCGAGCGGCGGTCGTATGAGGTGGCAAAGTTAAAATTCGAAAAGAGCATATCCAAATCTATAAAATACCCAATTTTCAAAACTCCCGGAAAACTTTCCAGGTAAAACTACCAAATGACTGGACTATGTGTGTTCTAACGAAATAGCTATTTTTATCTTCTCCAAATTTATTAAATACGACTGCTCTCTACGCAAAAGTAATGTTAAATATGTTTTATTTTACTGAATGAATTTCCCTTTATTACTTAAAATAAAAGTTAGAAGTTAATAACCATGTTTATTGTTTGTCATACAGAATGGAGCGGCGGCGGCGGCAACGGGGAGTATCGTGTGAGAAGACAACTTTCTGTTTCTTCGGACTCGAAACTCCTCGACGAAGGTGCCAGGGAGGAGGCGAGGGTAGTCATGAGGCCCAAGCGACCGCCCAGGCCTAAATCCGAGGCCTTTTTAGGGCCTCACGACCACTCCAACCGACGCACCAAGCGGTTTAGTGCCTTTGGGGTAAGGATTGATCTATTATGTAGTTCCTTTGACTTAAGCTTACGTTTATGTAACGTGTTCTGTTCATCAAATTAGCATGTTAAGGCTATTTATTAAACAATATAAGATAATATGATAATTATGGTGCTCATAGCAATGACTCAGTCTCACTTGTTTTGGAACGTGTAACAGATAGATATCTATGTATAGCTACACCTCCATGCCTTACGTCTGTTTACTGTAATGCAGATGTATCTCCCTCGCGCTGAATAACACGTTTACTATTGTTTGAATATATCTCCGTTATCCGCAGAAATAATATAAAGTACGGACTTTCATATTTATGTCCTTTTCGCACGTATGCACATAAATATAGAAGAATAATGATAAATGTTAGTCTATGGTCGACGGCGGGCAGTGTTGCTAGCTTACAAATAGGCCGGGCAGGACCAACGGCGACGTTGATAGATTGTGCGATTAGATTGGGGAGTAATTCCGAGGATACCAGTCATTTGTGATACTTTGTGTTATAAAAAGCCTTTTGCTAGCCTCTGGCAAATTATGGCTGTTCAGCAAAATGTGAGAAATGCGAAGACTACTTTTACAAAACCTTGAGAATGTGTGATGTGTCTAAAACAATGATGTGCTAACAAATTATATACAGTGGTGAAAGTACAGCAAGCAGTTATCACCATAATAAAATCTATTTCTGCGTAATAGCGGTTTGCTTAGTTTATTAAGAATGATCGCTTTGAATTAATTACGGTAAACTCATCGATCAAAGCATACCACTTAAAATACGCCAATTAACGTTCTTAACACGAATTCAACTATTTTAGTTACCGATAGCCGTCGATTATGTTTACGCTGCGTTCACTTAATAGCTTGAATACTCTCAGGCCGGTTTGCGCATGCAATTTCGTGTTAAGGCCGATATACATCGAATAAGCTTAGCTGCAAACTCAAGACAAGTCAGTACCGCTCTAATAATGTAATTTTGTAAATGAGTCAAGTTTATGCTGATTTAATTCTTCAACTTAACTTCTCAATTGAAAAATTTGCAGTCAATATTTCCCTTGCTACTGACGCCAGTACTGACCCAATGTAAATGCGCCTTAAGCGCATTAGCCAAGTCAAATATTTAGACAGGTAACGGCGAAGAAAGCGAAACGCTGTAGATGTAGCCGGTATCTAAAGTGGCGATACTTTACAATATAAACTAATAGTTATTAACGGGCTCGGCGTGCCAACAAGGATTTTATGCAGTCATAAAATGGACGGAGTTCGGTGTTGTAACTCTTGTGTTGCGAAACTGTTGTAAATACCGATATAATACATCGATTCACCTCAGCCGTAACGACTTTTTACTGTGTAGAAATGTAAATACAAAGTTTCTTTTGTACAGTTACTTTAATTGTTGTGTCAATCGTTTCCATGGTTTGACACGGCATTTCGGAAGTCAAATTGACGTGTGAGGTTGTCGATATGAATAATTACAAACATTGACTGTCCCACCAATGTCATATTATTAACTTGTTGAGTACTTTCGATTCGATAAGCATCATAGTTCCCTATACATTGATATGTTGACAGCTTACAGTGTCAGTTATTATATACGAGTACCTATTATCTAACACATAATAACAATTTCGTTAATTTCATGTCATAAGCCTAAAATCAGCATGTTGTCGAGCGGGTGTTGTCGTAAATTACAGGATTACGCCGATGTGCTCGTGTTGCCTTGATTAATGAACGTTTTGTTTCTCTCAACAGGGTGACTCTCCCTTCGGAAAATCCGAAGCTTACATAAAACTCGAGCAACTCGGTGAGGGTTCCTACGCCACAGTGTATAAAGGTTATAGCAAGTAAGTATCCATCAGCTTATCTTCAAGGTTATACATTATTATTCGCGCCGCAAACTGCCAATGGGGTAGTTCCTATCCCAGGAAATTGAGCGATCCCACCGGGAATTCGTGTAGCGAAGTTTGCACTGACGAGTTAATTGTAACTAAGTATGATGTTGAAGACTTAACGGCCCATTGTATTGCCGAAATGCTTTCCTTTCGCTGAGTATTGGCAGCTTAACTTGTATGACCCCACCGCAATTAATGTAAGAGGAAGAAAAAAAAAAGCGACGGTCAATATCCTCTTTTGAATAAAACCTTTGCTACATCATAATAAGGAAGTTGCTTAATTGACACCAGGAAATTAATTATTCTACGGCAAAAGTAATCAGCTTTATAAATATTGATGCATCTCGTAACGAACATAAATATTTAAATATGCGTCAGGGGAGCAGAGCAGGAGTGAGTGCGGCCGCGGCACATTTCACAAAATCTTAGCCGCCTCTCGCATAAGTAAAGCGTTCTTCATCTATTTTAATTTGCCTCAGGGACTTAGTAACTTCAATAAAGTATACATTACCCAGTTTGAATATTAGTTAAAGCTCAGTCGATATCTTCGTTTCGAATTGTACAAAGTTTCGTTTGTCTTCTTCAATCAAACTCGTCCATTATTCGAGTCAACTGATTCGTTCCCTTACTTATCTAAGACATTCAAATATCTTATTCAGATCACATTTTCATTTTATCTTTGTTTGGCGAGAGTTGTGACATTTCTTCGGTTTATCTTTTTTTCCTGCATTTCTCATCATTCGTAAGTCGTGCTCGTATTTTTCGTAACAGCGTCGCCTTTGTATCGCAATTGTCATACAGTCGTTTCCACTTGGAAATCAGCCTTTGACGTCACTCAATATGTAAAGCAGTGAGCTGTCATCCCGCTTTGTATAGACTACAACTTACATTTTGTATTTTGCTATTCAAAATAATGTGCCTCGCAAACTGGAATTTATTTTGAAAGGCTAAATGCAAACAGTTCTGTACTTTTTATAATTTGAAAAATCTTAATTTAAAGAAGCGTATATTTTAGTTTACGAATTAATATGCTAAACCCCGTTGGTTAACGGTGAGGTCAGGTCGAGTGGGCCAAGTCAAACGGAACTTGCAGTGTTCATTGCTCGTGAATATTGAATGAAGTGCTTCACCTCACCGAGTTGTGCGGTAATAAGCGTGTTCACTTCACCAAATTGTCGTATTCATGACGCCTCCAAGTTGCCTTATGACGCTCTATGGTGGAACGATGACCCATTATAATTTCATCAGGCTTCCGCTATGAGTCTTCTGTTCTTAACTTACTAGTAACTCACCAAATTAGTTCAAGAATGCCTTGAGATCGCGTAACGTGCTTCATAAGTGCCTTTGAATTTCTAAAGCTGAAGCTGAAAGGGAAGTTAGCAGCCTGTGTGTGCTTTTGACGGTAACTAGGAATTATTGTGTTATTCCAGAGCACAAAGCATCCGCTAACCTAATTCGTTGAGTTTTGAACATCAACCTTATTATATGGTAATGTCATAATCAGACTGTTTACTGTGCTTAACGATGTCGAGACGTGTGGAATATTAATGAGCGAAGTTTCCTGATCGGCGAGCACTAGATACATTGACATAATTACTTGTATCCGGTGATAACGTTTTAGGGGACTTCCTAGTCTACTTTCCTTTTTACAAGTCTACATTGTCGTAGGTCAACGAGTGTGTATGGTCTGTAGACGTCATTTGTTATCGTCATTATCAATTTCGATAATAGACCTTATAGTCATCATTTTTAAAAACACTTTTTTGAGTAACCTTCTAATAAAAACTATTTTGTAGAAATGTTACTGACCAGCAGTCGACAGTACAATAAATTGTTTAGTTTCCATACGTTCCTACTTCCAATGGCCGCTTGCAATACAATTTTAGCATATCGTTGCATTATTTATCTTAACCTAGTCTAACGTGTGAACTGGCGTAGTCGTGACCACGACAGTATAAACAATAGAAATTATCTGCACACCTGCTTTATTCATATAAACGTGTCAATATAACAAAAACCTTTTGTAAGTAGTAAGCATGTAGTTACACGAGTGATTTGTCTGCAAAACCTTCCGTGTTTTTGTTTAAATTCTTAAGGACTAGCTCGGAAACTAGTTTTAACATTTTAATTTTAATTTTCGCGCGGCTTGAACTCCGGGGACAAGCTTTAATTAATAGGACTGCATTAGTTATACTTTAATTACTAAAATTAAAATTTATGTAACAAGGCGAAAAAATGTTTATCGCATCTCTATACACCGTATCCTTCGTTTAATTTTAACAACTTTATAATAATTTGATATATTTTTGTCGCAGTTTAACGCAGCAAGTGGTAGCATTGAAAGAGATAAGATTGCAAGAGGAAGAGGGGGCGCCGTTCACAGCCATCCGCGAGGCGTCGCTGCTCAAGGAGTTGAAGCACGCCAATATCGTCACTTTACACGACATCGTGCACACCAGGGAAACGCTAACCTTCGTGTTTGAGTTTGTGGTGAGTGACCCATACTAATCTTCCTATTTTCAATTACCTTTTTTGAGTAATAGTGGTAAATCTGGTGTGAAAGCAAGTTGTTATGGTTCCAGCTAGGGCCACGCAGAGCATGCGCGAGCGATCCCGTGACGCTTAGGTAGTAGAAGGGGCCCCGGGTGTTTTTATCGGTGGTAATCCGACATATCCTCACGGTGTGGGTTCAAGTCCTGAGCGTTTCATCACGGAAACTAAAAAGAAAAGTTATTATGGTTCACGAGTGAGTGCAAATCTGCACCCTCTGTCGACATGACCGCAAAGAGGTCCTAGACCGGCTTTGTTAGATACTTTTGAAGATAGAAGGTTGTGAACACTGCCGAACTGTCAAACTCCGTGATATAGTAGTATTTTTAGTTAAAAAAAACCCCTACATCTCCATCAGTTAGTATCCGAACCCGAGACGTCATACTTAGCAGTTCACTTGTAACCTCTTAGACTCAGACGGTGAACCTTCCTGCGGTCATGAACCTCGCCATGTTGTCTAAATAATTGGACAACTATGACGCCATTATGACGTCTGCTCTCAAAAGATACGCTCCGTTGAGGACCTCTATTGCTGCTTAGCTTTAAATCCCTTACGCACGTCTTTATTAACTTTTTAACCTCAAAAGTGACTGCTGAGTGTCCATTTAAACTTCTACATAGCTTCATCTGTATTTTTATATAATCTTAAGTATATAAAAATGAATGTTTGAAAGATTTTTTGCTTTTCTACATAACTCATTATACATATTATTGGCATTTTTATGAAATTGTGATACATATTAATATGTCATCATTTCAACAATCGGCTGATCAAAATACTATGTTCATCTATAGATGGCGTTGCATGTCCTAGTAAAACTCGTATCTACTATTCCTCATATTTACAGTCGATCAAGCGAAAGATGATCAATCTGCGATTCCAATACAGTTCACAAATTTCCTCCACTTTCATAGTTCATTGATATCGAAATAAAAAAAGTGTACCTACATCTCGCCGGCAGTCTGTTCACGTAATTTCAATGCGAGCGAATTCAATTTCGTTTGACGTTTTTCTCTTTCTAATATCAATTGTAATTGATTTCGATTACCTCCGGATGTAATATGAAGATACTGATGTTGCCTTATTTGTATTATATTTGTGTAAAAAGTATTTTTATTTGTTTCCGATACCGTCCTATAGAATCAAAGCTATAAGATCGAAACTAGATGGTAACTCGATGTTTTTTTCTAACAAGGTTACTGTAAAAGTGTTCTAAATACGTTTTTGTTTAAAATTTACTTGTTTCGTTTACAATTTCTTTAGCACTGAACAGCTTTGTATCTGGACTGGACTTGAAAGTGAAACTGAAATGGCTAGGGTGACATCATCCAAGTATACAAGTTTTTGTTTGATCTCAGACTATTGTGTCACGTTTCACTTTTATATTGTGTGCCACATTCTTCTAATAATTCTGAATTGTTAATGTGAAAAACAGTGTTTTTGCTGAAACATTTCGTTGTGATTTTCAATCTAGATCGAATTGTTTACCACACATGTTAGACAAACTTATTAAATTGTTTTCCCTCTTCGATCAAATTAGTGTAAGGATATTTTTTCTACTATTAATAATTCGCACAAAAAAAAACTGCTATATTATTGCCATCTGCCCAGCTATTTTCAAACTTGTTGTTAGGGACAGCTATGAGTCTCACAGATTCGACTAAACACTCGAATGTGTATTAAAGTGAAGTATGTTTTGTCCAGGACACGGATCTATCACAATACATGGAGAGGCACCCGGGCGGGCTGAACCACCACAACGTAAGGCTGTACATGTTCCAGTTGCTGCGAGGTCTGTCCTACTGCCACAGGAGAAGAGTTTTACATAGGTATGTACATTTAGAAATGTTAACACCAGATAGAAAGATGTGATCTCAGCCTACCCCCAAGGGAAAGAGGCGTGACGTTTATGTATGTATGTAAAACCAGATATCATCATCATCTTCCTGCCCTTAGCCCATTTTACTTGGGGTCGGCGCAACACGTTTAACGTTAACACCAGATATATGTAGAGAAAAAATAGAATACGCGTAACATGCATTTACCTTTAATGGTTTTTCCTTAATATTGTGATGTATTTAATATTTGAAATCAATGTTCCGTCGAATATTTTTGGTAACGTAAAAAAAGAACAAAAGTAAATACGGTCAACACTTTCAGTAATTAACCTGTTGTATATTGGACAAAAATAGCATTAATTTATTACATGTGAATATACACTATACAAGTATACACATTCGCTTTTATACCTATATTTATAACTGTTATTTTTTTATAGTTAGCGTATTGCTTACCTTTCGTACATTTGAAATTATTTTTCAGTATGGAATAAACAATAGTTTCGACTACTAAAGTAGGTACGTGTTATACTGTTATACTAATCTCTAATCATTATTAAGGTTATTTCGTCTGAGCTTCATATCAAAAAGAGTTTAAACCAAAACTCTATATTTATTTAGTCTATAAAATAATTATTTGAAACTCTTTTCTTTACTTTGTTACATGTTTGAAAATACTATACTTACGTTAAATATTATTTCAGACAGTGTAGTATAAATCTTGCGCATACTTAGGTCTTTCTCGGCTATTTTAATAACACGTCTGCGAGCTGCGAAAGTAAACACTATCGTGCATGTTCTGTTAATATAATAATACTGAAATGTTCCCGTTATAGCTACTGGATTGCAGTTTACAACATAACATGGATAATACTAGTTTGGCCTTAAATTCTTTAGTTAGTCTGAACTTGGAAGTTATATGGAAACAAAACCGACATGTATATAGTGTGAACGTTTTGTGATTCTTCCTATATGCGCAAAAAATGATAGTTTGGAGCTTATTTTGTAAAAAAAATAGTTCAATTAATGTAATATCCTATAGGCATTCAAAGTAACAATCGCGTACAATATTCCTGCTAATGTAACAGACTTCCTTTGATCCAGAAAGAATCTCTTAATCATAATATCGTTATTGTTCAACTGTGCCTAAACGTTTCGTGATAATGATTTTCTTTTGTCCTCCTTCCCTTACAAAAGCTTTCTTATAATCAAAATAGGACGCTCCTCAATCGTGTTAATAATGGCTCTATTGTAGAATATTTAATTTCACGCGGGTTTGTACCGTGCTTAATAGGCCGGACTACATTCCCCTCTTAATGGAATTACTATTTAATAACAAGGTACACCTTATTTTATCCCTTAGCGCCTTGGGGATAGCTGACTTGTGTAATTGTATACGCGGCGTGGTGCTTAAGTGAAGACATAAACTACAAAAGAATGCTTCAGTGTAAGCACGTTATCTTTACGAACATATGATCAGCTAATATATACGCTTTGGATATCAAGACGCCGTTTTTCAATGTATCTTTGATCAGTGTATAAAGAACATCTATAGTATATCCTAAGATTTTTTATAGATTGCGCGACATGGATCGTTACTCGCCACGCAACTCAATAGCAGTAGGCGCGGTGCCCTTTTAAACTCCGCCATCCGTGCAGACATTAATCAACTGAATTGATTCAACGTTCAATAGAAAAAATACATGACCTTAGAAATATATTTTCAGCTACAATAACACAAGCCTGTTAACGTCTCACTGCAGTCGAGGCCTCTCCCCATAATTATGTGATCACTACGCTTGCTCAGTGCGAGTTGGCATTTCCTGATTTCAATATTTGGAATCCAGGGTTCTTAACAATGTTTTTCCTCGCGTTTTCATCAGTGTTTTAGAATGGTTAAGGAAATATCCTAAAACCTTAGAAAAGTCAGCTTCCTATTCTTCAAAATAATTTTAACCTTTTGTTGTTGTCACGCAGGGACGTCAAGCCTCAGAACCTTTTAATAAGTTCGCACGGTGAGCTGAAGCTGGCGGACTTCGGTCTGGCGCGGGCCAAGTCCGTGCCGAGCCACACCTACTCGCACGAAGTCGTCACGCTGTGGTACCGGCCACCTGGTAAGTGTTCTTTGATAAATCATACTTTTTTAGTTATTCTTCAAGGTATAGTAATAGCAAAGCAACAATACTTTGTGTAAAATGCCATCCCACTTTTGATATCCTCTTCGTTTGTTCGAAATTTAAAACTTTACAGTTTCAAAGGTGTAAACGTAAATTGTATAATGCGTGTGCCAGATTTTTAACGATGTTAAATGCTTATTTCTTCAATTGATTCCCATATTCACAGTTACAATCTCCTCTTAAATGCACGCATGAAACGGATGCTCAAGACGTTTATATTGCATTAATGTTTTCTCTTGCAATTCTACTTCCGCGTGTAAACTGGCAACGTTATGGAAGTTTCTAGAACCCGACCTAGTATTAGAAGTGACAGACGTTATATTTAGTTAATGCTTTCCTTGAAAACTTGGTGTAACTTGGTGTCAAGTATAATAGTATCACGCGAGGTGCAACGTTGTTAGCGACGCCAACTTGCCTTATGCTAATGTGTTTTGTATGAATTGGAGAACGGAAGTAGTTAAATAGTTGTCGCGTTATTATCACACTGCTGCATAGGAACTTTACAAGTTTTAGCCACAAACGGCTGAAGGTAAATTTTTGTACCGTGCAATTATTTAAAAAGATAAACACTATGATATTTGGTTATCTTTATAGAAAACCAATTTATTAATTATAATTGTGGTATTACGAAAATCTATTGAAAATGTGTTTCTGGCACTGGAATTGAAATAATGTAGGTAGAATTTATTGTATGTATGGAGACCAATAATAGTATGACAAATAACGTTAAAATTATTCTAGCTAACAGCGCCAAAGTTATAACGTTTGAAAGTCAAAGAAATAAACATTTATGAGCTACATTAGTATAAATATTAGTTCTGCTTGTTTGTGCATGTTATAATAATGTTTTATAGTTCCAAATAAATGTCGATATTGGATCAGAATTTACGACGTCACGTTGGGAATCGAACGTCGAAAACACCCCTAAATTTACTTTTATGCTTGCTATTATTCATCTTAAACTTAAATTGTTATTCTTGAAATTCGTTCAGTCTCAAAGAAAATAGTTTTTGTAATCTTATTATTATAGTTCGTTTAACTTTTAGTCACATTCGTTGTAGTAGATACTTAGTTCTAAACTTCTAAGTCTTTAAACTTTGCATGCGTACCCTCTATTCTTGCCTAAACCATTGTCGAACATGTGTTGAAATTTTGGCAAGATCTCCTGACAATTTCTGAGAAATTTTTACTTAAAAAAGCAACACTATGTTACAATCATACCTCATTTTACTTACCTTGGCTTAGCCAAATATTATTTAGCAAATTTGTCTCTCGTTACATTTTTGTCTGTCATACTTTTTCCCTTTTGAAATCTATAACAGCAATCAATTGCGATAAATCTTACATGAGTCCAAGTGCTCAATCCACTCAATCCCGTATTAGTGTTAGTACAAAAACGTTGACGCTTCCATCGCGACATCGTATCTAACGACATTGATATCGTCTCCCGGGATATCACGATATGCTCCTTTCTTTACAGCTATCTGTCGCTGACAACTTACGTCTAGACATGACGGCTTGAGTGAAATAAGTTTTTATGTATTTTCAGTATTTTAAGAATAGTATAAGTTGTACCCGCAGAAAATCTTTGAATTTATGAGACATATTTTAAGATATTATAAACTATTTGAGGATCGCACAAGCAGACATTTCTTTAATTTTACTTGTTGGTATCCTAGTAAATTCATGTAAACAGATTTTTCATTCGAAAGACCTGATCTCTTGATCAATTATCCTTTCAAATTGATCAGTAATTGTGATGATTAATTCGTGTTCATAGCACTACCCTTATAACTATATCTGTTCGGTCATTTGAAGATCAAGTTGTCTATCTATTTTTTAAAGAAATACTATCCTTATTGTAAAGTATATGTTTGTCATACAGACGTGCTGTTGGGCAGTACAGAGTACTCGACGTCGCTGGACATGTGGGGCGTCGGCTGCATATTCGTGGAGATGCTGTGCGGCGTGCCCACCTTCCCCGGAGTCAGAGATACGCACGACCAATTAGATAAAATATTTAAGGTGAGTTGTTTTGTTGTAAACTGTCTTTTCAGCGCTTCAGTTTGAGTTATACATATCAGTTGTTTCGTCGTCTACCATATCATAAGAGATATTTAAGGAGAAAAATAAAAAAAAAAAACGTAAACTTTGTGAATTGGTAGTAATCCCTGATTATGGATATAGATAGTAAGTTTAAATTAGATTTGACCCATTACAAGCAAAGGACAGTATTTTTGTTTGTTTAAGAGGTACTTTTCAGAAGAGAGAGAGAGAGCTGAAGTTTGCATTTTAATTTTATTAATGCAGTATATTTCTATATTTTCGACGACAAACGCTTCTTATTTACGATATAATTTGATATTTTTATTTTCCTCCCGACGTTTCGGTCGTAAAGGAATAACTCGTATCGAATATTATCGCGAATAAGACCCGTTTGTCGTCAACAATGCGTACGTACAAGTCGCAAAAGTGTAAAAGCATCGTATTCTTCTTCTGCTAGGTGGTAGGCACTCCAACAGAGGAGAGTTGGTCAGGTGTAAGCCGGCTGCCGGGTCTGCGCGCGCACGTGTCGCGGTGGGGCGTGTCCCCTGCGCGCGCGCTGGGCGCCGCATTCCCGCGCCTGCGCGAGGCGGCCCGCGATGCCGAGCGCCTGGCGCATGCGCTGTTACAGCCGGACCCCACGCGCCGCCTGCCCGCGCACAGAGCTCTGCATCACGCGTACTTCGCTTCACTGCCGCCACGGCTCAGGGATCTGCCCGATGGTGAGATATACACACTTACACAGACATGCTATAGGATCTAGTTAAACGAATCTTCAATGTTCACCCAATTTTAGAATTAAATAGTGGGGTCAGCTGAACAGACCCATACTTTTGTACGTTTGCGACGTTTACGTTTGTGACGCTGGTGTAGGTAGTAGAAGAGGCCCGGGGTGTTTTTAGTCGGTGGGAGAACCACATATCCTTACCCTACCCACGCTGAGGGCACGGCGTGAGTTGAAGTCATTAGCGTTTCACCTCAGAGAAAAAAGGGGTGTATTGTAATAGGGATTTTTAGATTACATTGTTTCGTGAGAAGGAGGGGGGGAGTTTGCCCGTATAAAGTGTTTTAACACATTCAGGTTTCAGGATATAACGCTAGCTTGTGTTGTTGCAGAGGTGTCGATATTCACGGTGGAGGGCGTGAGCCTGCACCCGGAGACGCGGCACGCGACCATCAAGTGAGCGCCGCGGGAGCTCGCTGTGTCCTGTAGTGACCTGCACTCGCTCCGACGGACCAACGTTACGTGATACTTCTCTCGTCTAGCTTAATTACCTTCCAACGGGCATCCAATGCCGGCGACAGTATTCACTTGATTTCAAAACCCCCCATTGTTGTTTGTTCGTCCGTTGATTGCTTTGTCCTTTCTATTATTGTATTAGTGCTTGTTAAGCTTCCAACGGAATATCCATCCATATAATTCAATTATTCTATGGTGACAAGGTAAACTGATAGGTAACGAGTGTATGAATTATAACTATAAATATATAAACAGAGCAGTGTGCCATGTATATCTATAATTGAGAAGAGTATGACGTATTATTTTAAAAGATTTTTATGCTGGAAATATATGCTCATAATTTGGTAAAAATTTTGAAGAAGTTTATTTATATTTATTAAGGAATAATTGTCGATGAAGTTAACTCTAATGCAGTCTTATGAAAATATACGGTTTTATCACCGAGCCCCTACTGTGAGTCTATGAACACTCAACACCAAGTCGGCGATAAACATTATTGTAATTGTATAGAATAAATTGTTTGATATTAACGAACCAGCACGGAGCGAGTGGCGGTAGGTCATAGTGGGGGCTCCAACACGAATCTTGGCGTTTGTCTAAATCTTATGCACACATTCCTTCCACGGTGCTCAAATAGTAAAGTTAGTGGCGAGGTAGTGCGGGGCGCGGCGGGAGCGCGCCGCGCAGTGATACGATGTGAATTGAACGGAGATAATCTATTACCAAAATTATTTTATGTCTTCGCAGATCTCAAATAATCAAGTGTGGGACCGTCCTACTGTAAATTGTAACGTGATAGGAAATTCGACGATTTATAAATACTATACTAATCTTTGTTCTGAGCGAGGCGAGGTAGATTAGATGGGAGCTAGTTCCCGTCTAGACTAAAGACTAGTGAAATTAACCAGTTTAGTGAATTATAGTGGTCCCCACTACGTAAGGTTAGGAGCGCAGTCTAAGTAACGTAGTACCGGCGCATTGGCAACTTGACAGTTAATTAGATGAAACGTAATGCGATGCCCCCACAGTCGCGCTGCAGTCGGCGACACGGCGGCACGTGCGGGCGAGCCGCGAGCACGACGTCTTAGCCCTACACGAGCGTGAACGGAAATTGTGCCAACAATTATATTAAACGCTTCATAGTGAACCGGGTTATCGAGACAAGACTATAGGATTGCATTAACGATCGTTTTGTACGTAGTCTTAATATAATGCTAGTCTAGTAACGGAGTAAATCATTTGTGTATATAGTACCGCCTGGTAACGAATAGCAATAAAAATCAATTAATGTTACCTACGGCTAAGACTAAGTGAATAAATAAGCCTTAATAATTGAATTGCACTAAACGCACTGCCAAGAAACAAGACAAATCGATAATAAGTAATATAGAATCGAGTTGTCAGTGTGCGCGGATATAAAGATAACACTAGTGAGCATAGATCAACTTAGTGTAGTCCCTATTACCGAGCTTTAGAGACGTTTACACTGAGTGCCGGGGGCGGGCACTTAGCCGGATTACACGGAATTACCAAATTGAGCACAAAAATATTAAAAGGTTACGTCACAAATTGGAGAGTCGCCTCCGGCACTATCGAGTAGTTAATACATAAATCGGTTCCGAACACCAATAGTACGTAAATTGTATAGTATGTGAAACGCAATATTTTCAGTGTATATGATTTGTTGAGTTTTATATATGTAATATTAGGGAGGGCCGCGTTGTGAAGCTGAAACGCGACTGTTGTACATGAAACGGTCTTTACGAGTCCTTTATCAAGTGATGCCGGGTTGTTACAGGCATTGATTGAATTGTTTGTTAATGTTTGATTGTTAATGACTGCTAGACGTATGTTTATCATGTTTGGAAACAACCTGCTGTCATTTGTTTAATATTGTTTGTGACTGATGTCGTTTACGTATCTTAAAAAAAAAACACATTAGTTTATATTAAGATCGTTATAGAAAAGATAAACAAATACTCTACAATTTCTACCTTACAAGTAAACTCAAGCAAAAGAGGTTAAGGAAAAAGGACTCTCTTATAAATACTGGAGGCGTTGAATGTATAGCAGTTGTGATTCAGCACTCGTGGCCCTAGTTAGTAAGGGATGCAAGTAAATAGTTCACCCGTTGAGTGAGGCACGCGTCTGTTACATAATCTATGAGAGATTAAGCGAGCATTTATATTGACAGTGGGAATTTTATTGTCTTTGTCACAACCGTCTATACCTCTATGACTCTATGGTCAAAGATATTGACAAAAAAAAGTTAATCATAATTGAAAAATGTGAAAAAATCAAATAAAAACGTTACTTAGTTTATTTTTTTTAGGAGAAATATATCAAATGAAATTAGTTAATTCATTGTACAATTAATAATATAAAAATATTTAACCATCGGCCTGAATATAATCACAGATTCGAATCGTTAGATTGTGATTTTGCTATTTGGTTTATAAAATCAACCAAATAAATCTATTGCATTATCATACACATCTACTCTTAATATTTTTAAACTTTCGCGACTTGTACACATATTTTAGATAAAATGAATATCGAATTATATCGTGAATAAGTTCCGTTTGTCGTCTAAAATATACATCTACTCTTCCATCGATTAGTCAGATTAAGTCGAGAGTGTCACTTCGCGAGAGCTTAACGGCCATATTGAATAATCTTTTTAATTTCACTCTAGCTCGTACGAGCATCGGGTTTCAATGTGGAGTTTTATCCGCCGTCCTATCCGATCCATTAGGTGGCTAGACACCCTGTTAAATGTTGATGCGCTTTTAATACCGTTCGAACTGAAAATAAAACTAGTTTTAGGCCGGTCGTTGACTGATCGAGTATACATCAAACTAACACCCGATTTTTGAAAGACTTGTTAACATGTCAGAACGTAGATCAAATGCTGTGATTGGTTGTTAGACTTTTGAATAACCAGTTACATTAGTTGACGTTAGATCTGACAGTTGTGTTATTTTTCAGAAAAGTATTTTATGTACCTAATTGTAGGGGTATATAGGCGGTTGTGACAAACATAACAATTTGCATTTGTACGCTGAACTGACCGAGAGCACGTTCGTTGCGAAGGAACGAATTGTATATAGGTATTATTAATGAATCAGTTAGTTGTTACGGTTTCTTAGTTACGACAGTCCTATACGAGTTGCCATTGCCGATTGTATGAGTTCCGAAGTACACGGACGTTATGAGATTTATTTTTAATTTTAACTGTCATAGGTTATGTTCTATTAACTATGTTTTATTATTTTACGTATCATGAAATTGTCCCGCTACTGAATTAGTTATGATTTTTTAATAATTTTGTAATGTATAAACAATGTGCTTTTACTCGTTTAAAAGAATGTAAATACGATATTTGAACTGATAATAATAAAAGTTTTTATTTCTTAATGAAACGCTGAGTTTTTATTCCCTTTATATTACCTTTCCCGATTGAAGATTCATTAATAAAAGCTTAATGAGCGCCTTATCGACGCGCTCATTAAATTAAAAGAGGTTACACTGGCGGTAAAATAAAGTTCGTAAAAATGTTAACGATATAATTTTTGTGTTCAAGTGTTACTTTTCACGACCTCGTTCTGGGAGCTGAGGAGGTAGATAACCGCATCATGAATAATTATGTAAAAGGGAAAAGAAAAATGATAATTTCTGGGTTGATTCTCGCTCACTGTGAAGAGAGCCGTGAAATTTCTGGCGCCGCGTGTTGGCCGCCCGCCAGCCACCGGAGCCGTATAATTTGCCCAATGAAAGTCGGCGCCATCGTCTAAGTATACATAGACATACCCTGTTACATCAGCTAGCGTAGATTGACGCTGTATAATCTAATAATCTGTTTTGTGTCCAACCCTCGAATTTTGATTGCATTTACCGTCTAGTGTCTACCCGGCTTAGTCTGAGGCGACACGGTATGTGTTTGTCTGCGTTGCGTGTTCTGTAGTAATGAGTCATTTGTTTGCTGGTGAAATTAGAAATCTTGTTTGATCGGAGAAGTATGGATTTGGGAGTTATTCTCTCGAACATTAAACACAATGCTCTACGATGCTCTTACAGGTAAGTAAATTTCACTTATTTACACCTAAAAAGCGACGTGTCGCATATGAACAAAACGCCACCGGAACAACACCTAGGATCTCCAAAACGAGCAAAAGAAAATCTGAACTCATAATATTCATTCTTAAATACCAATGATTTCCGAAATAAAAACTCGCAGAGTATTGATATTAAACACACAATAGCAATTAAAATAAGTAAATACATCGTCATATACTATAATCATCGACTTACATCATAACAATATGTTACCGCTTAGCAATATGCTACATAGTTACAGCTTGGGCCGCTCGGACGGTAAACTCCGTCCTTTATACACCCGGCTTTACCCGCCACGCGGCGTCAATTTAATTAAGCAATCAATTTTATACGTTGTCCTGTTTTTACAATGTCGCCGCCAACAGTTTGTGGCGGTATTAAATTTGGGGCAGGTAGTGTATTGTAATTTAACATAATAAGTAGAATATGTTATGAGGTTGCTTAAAAGGCAAGAGGCCTATGCCCAACAGTGGGCGATTCAGGGCTGATGATAATTACTAGTTCTCTTATATAGGAGGTAGAGTCGGAGACTAAACAATTTATAAACTACACATGCGTATATTAAAACTTTGGTAATAACTGAAAACAGGTTTCAGCGATTTTAAGGCCTATATCAACACAAATTAAACCAAACCCTAATTGATCGAAGTAACATTTATATTGAAAACTTTTTGCTCCGCTAAACCCTAGAGCCATTAGATGAATATCGATGAAAACTTTTCGTATTTGTTCATTAGAAATTACGAGTAGGAATATTTGAATCGCAGAACCAATATTATACTTAAATAAAGCCATTTCTATTTTAACTGCGATCAGCAATAAACATTTACAGTAATATTATTTGTAGCTGGGAGATAACTGTTTGTAACTGCTTCTATAGGTTTCAATTTAATGTAGAACGTTCACGCAAATCGGTGAATTAATTTCGTGTTAGTTTTACGAGCAAACAACTGTTTTGCTCCAGTATTTATGATAAGTGCAGTGCATTGCATAGGAGCGCGCTTTCGAGTCCTGTATCGCGGGTTCTATTACCATAACGACACTATTTATGTTATAAACTTCATACGTATTCTGGTTGTGAATAATTTTCATATGACTTAATTATAACTCGTGCATTTCATTTTATGATTATGTTAAATGTAAAGATGCAGAATCCCATAATAATTAGAGATAATCCTGCTTATTTTTCGTATTAAACATACTGCTTTAAGACTACTTATTTAAGTATGCATCGTTTTTTTTGGGATATCTTGAATTCATAATAGTTAATTACTTCCACTTATTTCCTTTAAAATTCAGTAGCTTTCTACATACATACAAAAAGCATGTAAAACATTACCTAAAACTACTTAACAAATTGTCTGCCATCAAGGACAGAACGGAAGAGAAGAAAACAAGACTTGAGCTTGGGAAAAACGCCTCGCGTGTTACTAATGTATTTACCGAGTTTGGCGGGTCTCGCCACGCCACACGCCGCGTCGGGCACAACCCGCCATACACTGGCTTAATATATCGGAAACTTCGTCTGCTATCGAGACTACTCGTCAACAGTACATTGTTATAGCCATATAGGGATGAAGACTGAAACTTTTACATGTAAGTTTGTAGCTAGATATAAGGTAAAGATAAGTGAAAAAGTAAAAAAAAAGATAAATAAGAAACAACTTGTGTAAAGAAAATGAAATGACAAAATGTAAAAGTAGCGCACAATTTTCTACTAAACAACGCTGCGAGCTGTGAGCCATTTAAATTACATTCCTATTCGCTCAGTTACTCCAACAATTCCTCAGATCTTGATTTATAATGAAAAGTCCTAAGCCTCCCTATTTCACACTTATAAACAGACGCCGGGGGTAAAACATAATCAATCAGAACTCATCTTAACTTGAAAGATATTCCGCCCTAATTGTCACCCCTCGCAATTATTTACGAAAGGAAAGGGGACCAAAATGCACTTATCACTTATTTAAAAAAAAACATCTCTATTATACGTTCTCCCTAACGTAAGGGAATTTGCTTTGTAAGTTATTACCTTCGCATTTAATTGAGTATGGAAAGTTTTATCGTAATACGATTGACGTACAGTTAAATATTTAATGGTCGCATAAAATATTGACGTGGGAGCTACCGACCGATGGTGGCTCGGTACACTATAATAAATTTGCCTTAAATAACGTACATTACATTTTAAGTTGACAACGTATGTCATAAATTATAGACAAGGAGCCGCCCACCAGTCGGGCGCGTGGTGGAAGTTCTCAAGGATTCCTTTAGACATAATACATTGAAGAGTTTATATCGCACTGGCAAAGACATGTCCAGGCATAATACCTATCTATTATTTAGCGTTTCTTTTTATTTAACATTTGATGAAGTAAAGTCTTTCTTTTAATTTTCCCCTCTGTACGTTCGATTGCTTTTGCTCATGTTACATTAGTATGATACTAGCTGCTGCCCGTGCGAATGTCGTTAATAGCTGCAAAAATATTACCCCCCCCCCCCCGTCTTTATACAGTCGGGTAAAAAGTAGCATAATAATATGACTGTGTTAAAGTTGGGTGCCAACTAACTCCATACCAAATTTCATCGAAATTAATCCAGTTGTTTGAGCGTGAAAGTGTAACATACCTTCAAAATCCGTTGCTTAGTTTTCAAGATTTAAGCGAACAGATAGACAGCGACAGCGACTTTGTTTTATATTATGTAGTCGTTGATACTCTCAAAGCTCATGCTTGATTAAAAACCATTAAGCTAGACTAAACAACGTCTTATTCCTAATTACTATTAACTTTTGCGCATGGAACCATGGCCAAAGGAGATAGTGTCTAATTCAGTTCACTGAGCTATTTCCCGAATCTACTTTGTGCCTTATCTTTTAAGTTTAGAGATTGCTCAAAGTCACTTTACGGAGACTAATTTCCTTTAATAAGAACCTTATAATTACCTAATTTTGTAAGCCTTTTGACTAGACAGCGATTCGCAATTAACTCTATTTTGTAGACTAACAAACTTCAGAAGGTTTTGACGTGTTTTTTGTTTAGTGCCTTGAGCAAAATAAACTTAAAAGTACCATAAAATAAAGGCTGAAAAAATGTACTCTGTGTTGTTTTTAATTATGTAACATGTTTCATATGTATTTACACAAGTATATATTTTAATTTACCTTTTTTTTTTGGTAAAGCGGGGGAATCCTCATAGACACCCTCGACCCCGGGGGGAAGGTTAGGTATAACCTGCTCGTTTAGTATTTACTATGACTTTTTCTGTTATCGAAACAAGAGAGCATTATACGTAGCGCCTTCTTTCTCTAACGGTAGCAGATGTTACAGGTACTGGACAAACTTTACTTTCTCTATTAATTTCAGTAAAAGGACTAACAAACACCATTATCAGAACGTGTTCAACCTTCATTCTACAAGCTGCAGGAACGATTAGTTAGAATTATAGCACAATATGTTAACACGTTTAGTGATCAAAGACCAGCCATAACTCTAGCCTGGTGCGGTCGCCATCCTTCAGTGAGGCAAAGCTTGCTTAAATTATTACGCTGCACAAATACTAAGTAAACTGCTTCGTATAACAATCTCCTTGTTATAGAGTTGTTTTATAATGGATGCTTCTAAAATGTGCTTAAAGATTTCGTGTGATTCTTTTTTGAGATGGTTTGAAAGAGGTTTTTAATTTGATAATTGCCACATCTTTATGTATATCACTGATTGTGATAGTGACTACTTGAAATATTGTAGTAATTATAAAAGATATTGTTATTAATCTGAATTCAATTTGTTCATAACTGCAAACTATATATAGAGTCCTTTAATTGTTTCTAAAAATCGGTTTTTAGTTAGTCTAGTTTCAGAAGTCATTTTAGAGCTAGTCTTTGTTTATTTGATTTTAAGACGACCTTTCATGCAATCACCACATGCTACGCCGCTACAGATAGTTCTATAAGACTTCGCTTTCTAAACGTCTAAGACATTGACGTTTTAATATCGTTTCCATATCTGACAGAAAGACTAAACAATTTTTTATCAGAGCTTATTGTTTCAAAAACAGTCGAAATAGATAACAAAAACAATGAAAAGAAACTGACAATATTATTATTACTTATGTACTTTTATTACTTTCCTTTCTTAGACCGCACAATAACTTATAAAATAAACTGCACTTGTCTCTATTGCATCTATAACTCACACACTCACCGCAAAACTCTCGCAGGTGACGATTACAAGCTATTCATATAACGTTCTCCTATTAACTGAGAACTCGCTAGCATTACTATAACGTTACTATAATAGTATTATAGCAACAAACTCATAACGTGTCGTATGTAAGAGGAGCTCGTTAATTCTGTAACTTGTAAGATGGCCGTCTTACACGCACACGCCACATTAACAGAAACATCGTTAATATTGTATATGTACATATTTGGGACGACTGTATTATATACTGTGGTAAGGATCGCTCATTCCGAGAATGTTTTGGGAATGTAACTATGAGAAAATCGGTGCTTAATTATCATGGTGTTCTAGTCGGAAGGTACTGGGTTGTAAAAAATCCTTGCATACGTACTTTTTGAGTATTCCAAATAAAACTCGATGGAACGTTATGAGTAGAAAACATAAATAAGTGTTTTTGTAAAAGAATTTATTATTAAAGTATTGGAAAAAAAAGAAAATTCACATAGGTATTGAATATCCAAACATCGTTACCTTATAATACTAGATTGCAGTAAAAAGTTTACAGACCGGCAGTGTTTTCTAATTGCAATACAAATGGAAAACTCTGCCGAAATAGAAAACTAGAATACAAAATTAGAAAAGCACTAGAAACGGAATTAGACTTTCTACAAAAACGCTGCAGAAAACACTAATTCAAAATTACGCAGATGAAATCTCATGTAGATACCAGTAGGTAGACTTGTGCTATAAAAATAATTCGGTCCAGTTACAGCGAAACGGGAAAAGGAGGTCGTAGTGTAGATTGCTGTTTATTTATTTATGATTTGATTCTCAGTATTTTGTAAGTCAGTGGGTTCTGTATCGCCCTCGGGGGGATTCGAGCTTTCCCGCGCATTGTACGAGCGCTGGCTTTTCACTGGGAACCAGATGTGGGTACTGGAACTATACGAAGATAGTATTACGTAGTAGTATTTTGTATGCGTTGACATGATTTGTTTGAATGTGTACATTTTTCGACTCAATCTCCTACTTTTTTTTAAACGACTCCCGTACCTACTAAGGAAATCCTTGTATCATGAAGGGTTTCACAGACATTCAATTCACATGCACAAATACAGCCAGACTCAGAACAGGAATTTGTTGAGCGCACAAATTCTTTTCCTACACGGGGATCAAACCCGCGACACGTCGCGTACAGTGGTAATTGACGTGGTTACCTATGCCACTCGGCTATCTGTGCAGTCACTTGTTTAAATGTGTTTGCATTTTTACAGGTATAAATTCGTATAAAATAAAAAATCCTATTGAAGCATTAGCGTGATTGTGGTTTGTCTCTCATTCCATTCACTATAAAAAATAAAATCATTGTTTTAGAACACGATTTGTGTATCTATCTGCACCAACCGAACACAATTAGACAAAATTAAATTTTCAAGTATAGTCTTCAGTCAAATTTTCAAGAATTTCATATTTCAAAGCGTATAAACGTTCAATTTCTCTTTGAAACAGACATGTAAACATGATGTAAAACGTACATGCAAGTGTAGTTAGTATTACAGTCTAAGTTTACAGTAAGTACTGGAGGAAGCACGGAGCTTGGTTATAAGCTCATTAAACCTACTCGGCGGCAATTTCAACGTACTTTAATTAAATGTAAAAGTTCTCTCTATTTTTGTTCGCGGTAGTATTCATAAATAAATTTAATTACTTTAATAGAAGCCGTTTATTTGTTTTGCGGGGCAATGCAGCTGTTATGTGGCGCGCTTTGGAAAAGCAAATTAGGTCGTTAGAAAACTTTTTACAGGTTTTCTACTATTGCATTTTTCCATTAGTCGTAGTATAAAATTAGAATAGAGTAGCTGTTGCCCGCGACTTTACCTGCGCGAATTTTTAGTCTGCCGTTTTAGTCGGCGTCTAACGCTGTCGTTTAAAAAGTAGGGTAGATATATTATCTAGGGTGTCAACAAACTCCATACCAAATTTTACCTAAATTTCCCCAGTCGTTTTAGCGTGAATGAGTAACAAACATCCGTTCATACTTGCAAACTTTCGCGTTTATAATTTTAGTGAAATTGTTCTGTTTCTTAACTGAAATAATTTTGCCTTAGCATTGGGTGCAATAACCAAATAATTCATCGTCTTATCCATTTCGCACTCGTCCAATAACATCCCATCTTAGTTGTAAAGTCACGTCCTACGCCCACATTACCGTACTTGGTACATAATAATGATTGCACGTACAAATGAACAGTCAACTAGATCAGAAAACAATTCACTAAACTCCAGACGAAATAACTTTGTAATATAATTTTAATTTGCCAACACGAGTGCGAAAATTTGATGTCATTTAATAATTATAATTAAGTCATTAATTACTCGTATCTCATTTATAATTTGAGCAACGAATCGTAGGATGAGGTTTTACCTAGTATCTAAATAAAGTTGCGGAAGGCAGATCTTTGTAATGTGCGGTGTTCTGCTAAATTCGGTATCAAAGAAATGAAAGTCGAGGCCGACAAAAAAAATCAGTCAAGTGCGAGGCTTACTGGCGACTCTAAGGGTTCTGTATTATAAATAAGTTAAATTAAAAGTAATCTTTATATTTTTTTATTATTTGATGTAACTAAAAATTAACAGGTTTCGCCATTTTCTTTATCTATCCGATAAGACGTTGCTTCGTACCAATTTTTAAGATTCCCTGCTCACAGGAGTACCCTGTAGGTTTTGATTATCTTGCGTGTCGAAAATATGCGGCATAAACGTCTGCAGGCTATATTTTACGACAAAATAATACACTGATAAAGTACTTATTTAATTTTTGAACTAACAAAGTTTATGAGTTTTTAAGTCCAATTAATCTTGCGTCATATTCGTCTTTATGTAAACTGCAGTTTATTAGTGAGAGTTCTTTCATCGCGTCGCCGCCGTGAAGTGTGTCAAGCTCGTTAACCTGTCATCACAATAAAAGGATAGGCTAATCAGCTTTCATGGAAACTACCAATAAAAATGAGGATCGATATGGTTATGCAACCAACAAAACACTAATTAAATCTATGTAGATTTAAGTAGTGTTTCGTTACATGCTTTGTATCATGATAGTCTCATTTAATGAGTAATTCTGAATTAAAAGATTACAAATTGACTTAAAAACTGTTTTGGTCTTGTTTATAGTAGTTTTTAAGTTTATTTAATTAAATAATTACAACGAAAGCCACATAAATGAAGTAACTTAGATAGATACAAAGATTACACAAGGCTCTGTTTATGCCTTACTTATACTTTAAGATGCATATGTCCCGTATTCATAATATATGTTTTACAAAAAAATAAAAAACCTAATTCTGATTAGATTAGTAACAGTATGAAATTTAAATAGCAAGCCTGGATCTTAATAAAGACAAATCTCTCCAAACAAAAAAAAAACATACTTGCAACAATAACCTCAAAACCATTCAAACATGAAATAAAAAACTAACACATGCCTATACAAGTAGAATATTCGTCTGACGTGAAATTTGTTTTTGATAAGTGTATAGAAAAGGGATGAATGCGAACTTCTATTGGTATACAAAAAGTATGCAAATACAGCCGTATTGAATATGTACCAAAACTTGTTCGCTACAGAATGTACAGATATTTTCCACAATACATGTGTCTTTCTGTGTGTTGAACAGGAATCTCGATGTTTACGTATCAATTTGATACAGTGTGTGGAGGTATTGATGTACCAATTTAGAGTACTAAAATAAATAAAATATACTTCAACATTAGCATTACGCCATTTAGTCTAAAATTAAGTATACGAGACTAACTTGTGTTATGAATGCTAGACACCTGAAAAAAAAACAAATCTACTTATATTACTTGTGTATTTCTAAAAATACCTAGGCACAATAAATGATCGTGCTCAACACACAAACATTTGTCCTGGGCGGGAATCAAACCCACGACTTAAGGTATAGCAGTCAAGGCCACTAACCACTAGACCAACAAGATTCTATGAAATGTGTACTTGAGAATTTCAATTAATCATTTAGAGGCAATCCTTTAATTGACGAAATTAAATTTCTCAACAGAAATTTAATTTTGTCTACTTAGATCAGATTGCCTATCAAGAACCTATCGGAAATTGGACTGTCAATGGAAATACCCAAATACCCATACCCAAATCGCATAATAAAACCATGTTTTAATGGTTTATAGAATATAAAATACAATAACAACAAACTACTTTATCAATGCCTGTAAAAATATTATCGGAATTTGCATCGAAAGAAGTACAGCTTATAAAGCGATTACAGATAAATTGGATCCCGTGATTGAGTTACGTTTTAAAAGCTTTGACAAAATTAAACATAATTGATTCACTCAACGTAGCTGTGTTATGCATTTTACGCCAGAATGTACAAAAAGCACAAAAAAGCAAAGCTTTTTTTGTAAAACCTCGCTTTAAAAAAAACAGTTTAATCTAAACACTTTGACTGGGTTTCAATCGATTTTTAGTACACGTTACAAGGTCCATTGAAAACATGTCGTTAAAATTTAAGACTTTCATACCATTGTGTTCAATTCCGAAGTAATTTCCTCTATTTATACTTGTTTTATGTTTTCATTGAAGCTGTGATAGCTTAGTGGCAAGACCATAGGACTGCTAAGTCAGAGGTCTTGAGTTCGACCCCCACGGCGCGCACCGACTTTTCGAATGTTGTGTGCGTTTAAGAAATAAATATCACAGCTTCCGTGTTTCGGAAGGCACGTAAAAATGTGGGTCCTGCGCCTGATCTCTCTCCGGTCGTGTCGGATTACCGTCCCGTCGGGCTATGAGAGTAAAGGAATAGAGAGTGCACCTGTGTTTGCGCACACACTTGTGCACTATAATATGTCCTGCGTAGCTGGCTGGTGTCATAGTAACACTGGCCGCCGTGGCCGAAATCGGTCCGGACCGCTATTATGTTTTCATTGCACATTGGTATAAATCAGATGCAATATTTATCGCGGACATACTTACGAATGTCAAATCAGTACAAAAAGACTTCATATATTTTTTCAGTTTAAAAATCTCAATCTTCAAATCAAAACTGTGTTTAAACATTCTACATCCTTTACAAGACTTCCGTGGCATACAAATCAGTGTGCAGATATAATTTGACATCGTCTGGTGCTCGGGAACACGTCATAATTCAATTTGTTTGGTGAATCGATCAACGCCAGGAAATATTCACTTCCTACTGCCTTTCCTTATGAATACACGAATTCGTAGAAAATATGTAACTGTCACGGTTGAAATAGAATTTGATTTTCATTGGAGCTGTTATTAATAACAAATCTGTCAAATTTAAGTTTGTTTTCGTAGAACTTTTTGATAATTAAAAGACGAATAACTGAAGACAACAGTTCAAATTTAAATTCAAAAGTAAGGGCTAATTAGCAGCCCTTTTCAAACATCAAAGTTATATTGGACATCCCTTGATTCTTCCACCCTTCGTTTAAGAGTCTTATTGTTTTAAATTAATCTAATCCTTGAGCATTTTATTCATAACCATTAAATAAAAATAACTGCGCATCAAGCAAGTAATTTATAATTGAAATCTGCGTTCACAACATACTGAATAAACGACGTATTTTTATCTGCTTTCACAACGTCATAAATAGGCAACGTATTTTTCCTTGTACAATTTTCTTTTAATCACATAACAGTTCACACTAGCAATGTTTAATCTCTATTACCTACAGATGTGTGGCATTACTAGCACAGTAGCGAGTGGTAATGAATCCTCTTGCATTGATTAATCATGCTAAGTAGTCCAAACCGCAGAACATCGATACGACGGCACGTGATCGGACCCTCGGCGCGGCCATTACAACAGCGGTCACGTTAGCTGTTGTGGTCATTCTGATAATGAATGGAAATATTGCTTATTCGTCAAAAATCTGCTTTACTTTTAGCATGAAAATTTTTTACTTGTTTATGAATGGCTAGTTCTTTAATAAACGTTTTTTTTATGTTAATGAATTAAAGTGTTGTGTATAGAGAAGGTACAATTTTAGTCTCACTATTATTATAATCGCGAAAGTTTGGCAGTACGGATGTATGTTTTATTCTTTTACGCTCAACCGAAGTTTGGTATGGAGTAAAAATACATCTTAGATTAACATATATTATAGGCTCATTATTAACAGATAGTATCAGACTGCGGAGATTTTTTGACACCTATAACCATTCTCGCGTTTGCAGTCAAAGCTTATTTATTGTTTTTTATTGCAACAAACTTATACTTTTTACCTACAAATAAGTTAAAACAACTATGTTGCATGACAAAACGGCCCAATTAGTCAGAAGTTTCAGTAAACAACTGCAGAACTTCATTCTAACTGTAAGTAAACTTAACCGACATCCTTGTCATATGTTTTAACAGTAAATAAACTACAGTTATCCAAATAAAAGAGTCCAAGGATAAATTCTCTGCAGTCATTATTTATTTGTACTTTCAGAGAACATTATTTATACTCTACCCATGAGTTTGCCATCGCCATTTTGGTTTGATGCACGATAGCAAAGCTTTGATTTTCAAAGTTTTGTTACAAGGTATAGTAGAAGCAATTTAATTACCTACACTTCTTTAGGTGTAATCAAAATTTAAATTAGCAATTGCAAGATTCAGTTTTTTTAGGAAACCTTAAATCTTTGTTTAAACCTCTCATTATGCATTAAATAATTTCGATAAGAGTTAGAAGTTTCGATAAGAGTTAACTTTACATTCTGCTTTGATTTTTTATACATGTGGTTAAAAATAACACTTTTATTAACATTCTCTCTGATTTCATGGCTCAACCGAGAGTACAAGACGCTATAAATACGGACACACATGTATTAGCTAAGTACGTCTATACAAACAGGATCGTAATGTAACACCTCATTACTAACATAGGTCTTATTAAAACACATACATTAAAATAAACTGTGCGAAATAATTATAATGTATTTAGTACAACGGTTTAAAAAAAATGGTGAAAAATTAGTCGATCGGTTTCGAAACTTATAAAATAAATTCTCGAAATCGATAGACTAGTTTTTCATCCAATTTTTTTCACGACACAAACATTAAAAATAATTGTTTTGAAAACATAAATAATTTACAAAACAGGAGCAAATAACGTTTAGAAAAGGGGAAACAAAGATAATAAATACATTCTTGTACCTTTATACCGTAGATAATTAAGTTTTAAAAGTGTACAGAGATACGAGTTGATACTGAAATAAGTGGTTGTGGAAGAAAAGGTGGCTCTTATAAAGTTGTATGTTACCTACTTAGCGAAAGTTTCTAGGTTGTTGTGTTGCTGGGAATGCGGGTAGATTTTCTTTAGGATTAGAGGATAATACGGCACTTGAGCAAGGATTTTTTTCGACGAAAATGAAGTCATATACTTTGGTTTTTGGTAAGAATTGTGAAACAGAAATTGTACAAAGATATGATGATGAGAGATGGAATTTCTTAATGATAAATACGCCATTTATCTATTCAGTGAGAAGATCAGTTAAAAATATTTTTTGTTTGTTAATTGCCAGATACGTTTCTTCGCTCCCCCATTTTTGTCCAATTTATTTCCACGACGACACGTAAAGTTCAAATGTATCCTGAATTAACACAAAGAATCGGCCTTTCTATAGAACAAAGAGGTCTCAACGCAGGCGGAGCCGCGGGCGCTTCTATTCTTGCCTAAGATAATGCACAATGGGCCCTTAGGCTCGTATCCTTGCCAGCGATCTCCTTCAGACCTTTTGATGGACACATGCCATTTGTAATTCTTATCTCTCTTTTAAGATTATTATAATAAGTTTTTTTTCGTCCTTTTCTTTATTTTTTTTATTTCTGTCGGACTATCTAACGTAGGTATTAGGAGGCTTAAAGTAGGCGTGTAACCAGACACTAATTTATCTCTTTCAAACTTGACAGTTTGAGTTTCTGTAGGACGATCAAAAGGTAAACTTGTCTAAAAAAATCCCAAGTAACTATAGCTAGATATTCGTAGCTGCCCCGGCTGAGCTCTCAAATTTAATTTACCCCGAAAAATACCTAAAAAATTCATAAACAACTCAAAAATATTAACCTTTACACGGAAATAAACATTTTTCATAGCAGATAGACAGTTTCCGGGGCTTTTCCCACCGGTCGTGGGGAGGTGACCCAATTAAGGTGTCTCCCCGTGGACGGCGCTCGTCGCAAGGAGCACAAATGAGGCGGCGTTGTGATCTGCCGGTTACATGTAACTGGTGTAAACTAGTTCACGAGTTGCATTTGTGGAATCTGCGGTTGAACTTTGGTGGAATTTGATTGGCAGGCTTGAACAGATTGGTACTTAGTAGGGTGGTCTGCTTCTGTAGTAACTTGCATGTGAGATTATAATCGATATCACTGTGGTGCATAATGCCATCAGGAATAATTGGAAATAGGTTTATTAGTCTCTGATTTGTTAATATTCCGATTGCGTTTTTGGTATGTTACGTTCGTACCGATTTTAACATTATCATCCTACATTCTACAACCATACATTTATAATCTTAGTTACATTGCTTTAAATCACATTTTGTTTGGAATATTATTATAGTTTAAATTAATATCTGTTTTTTTGTACATTCTTTATTAAACTTGATATTATATTTTCACTTTCTACAAGAAAAAACAAAACTCTTTTATAGGCATCCAAAACTAGGGCAATATTGCCAAATTCCATAAATAAATTGACGATACCGTTTGACGGAATTCATTGGGAAGCCGCAAACACAAAGGGGGATCCTTTCTATGCCCTGGCTTATCACGGTTCATCCCGGAAAACCAAGAACTTTCCACACGAACGCATCCCTGGGCTTCAGTTATTTTTCAATATTCCCAAATTGGAAATTCTACCTTTTGTATCCTATTATTTAAAGGTTATGAGGTATGTTGAAAGGATTTAAGATTAACTCTACATCTGATGATATAACAGACTAATAAAAGTATATATTTTGTCGCTATTTTAATAGTGCCTGTTGTTTTAAACGTAGACCATTAAAAGTACCCTACTTTTTGACGACTTCTTACAAAATTTTTACTTTTTACACGCGTTTTAAAACGAAATAACGTTTACAACATAATTAATATGGATTTTATATGAGAGGCAGTGCTGGCAACGCAGAACTCCCTTAATGATCTGAAAATGCCTGAAAACTATTAAACGCATCAGGCCCCGCTCGTGTGATAGCCGACAATTTTCCGTTGCACAGTGGAAAGATCCTCTCAAAGTTTCGAAATTCATTATTCCAGTAAAAATAGTTTGCGTTATGAATATTCTTGGTGAACTTTTAATTGTCTTTTTTAAGCAAGGACGATTTAGTTCTGCCTTTTAAAGAGACAAAAAAGGAAACTATTTTTAGAATAAATACTCTTTGGCGATAAACTTGGACTTTTGGAGTGCATGATACAGTGTTACTATTACTATTTCCTTGATTTTTCCTTCTTACAATAGTTATAATCACAATTTTCTCCATATTTTCAATGATCTTTATTTTCCTACACTGCTTTATAAAACTTTTTTGTTCTACGCATGCTATTTACAAAATCTACAGTTAAGGAAAACACTTGTACAAGCGCGGTCTTTGTAGATCTAAATAAATAACAAATAAAATATACTGAGACATTCGAGATCGCTAGCAAATCCAATTTCTTGGTACAGTGGTTGTTACCCTCCAATACGTCTTATTCATATTTGTTTAGTTATTCCAAAACTATAGACGCAATACATATGTTACAGTTCTGTTGATGGACTTTTGCGCAGCCAAAAATCTAAAACCAGTTTTTTTTTATTTAAGGTACATTGTTTTTCTCAATATAAAGTCAAAACAAATAGCCCGTTGCCTCAACTTCACTTCACTTCTGACGCAGTCGATAAAAATGTAGCCTATGACCACATAGGCTACATTTTTATCCAGGGTGTCAGCAAACTACTTAGATACCAAATTTTATCAAAATTTATGCCGCCATTTGAGCATAAAAGAGTAACAATAATCTATGCATCCATACTTACAAACATTAGCAGGATTACTTAAACTTAAGCTAAAAACCAAAGAAATTTATAATCAAACTTTTTTGCTCTTTTGCGCAGAATAAAATGTATAAAATATATTGAATATTTTCAAATGAATTTCCAAAACGAGTTAATTAAGCGGTGAACCACTTGAAAATGTCGATGTCAGACTTGACTTATTTAGGTCAGTGGTAAAGGATAGTGAGATTCAAGAAATCTTTTTAATTTAGTTTATTTTGGCTTCATGCAGATACTAAAATTTCATTCTCTTTTGTTAGAATAATTTTACGATTAACATAATGCGGCGAATGTGACTGCAGATGTGGGATTAAATAGGTTTGACAAATATTTTTAAATTGATTTAATTAATATAATAATATTTCATGATTTTCACACAGCGCCATCTAATCTCAAACTAAGCAGAGCTTGCATTATGGATAAATTACACCCAGACACAGAACAATCAATGATCATCGTGCTCATTACACAAACATTAGCCCTGGGCGGGAATCGAACCCAGGCCTCTTGCCGGGGCACAAACCACTAGACCAACAGGCATTTCAATTGATAATCAACGCATACGATAGTTTCCGCAAAGGCTCTATGGCTTTCAGAGCTCATTGTTCAGAGGGATTATTAAAATGGAGTACAGTTCATTCTACTATCCTTCAGGGATTATCACCTCCAATTGTCAATTCACTATCAAAAAGCTACCTTATTCCTACAGTTTCCTCGCCGCAGTCGTCACGGGAAGAGCTTATGCAGCAAAAGTTCTCGCCTGCATAAACACCACGTTAGCTGGCATAATATCATCCACTGCGAACTATACAGGACAATATTATTTCCAATATTCCTGCGCTGGATAGAAAATAAATACGGTGTGAAGGCTCAGGTATATTAACAAGCGAAAGCGTTTTTACAATTTTACCCAAATGGGTGCTTAGGTAATTAATGTCTTTTTTCTTTTTTATTCATTTTACAATATTTACACAGCGCCATCTAGTCTTAAACTTACCCAAGCTTGTATTATGACCGCATAATCATACTTATATTATGCTATATTATCATCACATTTCAATAATTTATCATTTTGCCCTGAGTGGAAATTGAACCCACTTTCATTCAATTTCACTAGACAAACCATTAGACCAGGTCAGTTACTGGGGTAATATGAGTTTGGTTTGCTCGTTTTTATATAAACCCACATAGTCAATTAGACTGCTCGGATAGCCGCGATACAGGGGTTAATTAGTGCGGAAGTCGGTCTTTTTTTTCAAATCAAAGGAAAAAAAATAGAATTTGGATATATGAATGGATTTGCTTGCTGTGGACTTACCCCACATTGTACTCTTAACTCATATTGCCGCATGTGTTTGTAATTCCCGCTGTTTCTTACCTAATGTGTGTGGAGGTTTACCCCCAACCCTTTTACAGCTTTATAATGTCCTGAGGCAGGTGGGGAGTCCAGCGCTGGGGTTTCCTGGCGCTGACACTTTGATGGCTGAATAGAGGAATAGGATTGCACTAATGTACGTTCACTTGACTCTATAGGTTATTTCTCAAGGCTTCAATGATAAAGTGGCTCGTATAAAGATTCGTTGAAGAATTTTTTTTTTTTTTGCTCTTCTTTTCGAATAAAAATATTTCTGTGGTCATGGCTATAATATACTTATAGGTATATTTTGTATTTCTTGTTGTAGACGACATTGCTCATAAAATTGATTTATTTATCTTAGTATTCAAATCGATGCTTCGATGTACAAGAGTCCGGATTGAATATTTATTGAGAAACGCCTAAAGAAATAACAGAAAAATCTTTCTTACATCTTGTATTAAAAAAATGTTTGTGTTTGCAGTTTCCATGAATACTTTTTGATTTCCTTCACAGATCCCGCTAGCTATCTCCAGACTTTAATCCGGGGAGTTTCAATCACAATCGCCATCAATTCAATTGGGATTTAAACGGATTTTCGAGATTTGCATGAAATATCGTAGGAGTACTCGCGTACGTAGCATTTCCGTAGCGTCTCCGTAGCGCCTTCGTAGCATCTTCGTAGCTCGAGGCGTATCCCGGTGCAGTCAATATTTCACATTTTCTGTCTCGCCGGGAAGACGGCTCTGAAATTCCATTTTGCATCATTATTTTCAAGTGGGCGCGGCATTTTGTACTCTGTATTATGATGAGCGGGTATTTGGGAAAGCAATTTCAGTTCATCTCGGGGCGCATGGCGTCTAGATGCACAAATATTTAGACTAGCTAAACCTAGCAGAATAAATATTATCACGCTCGCATCACATGCGATGTTCGGGAAGGTAAACAATGGGATTTATAAGCAATGGACGTTGTCTATGTACGTAAGACATACTTACACTTTCGAGTGATATTAAATGTTGATAACACAGCTTTTCGTTTTAAGGTTCCAAGCAACCCTAAAACAAATAAACAGCTTGATAGTTTAATACGTAGATTTTAGTTTGACTCCATTATAGTAATATCCATATAATAATAAATGGTTCGCATCCAACCACAAGCACGTAGATCTTGTTTTTAGTCTGTTTTAACTTAAAGCAAGGTCTAGTCCAAGATTGACCCAAACCAATTTGGGTTGAGTTAAAAATATAATAGAAACCAGAAACATTTACTTAAACCTAAATCGTCCCCATCAAACGTAAAGGGTTATTTACAGCTGTTTTCATCATTCCTAACCTGTAAAACCTCTTAGCATGGAAATAAATCCTCCCCGGATAAGGGCTGGGTAACGACACAGATAAAAAATATCGTGTTGTGTGTGTGAGTGAAAGGGTGGAAAAACTGCACTAAATCGTTTTTATTGCATTTTATTACATTTTGTGGACCCCAACCCCTAGGCATAAATGGCGCGAAAGAATTTACATATGAAAACTCTTTGACATCAACCGAATATTAATATCGCGTTTTTTGTGAAGGTGGGTGTGGAAATAGAATAGTAAGTACTGTTTTATAGCCGTTAAAAGACAATAGGGTTGCGGATATTGATATATTATACTGTAGTACTAAAAGTGGGAAAAGTAGAGCAAAATTATTTCAACTTTTTGGCCTCAGTTTTTTTTTTCTATTACGCCAGAAGTGTATAGCTTATATCTAAAACAAAAAAAGCCTCTCTCTCTACTGAAAGTTTTATCACACCTCTAAATACACACGGCAGAGTGATGTAAAAGTCAGGATTTTTCATGCAGACATTGACGCAGGCTGATTGGTCGAAATAGTGACGTTTCTGACTCTCGGCGGATTTTGCGGCAATAGGTCAACAAAATGGATGTTTTGACAGCTAACATACATCACAGTATTGAAGGTAGTGTGTTCAAAGCAAAGTGTACACCTACTTCTATAGTGCTACAAGGATCTTTTGGTACGTGGCTAAAATCGAAATCCTTTCCTTTTGACAGACAACTGAGTTCATTCTTGTTTCGAAGATGCACACCAAAGTTCTTATGTTATTGTCACCCACGTGCCAAAATATCTTTTTAGATCTGTAATAGTAAGTATGTGTGTGACTTGTATGTGTGTATCTGTGTGTGACTTCTTCAGTGTGACGTCCATCCAAAGATCTAAAGATATCGCTTTTAGCGTTAAGACCGCTCATTGTAACTTATTTTGATAATATCCTAAGTTCATGTGGTATATAAATTATATAAATATTCTTTCTATATAGTAGGTGGTACTTTAACTGATATATGGCTCTATTCCTTAATAGCTCCTTAGTAAATTACTAGTCTTGCTAGAGAAAGGAATTTGTCATAATTTGCATAGCGCTTAAGTTTTTACGAGTCTCCGTTACCTGACGACTGATGAGCCTTTTAACGACTGGCGCCATATTAACTCAGAGATTACTTGCATTTGTTGTTGACTGAAGGCTAATAATATAGCTGTAAAGAATACGATGAGTAAAATAAAGTCGATTATAGCTGTAAAAACATTACCTCCTTCTGACGCATTTGGTTAGAAAGTAGCTCAAGTTAATTCAGGGTGTCAGTTAACCCCATACCAAATGTCATCAAAATTATTCCAGCCGTTAAAGCGTGAAAGAGTAACAAACATCCGTCCAACTTCTCAAACTCGATTATGATTATAATATTAGTAAGATTGGTGCTATTCCAAAATAATACTTTATCCGCGTCTTACCTACCTACCTGTACCAACCTACCTACCGCTTCAAACTTTACTCGATGTATATAAATCTGTGCCGCTCCCTATCCTCTGCTAACTCTTTAGAAGACCTCGGTTCTCCAATTTAGCCTCCATTACGGGACAGAATGCCCCTATTTGCTCTCCCGTACTTGTTCCTGCTCTATTCGTCTGGAGGAATTTTCTTCAAGTAATAATGAAGATTTTCTGGCGAATTTAGGTTCCAATATGGGCCCGTAAATAGATTTAGGAACAATGTTTCACGTAAAAGTTTGCCATAATGGAAATGTATAAGTATAAGATTGTAATAAAAGCTTTTATGGATATTGCATTTGTCCTTAATTTCGCGATAGAGTAGAGCTAGTGATTTAATAAATACAATCGTGATGTTTTTATGGAAGTCAATGTACCGTAACACTGATTATTTTCTATAAGTCTCTGTATATCCTTTTTGTATTTTTCGTACTGGAATAAAACAAAAATAAATCCCTTTTTTGTATCGCTTTTGTATTGATACAAAAACTGCCGGCAAAACCTTTTTTTATTGTCTTTGTGTATTTCAAAAAGTTTTACTTTCATAATGACAGAATATAACCCCATTTATTTCGTTACGACCAAACTTTGTAAATAAAACCATTGTATTAATATCAATGAAACACATATAACAGACAATATTAGTCATACAGTTAATATTATCTCACAAAAAAATTGTGGAAATCTCTCCTATGGAAACTCTCGTACCGGTTAAATATAGCCAAAATTATTACCTAAACATTCATTAATAATCTTGTAGTATGTCAATTCGAGTTCAATTATTATACTACACTGTGGTATACATTTTTAGTAGTAACTTCATAACTCTAGGAGGTCCTAATATAATGGCCACAAGCTACAGTTTGTCGGACAAACGCTCACCAAATATTGATGAAAATGTCGGGAATGGAGGCGGACGCGGCAATTCACGAAATTGCATTTGAATTTCACCTTTATTTGAGTTTGTATTGGCTAAAAAGGAAAAACTTTATGTAGAATGATTGCACACAAATTTAATATGATAGGACTCATAGTGCGGGAAATGGTTAATTTTTTGCGTCCAGGATCACTGAATTAATCTCTTAAAAAAGATGTATTTGGAATTAATCGAAGACATTTTTAAATCAAAGATTAATATTACTAGGCATTATCAGAAAATGAAATATCGTAAATCATTCGTCGTTTTTTTATCACAAGAAATTTTATATCAAAAATTTCGTTCAATGTTTAGAAACCTAAGACTGTGTTTTATAAACTCGATGAATAATTGCGTCCACGTAGATATTTCATGAAACTTTTGAAAGGTAAACATTACCCTCATTTAGGGATTACAGCGGTTCGGGAATAGGGGATGTAACATGAATGTTAAACAGATGGAATGCAAATCGGTCACTGCTGGGCACAAACTTTGTGATAACAGGAAATCAAATGTATTAAGGAGTTTTATATGATAACTGTATAACGTGAAACATATTTTTCCTACTCTCCTTTTTTGCTTTGATTAATTTCGTTTCAAGTTTCTAGGACAGTTAATAATTTCCCTTGGATACACCGAACTTAAGTGCTAGGTGGAATTCGTCGGTTTCATTGTAGATCCTAGTTTACATAAATTGAAATGATGGGTACGTGTGGTGGGCTTGTCCTGAAGAAAAAAAACTGTATAAATTATAAATCAGCAGTTCTACGTAAAGTTATAGGTGTTTGTGTAGTTCAAACAATTCCCGGAGTATTGATTTCTTGTTCTTTATTAAAGAACAAAATCAATTTGTTTTTAGAAACTCAATTTTGGTTTTGTATTTTTGTAAAATGACTTTATTCGGCTCTTTGAGCTGAAGAAATACACCAAATTCTATCATGATTTCAAGACAATAGACAACTAAGTATATTTGTTACCATAATCCTTATTTTTGAATAACAGTAAGCCATCCAATCTTGGAAAAATTCTCAGACTTAAAAATAAGATTAAAAGATATTAAAAATGTCATCATAAATTCCTTCTCTCGGGTTGTCAGAAACAAAACCTTAATGTAACCAAACTTACCCCTTTTTTTGTAACCACATTAACTCCAGAATTTATTAGTCAAACACGAGCAGCAGTCTTAGCTAGCAGAGCCAGGGTAAGATGTACGAGGTCTTACCACCACGTTTTATTGTAAGACAGTTGACAGTGTGGGAGAGAGATGCTGCTCTACACTGCTCTACACTTCTGTCTCGCTTCCACAACCGCAGCAGTTTTACTTTCTAAGGTGTTGGTACCCTCCAGCTCGTTAAGTAGCTTTTGCATATCAAAGTGTTGACAGCTTGCCGGCGGGGCTCTTGCAATTCTTTTCACTTTATACACTCCTTGATTCGTCTTATTTCAAACGGCTTGGAATTCCCTTTGCTGTGTTTCGTAAGTTTTTTTTTTGAGGTTAGTTCCGTTTGTTACGCCAAAGGCTTGAATTAAATCTCACATTCAAAATGAAACAAAAATAAAACAAGTTCGCCAACATAAATTAGAGTTTGATAACAATACTAAGTAACCTAATTGTGGAAACCAATAATATATCCTACTAAAATACAAAATGTGAAAGATTATGAGTATGGATGTTTGTTACTCTTTCACGCTCAAACGGTTCTTTATTCTCTCTATTCAGCATTATCTCTATTCATTCTAGTATTATCTCTATTCAGCCTAAGAAATCTTCTTTTATAAAAGTTAAACCATGTGATTGTGGACGTAAGTAAAATACCTGGGGACAGCCATTTTATTTGACCCTTCCCAGGAACTTTACCAAAGAACCCTCAAGAAACTCGATTCAAACAAAAACAGATCTTCGAAAGATTTTCGCTGTACTTACATTTATATCAAAGAAACGTCTATTGGCAATTCCTTTTAAATTGCCTAACCGAAGATAGTGACAGCTTTAGTATTGGCTCTAAAGCCTTACCGAGCAATCAAACGTTGAAAAACCAATTGAAATTATATTTTTTGCTCAAATCAATTTAGACTCTATTCTTGAAGAGCAAAGTTCATTTTCATTTGGTTTTGAGAACAATAGGAAGTCAGAAGGAAGTAATCTTGGGGTTGCTGCTGTTAATTGATTGTTGCTTTTGTTAATGTGGACTTTTATTGCAAGTCGGGAATGCGAGCTGCGAGGCTGTTTGGAAATGTTCCCGTGCCGTTATCGTGGGAGAATTAAGCCTTTCAGCTTAAGGCATGTGAGGGATGTTAATTGGGTGGTATACAAGTATAATATTATTAGGGGGTAAGGAGATAGAGTTCATAGTATAATTTGTAGTTTTGTCCCTTGAAGGCCAAATATGCCTAATACTAAAAGATGCAGCACAATTTGATCATTGATGTACCTAGTAACTAATGGTAGATACTTGTAGATAGATAGAAGATTCTTTATTACACACCACTTGGGAAACAGATTTGACAAACGTAAAAGTTGCTAATGCCACAATGGGTGGTCTTATCGCTAAGAGCGATCTCTTACAGACAACTATATGATTCGATTGTGATGCACCTTTCGCTAAGTCTAACTTCTTCAAATGTCAAATAAAAAAACATAGCAAAGCAGGTTCGGTCGCAAATCATTTTTCAGCACAATTCAATTATTTCCCTAAACATCACTGACATAATAGCAGTTCGACTTCGTGATCTTAATAAACGTTAGGAGTCACGTTATAACTCAGTAAAAGCTTCAAACATGTTTCAGGTTATTTCAGGTCTTTTTGGTAACAAGAGCGAGTCCTAGATTTCGAGTCCCACTAACTTAAAAACTCAGGTTTGTATACAGAGAGAATTTTTGAGGGGCGAAATGAATTTTTGCAGACCTTTGTACAGTGACAGAGCGGTGTTTTTAGAAATTCTTTTTTGGTACTATAGAGTTGTTATTCTGGGTGAATTCTGTTCCTGCATTCCGTATTTCTTTGGTCCAATTTGATTTTATTTCAAGCATGCATAGATTGGTATTTCAAATACCTCTGCGGATATAAAGAACAAGGTATGATTGAATTCATAAATGAATATAATTGTTTAACACCACGATAATAATATTATCTCTAAATTTTTATCGCTTTTGAAACATATTTTTTATTATTCACTTACTAATAAACGTATTAATTTAAGTTTTTATATCATATTATGAAAATATTGTATTTTATTCTTACTTAATATCTGTTTCACAAAACTATCGAATCGTCATTACGAGCGTGCAATGCCATAATCGTAATACCTTAGCATAAATTTGTGTTGATAGAGCAGTTCGGCAGTTACAATAAATACCAGCTAAATGTAGCAGTTATGGTTATATAGCTAAACAAATAGTAGACGAGGCCATTAGGTTGTTACCAAGTCCCATTACAAATAACGACCCGGCCGGTCTGATGCAAACGTCTTAAGTTGGATTGTTCAAATTTGAATGCACTATCATTACGTCTTGGTTAATGTATTCGCAAATGTATAATGTAACTTGTATATTATGTGTTTGAAACTTGTATATGTATGTTCTCAACTTTTCGGAACTGTCGTACTCTGTGATCCTTATTAAAATAAACACCAAAGGACATAATCAATGTTTAGACTTAGTACTGTTTGGTACTAAGTATGTCTTTATACACTATGAGATACATACATATACTAGATACACTATGTCTTTATTCTAGATAGCACTTCGTCTAATACATAGATCTGTCCTTTTATTCATGTTATCGAAAAGTAACAAAAATATCTCTTTTTACAAAACGAAGCAAAAGTTTTTACTTAGTAAAAATCTTAAAAATACAGGAAGAGTCACTTTCAAACCTTTATTTATTCCCAAACAAATTAAGACGACAGCAAGAGCATTGTAATTAGCTGAATTTAATGTAATTTCAAAATCCTTTGTCCCATTCAAACTGAGTTAAAACGAGGCAGTAAGCCTCAACACAAATGGATACCAGGCTGTATTAAAGGTACGGTTCCGGGCATTGCGACTATCCCGTGCGATGCGTACGACTTATACGACCATGAATGTTGTACCGGTTCCAAAGCCTGCAATAGACGTCGATGCTATTTTGTTTTCCTGAAAGATTTGATGCAATAAATAAAATGACAAGGCTTAGCAAAACATATCCAGCCAGAATGAAGTAAGAAAGTCATCAACGAATGCTAAGGTCATCCTTAGAGAGATTTGAACCTCGATTTCTTCTGATTATGGACTCCAAAGCAAGCAATCAAGAGTAAAACTGCAAATTTAGGGATCCAATAGATTACTTCCTAGATCATCTTCCTAGATCTGAGAATTCTAGAATACGTTCGCATTTTCCGACTTCTGTCGCATTAGTCGAACGTGTCGACGCGACTGTGTGACTGCGATCAGCAACAATACTCCGAAAAGCCCCTTAAAACCGTAGCCAAACAATATCGGAGTAACACTCAATAAATCAATTAGTGTGTGGTTAGGCTCGGGGCTAGGACAAAGCAATCACGTTAGATCAATTAACCTTTAAGTAACGATGCCTGTAGCCTGTAGTCGATATCTCGTGCAGTATTGTGCATGTATCACATAGAGCAAGTAATTGAGATATGACATGGGCATGGATATGTTCCTAATGTAGTTTAGTGACCTTTTGTTGTTTAGACCTTTAGTGACCAGCGTTTAACTAATATGTACGGAATTAACAACATTCTCCGAAATTCAAGAGACTCTTAAAATAAATTTTATCGTATACAGATCTTGATGACCGAATGTTAGTTATGAAAGGGACGATTGACAGGTAGAGAATGATAATTGGGTAAAAATATATTTCTACATACAGAAGACACTTCGTATCCTCGTTAAATTAATTATGTAAGTGAAAAATCTCAATATAGTTAATGTTACGCTAAGTTAACGTTAACGTGTAACGTGTAAGCTGGTCGAGACAGCGAAGATGTCAAACCAAAAATCAACTACATTACGCGAAACAAGTTAAAAAACATTGTAAACATTTTCCCGATGTGTCAACACTTTTTGCATTGTTTGTGAAACACCGCGCGACAATCAAACTCGGGAATAATTCCGCGGAACTCAATTTGCCTCGCATATTGCCGGAGCGACATCGATGCAGTTTTTGCAATTTGTGTACTGTGGAACTTTTTAGGGTTTCGATCTTGGTGTGTTGAAATTAAATTACATCGGATGTCAATGTGATTTTATTTCAAGCAGGTCAAAATGCGTTTCCTGTAAAGTGGTAAATTGCTTTTCAAGTTATCGGCAATTACGTCAAAAGAAATAGGAATGTAATATAATGTTTAATAAGAGTTATACATTGTCAAATCTTTATGACTGCACGGATAGCCGATTGGTAAAGGTAACCACGCTAATTACTACTGTGCGCGACGTGTCGCGGATTCGATCCCCGCCTAGGACAAGAATTTATGTGATCCACAGAATATGCTTGTTCCGAGTCTGGGTGACTTTGTGCATGTGAATTGAACGTCTGTAAAACCCCAAGCGATGCAAGGATTAAATTCCTTAGTGCGGTAGTCGTTTACTAAAAAATATCTGCAGTTCAGAGTATTATAAAAAAATTCTAGTCTTGATTTTGTGAGTCAGGATTCTAGAGACTACATATTTTAAATTTTAACACAGCTTACTTTAATTTATCGATACGAATATCATCTGCCTGATTTTTTTAATTAAAATAATATCATCATCATCAAAATAATATACTGTATATAATAAATACATAAAAAAGGAGAGTCGAAGCTTTTAAGTTCTTAGTAAAATACGTTGATATAATAATATTCTAAAGTGCATAAACTTACAATTACTTAAAATGGCACTTAAATTTTGACAAACACTTATCCATCTCTAAAGTTAAGATACTCAGTTGAAAGTTCTGTAAATCCCAAATGAGTCTGCGAGATCTGAGTCATTTGTATGATAGAAAACATTTACTAGACTGAGTGGAAACTTCAATTTTAAATACGTAATTTACCTGAGTGTCTTTCAACAAAGCATATTAAAAGTAATGCTTGAATTTGGATTAATATTGCTAGGATTTTTTAAAGCTTATTTTGAATATATCATAAAAGCTTTATACTAAAATGAAATAACAACCACTGACTCTTTCTTCTGTCTAACTGAAAACTAATAAATTTTATCAACAAATCCTTATGGTTAACATTTTTTCTAGCCTATTGTGTCCCACTGCTGAGCAAAAGGCCTCCCCCAAGTCCTTCAACGATTGTCTGTCCTGCGCCACCTCGAACCAGTCCTCGCGGTATACCTACGTTCAAATCATCCCGCCACCGCTTTTTGGGCCTCGGCGGCGCTGTCCATCTGATGGCTCCCATTGAGTGGAGAACATTAACTACCTACAACTTTACTAATATCATTAACTATGTGCATCATTAACATGTCACCTTTTAACCAAATAGTACCCACATCACCATCTTTCAAGAGTTATTGCACCACAGAAAGAAAAATAAATAGACTCAAACTAATACGACTGGTAATCCTAAAATCACGAAAATACGAAATTACATTAAACACCAGCTTTTACTCTCGTTAACTCATTTGCAGCTGTTTTTCAAAATCTCGGTCGATGCTTTACAATACTGCACACAACTACCAACACTTAACTGATAAAACCGTCGTTATATCAATTGCATAAGGTTCATTTTTCCATGTAATTTCTGTAATTGTGAGAAACGTTGGACTGTACGACCCCCGTGACCTACTTTGAGACTCCGCTCAATTTGAAATGATTAATTTCTTAATCTTAAATGCAGTGATAAGCAAGAAAAAGTAGAGAACTCTTATTTTTTATTAGAAAAGATAAATTAAGCTTATAAAGTATTTTCGCGCAAGTAATTAATTTTCTTTTTTAAGAAATGTTTATTTGGAGCAAATAAAATATAATTCTTGTTATAGCATTTTCGTGAAGAATTTTTTAATTGGATACTTTAAGTGCCTACGTTATAAATACAAAACGATAAAAAGTCTACATATGTTTGTAGATATTAAAATAAAATATATTTATTTTCTTTTTCGAAATACATAATTATAACTGAAGTGATACTTATTGTCATAATCTTGATACACTTAATTTTAGTCCAAGCAGTTTAACAAAGATTAACTAAAAAAGGTATACATCTAATGCAAGATCAAATGTCAAAAATAGTGAAAGCTTGTAGTATCACAATCAAACCAAACAGTAATATAAATACTTGTATCAAGGATTTTAAAAATATATAGCCTCTATGTTCCTCTGTAGTGTCATAAATAATAAATGTAATAGGCGACCCGCGACCATATACGGCGGATGTGACCCCGCGGACTGAAAGGGTTGCCAGCCTGAAATATGGCGCCTTAATTCTTTATTACCTTATCGGTCAGGTAAGCGGCTTATTTTCTACTAAAAATAACACTTACAAACTAAAAACAGTCTATAGGAATTGTCTAAATATCAATATGTCTGTTTAAATAGATATTACAATAATATTGTGTCCAGATGTGGGTAAAAATGTAACTTAAACTCAGAAATTGTAACGGACATTTTAGCTACTCTATACACTATAGAGTTCGCAAGCTGTAGCAGGAAGTAGTACTACGAAGTTGCTACGAAATATGACGGTTACGAGGCTCGTAGCCGTGAACTTATTAGCGTGCTCTACAATATTCTATGCCTATGAAATACGAATATTCTGTGTCATGTTGATATTTTGAAATTGGCTTTTTGTCAATTTCGTGCAAGTTATGTTTCTTACATTTTGTGTTTTGGCAGAAAACAGGCAGGTTTAGCCTTGAACTCTCTAACTATAAATTGAAAATTTGTGTTTAGTAACCTTAGCTATGACATTTTCTACTGCGGATTTCCCAACATCATGAAACAGTATACCAATTATCATAAACATTACGTCTATAGTTTACGAGTACCATTACAATAGCACACCTGCGTTGACCTACATTGCAAATATACATTGTTATACTTTAGCAGCAATAAATTTTAACGCAAGCCCTTCCTGTACTTGCCCCTTTGTGTGAACTACATTAAAACGATTTCCCTGCTGTAAAATACAATAATTCCCGAAACTGAAAAGTACCGAGGGTATGATAAAGCAAGGGTGGGCTGTGTCCGATCTCCCCCGAGGCTATCCGTTTGACATTCATCCCCTAAATTTGGACATTCACGATCGCACTATTTGGCGTGGCTCCAAAGGACGCGTTGAGCGGAGTGACGCCAAAAATAAACATATTCAACATTTTATTCATTGTTTTGTCTTTTTGTAATTAAGTACTGGATATAAATAAATAATAAAGTTTATTGTTTCTAAAAATACAAACATCAGGGTAGATCTCTGGTCTCCACACTAGGATTCCCTGTGTTGTGGAGGCCAGTCTCTTTCATCGTTGCATATCATCAAATAATAAAGAAGTTAAACGTATGTTTGAATGCCGATGTTCCAGGAAGCGTGAGACGATGGCAAGGTGAGATAGAAAAAAAAAAACAATTCGGATTTTGGTTTTTATATTTGCGATGGAAACGATGACAGAAATGCAAGGAGCTCTTTATCAGCAGTCTATCAGACCAAGCTAACAAACAAAACATTTGCGACCAGCGACACACATCGACAACTTTTAACATACAATCAAACCATTTGATGTACCGGCATGACTATGAACAGCCTCCTCCATCCTTGCCCTTGTTTCATCCCCTTACGTACGGTTTCAATTTAATTTGTCTCGCCTGGATCTCTGTGTCTCACTTTATTTTTGCGAATGTCAGCATGTACTGGAGACGTTTGGTAATACAATAAGTATTGATTCGAGAACTTTTGGAAGGTTTATAAAGATGTAGAGACAAAGTGATTATATGATTTCACCTTGAGCTGGATACAGAAAAGATTTATAGGTATTATTGGAACTTATACTTACTTTCAATATTCAGTTTAGATCCGATTATTTTTCGTTCCACGTAATGTTGTGTATGTAAAGTTAATTTTTCAGGTTTTTGGTAAACAAAATAAAGATAATCCAGACTCTATAGTCTCTGCCCCTAATTTCGAACTGATTAAAATGATTACTTATTAGCTGTAACTTTTATTCTATTATAAATTCAATGAAACAAATGAAGTAATGGCCTTTGTAAAAGACAATAAAAAAATATGTCACCTATCTCCATACTACGTTTGATTAAATTGTATAATATTGTGGTGGTGTAAGATATAAATATAATTATATTAATGTCACCAATAAAGCGTAATTTTAAATAAAAACATAAACACATCTACAGAGTGTATCCATTTTAATCCAGTCCCCGTTTGCTCACCGCATCACATTCTCATTGTTTCGCAAACTTAAAGCCGACAATCTCGGGTGTATCTCAAGGCATACCAACTGAGTCACTGCCAATTGTACTTCGAGAACTGCAATCCCGGTCTAACTTCTCCTGAGGGCTTACCAGCACCTCTTAAAGCTATATTATTACACTTGTGGAAATGAAATAGCGCTCTACATAGCGAAAAGCGGCATCTCACTTCTATAACTCCAATAATATCGTTTTGAGAAGTGGTGTAGGTGTCGGTTGTTACAACAATACCTCCCGGTATTGTTGTAACAACCGACACCTACACCACTTCTCAAAACGCCTTCATAATAACAAATTGCAAATAGGAGCGATCATCGCGCAATATGGCGGCCGATACGTCAATGTCAACGTGGTTTGTGTTGGGATTAGTTTACGATCCTTCTGGTTTATAAAAGGATACAAGGTTTAGGGTGCAATTTTACTGAGACGGAGCTGAGCGGAGTGGATCTGCATTTTGCATCTGAAGAAAACGTTAATTAATTTTGAGAACTAAGCATAGAATTAAAGTAATGTTTCGGCTCCGCGTTAGTGGAAACGCACCTTAAACCTTAAATCAAACTTTAGAGTCTTTTGATAGATTTGGGGGTCTTACAATGAACGTTACTTAATTCGTATGGATTTTACTAATAGTTAGGCTTTAACCACAGTTACTTTTAATTATTACAACAAATAAATTTAAGTTTTACATTTGACTAGGTACTAAAATTATATAAAAATGTACAAAATTTTATAATAACTGTCAAAACTTCATCAATGACGTACATAAACGTTACACAACACCTATTTTAGGCACCAACAGGATACAGGATACAGTATCCAATCAAGCTGTGCGAACATTCCCAATATCCAGTCTCAATCATTTTCATCGACAATGCCCCTGCAGGGGTGATTCCACTCATTATCGGGATAAATTGCGGGGAATGGGGAATGAGCGCACTGATTACTGGCAACACAGCAACTAAGCTTTTTATGGAATTACCTTTAGGAGTACAGATAGACCAAGTCTTTTCACCTCAAGGGAATTTTCACTCTATCTTTAAATAATAGAGTTGATTTTCGCTTGGGTGAATGTTGTGTTCTGCATTGACCCTTATTGTCCGTTGCTAAATAATGCTTTATGAGGTCAATAGAGGATTTTTCTTTGAATCTGATCGGCTGGTCAAGTGAAGTGGATGAAATGTTGACAATAGTGCTCTCGGGCGTTGAGAAAGCTCAATGCTTTGATTATGTCTTTATTGAGATCCGTGTCTCTCTTTGTTGCTTTGAGAGGTTTTACTAGCACTAGAATTGATGTTGAGTTGACTTATTGAGTCATTTACTATTTATTTACACGGATAGTGTAAAGGGTTGTTATGTTTTAAGTATTGTGTTCTATATGGACCCTAGTTGCCTGAATTAGAGGAATGAATGAATGTATTTGTAATAGTAAAATTGGTTTCTGATTCCACCATAAACATTGGTCATTCATTCAGTCATAGGTGCATAGGTAGTCATAGGTTCTTGCATTTTATAGGTGAATAAAATGCAAGAAATATTTGATGGTTTTTGTGGCATAATATAACATATCACGTACTATAACATATCACATCCATTAACATTTTTTTTTGATAGGGTAATCGCTCCGGGACCTTGTTCCCGATAAAGAATTCTATAAATAAATTAGTAATGAAATGTTAGTAATGCTGGTAAACCTGAACCGCCATACAATGTAATATCTGCAGTATACTAACATAGACTTATGCAGCATAAGTAATACAACAGAAACACATGTTGCTAGATCAATACATCTTCATTACGTACTCCATACAGCACAGAACATAAACGGCAACATTGTTGCTAAAACACGCGTTGATCCTCGAAGTAACGGCAACTCTGTAAAAAGTGAGTAAAGTACACAGTTTGCTCTGTATTTATGTTGGCAACAATTTCCCGCACACCCTACACACATACTACTCTACCTAAGTATAGTCAGCATAAAAAGATTGAACACAAATGCAGATATACGTACTTACTCTCAAAAAAAAATCTGTGTATTTTCAGGAGAATTCTAGTGTTTAAGCTACTTTCTTTTCAAGTTTTAACGCTAAGCAACCCTTTACATTGTATTTGAATTAAATTAGAGAATCTACCACAAATTATATTGCAGGTGTTAAAAAGGGACGACGCTCTACGCCATGTAGTGCGCCATCTTGCTTCTACGCATGTAATAATGTTACTTTAACTGGTTATGGAAGGCATTCAGTACCCCTGTCAATCCGGTCATGGATTTTTATTGCAGACGGTACCTATCGCTCTACCTACTACCTACCTATGTACAAGGGTGTGTTAAATCTTGGCTACTTTGATCGTACACATATCATTTCTCAAATAAAGATATCAAGCGGATAAGGGTACACAATATTTATGAAAATCTTGATATTCGCTCGCGGAACGAAATTAAATACTTACATGCATGCAAAGTGCCTATTTATGTAGATCTCTTCATACGTTAACATGTAGAGCTTTCTGTGGTATGAGGTCGACTTTAGAGTAAAATTTTCATTAGTTTATGAAAAATAAACTCTATTTGAAATAAATAAGTGATATTTTCGATTCAACATGACTAGAGAGTACGCATTGTCTACAACAACTACAATAACAGACTTAACTAGAAATCTAAATAATAAATACAGTTATCTGCCAAACTTTATTTAAATATTCAAAACACATTCAATATTTACAGTCTGAGATTGTGAAAACAATTTGAATCAAGGAGTTTGTATAAGTACTATCTGAAATCTGAAATACAAACAACATATAAACTTATAATACCAGTAAACGTAATAACTTATACAAAGCATTGAAGATCATACAACCATAATATAATATATTCAGTAAATAAATAAATAAACGTATTTCAAAGGCGCGCGATCTCGAGTGGCTGGCAGCTTTATATTTATTTGCGAGCATTACGCAAAATATACGAAACCGCGTACACCCTCTCTGTCTGAAGGATCACTCGGGACCCCACACGGGATCCACTAAATACCCCTTGCACTAGATTATCCAGATCTCCAAACAGAAATAAAATGAACACAAATATTAAAAAGGGAGTTTTTGTAATTCCGCCGCGGCTGGGAAGATGCCCCAAAGTATTATTGGCTTACCGACTTCTTTTGAAGTTAATACATAATTAACTTGGAGGATAAAAAAGCCGTTTTTGTATTAATATTTGGGCTACTGAGAGACGGTGACGGTCGACAAGTCGTTATTGTAATCTGGTTGAATTTACGTCGAGGAGCGGGAGAAATCTGTCGCCATGACGTCACTTTTCATTTAATATTTATGGAATTCTTTTTGAGTTCTGAATAATTATACTGTTTTAGGTTTATCTTACATTCATAATTTTAACATTTAGCTACTATAATTCCTCTATCTACGTTCCGTACACGCCTGTAGCATAGATAGCTAAACCCATTGAAACTTGAGACCATTTCCTTTGATCACTGGCCAGTATCAATTTCCGTCCGTCAATTACAGGGATTATCAATTAATACGCCGGAAACTCATGAAGCTATCTTAAATTATCAGCAATTAACATCTCGGGTGACTAAAATCATCTTAACAACGTGTGCGAGCGAGACGGCGCAAAACATGGTGTAGAGCGTTGTCTCTGTTCCACAACTAATAGAGTTTTACTCTATAATGTAATGGTAAGATATAATAAAGTCTTTCGAAGCCTCATGGTAACTTTTAGGTATCTCAGGATATTTAACTCCTCAAATAAACTTCCTACGAGTTAGAGAACTCAGAATAAATACAACCTCTTCATAAATTACAAAAGTTTATCCAATTTCTTCCCATATAGGTGTGGATCCTTTTCCTCGTGTCCAAAAATAACATTCATATTAAAAAGTTACTTTTAAATATGCAATGAAACTTTTTTCATTCAAAACTTGTTTTGAGAATCTGGTATAATCTTGTATAATATTGTTAATTAAAATCCAACTTTTACAAAGAGATGCGTATTGAAACAAAGTGATTATTACGCTTTTCTGTTGTATTTTTTATTAAATTTTAAGAGGAAAGTTTTTGTTTGGTGTGGTTTTGGTTCATTTATTAAATATAATGGAAATTAATAAAAGTTTTACTTAAAATCTAGTTGCAATAGAATTGGCATAGATTAACTCAATATTATAACAGAAATGTGACAACTTTACTGATTGATTATACATTTCGTATTAAAAAAAAAGACTTAGGTAGGTACTCTTTCTCAATAAAGCCGACAAAAACCTAAAACAAAAAAAAAACTAAACTGCCATTTTATTACAAAACTCTTTATCGTCGTCAAAAGCCTGTGTTTATCCGTTGCCTAGCAACCCCTCGGTACAAAAACTTGTTTAGAAGGGTAGCAACGATTGACGGGCCCCGGCCTGCCCCAGGCAACTGTAATTAGTACTAACTGATTTTACTGAGACTGACGAGTTAAGAAACGGGGAAACTGATTTTACTGTGATAAAATAAAGTTTTAGAAGCTCTATTAATTGTGATTGAGTAGAAATTACTAAGTGAAATGTTGATTATAATGTGTTTGTGCTTAGATTTTGTTTTAAAAATGTTTAAAATCAACAAAAACTTTGTTTACATAAAAGTAACCGATAATATTAAAACAAAATTAGTGTTACTATAAAAACTAAGGATCATAATCTTCCCTAAGAAAAACACTTTTTTTCTTAGTCAAAGTACCACTATTTATCATCAAATTACCATTTATACATCAATGAGGAACAATTATTACCTATACACAAATCCATGCGCAGTTTTGCAATCTACCTAACTACACTGATTTTTTCATAACTGGCGAAACTGACAACTGACATACAGTGAGGGAAAACTCGATACCTCAATTCAATTTCAAATTGCGAATACGGTTTGAAAATTCGAACGATGGTCTGTGATAGACATTTTTACGCGTGTTATTTTCTTCTATTATGCCCTCTATACAGTTCTCTTTTTAAAATTGGATTTAATAAATACAATTTTAAAAAGAAAACTGTTTTTAGTAATTGTCTGATGTCTGTTACTTTAATTCAAAAAACAAAAACGTTAACCATATTTGTTAGCCATTTATTTTCCAACGATATTTGGCTTCAAAGCCAGTACGATCTTTTAAAATAATACACCATATTTTAATGTTTATATTTCTAAAATAATATTTTCTTTTTACTTTTACAAATATCGTATTCGAATTTTGTATTCCTTTGGTGGTATAATTAAATTATGTATGTGACAGTTGTTTAGAATTCGTAAGTATTCGAAAATAGAAAATAGAAAATTGTTTGAATAAAAATATGATTAAATTATTTTGTTGGTGTGCCTAAAATACAAGTACCTTTTTGGCAAAAAAAAAGATTTTGTTTGATTTGGTTTCCTTGAAAACTATTACATTTTGTATTCTAATGGTTTACCTGAACTTCAAATACTTTCCATAGCTAAATATAATTGTAAAAAAAAAATTTTGTCCGCCATAAAAAATGAAGTATTTATAGACAATAGCAAGTTGTCTTTGAAAGGTACTTATCAAATGTATTTTCTTAATAAGTATTCAAGGACAAACGGAAAATTAAAACATAATTAGGTAACCTGGATTAGAAATATTCGAATTTTGAATCGACAACTTGTAGTGAGGAAGCGTGGTGATCGATGCTCCGTGGGACATTTATGAGCAGTTAATAAAATAATACAACTAGCTTGATCTTTTAAAACTTTGTCAATCGTGTAAGTTACATCAATACGGTCGTGTTTTAGAGAAACAGGTAGCGTTGTATGGCGGCCACAAAATTAACCCTTCTCGTGATTGTCACGTGTGCGGGCTTGCCGTGACACCGTCTGTATGGTCGTCACGCTGTTGGTCCCGCAGTACGAGGTAGTTGGCGCAACAAAAGACTGTTAGGAAATGTATTGAATTGGAATCGGATAGCAATTCTTTGTTAGAAAGTTAAAGGTAATTCTGATAAGTAGCTATTGTGATTTGAATCGATTTCTGATCAAAGTAAAAATCTATTCAGCTTCAAGTAAGGGAGTAAGCTATATATGAACATAATTGTATTTTTCATCGTCTACTATATATTAATAGAAAAAAAACTATACTATTTGAATTTAGATGACATACCTACTTAGGTCAACACTTTAAATGCAAACTATTGTATGAAACTTGAACAATTAATAACTGTAAATAGACAGTAATGAACAAGAAATTAGAGTCATTTTTTTTATCTACACAATAAACAAAATAGTTACATGTCTTCAAAATAAGTAGAAATAGGGAAAACGTGGCGCCACAAAGTAAACTCTTCTCATAAAAGTGACGTGTTTGCGAGTTAGTTGGCGTGACGCACGTCAATCTATTTCGTCACGCTGTAAGTGATTTTGTCACGGCTGATGGAAGAAGTGCTTATTTTGTTTATGCTTTACATCTGTCTTACTTATCTTAGACGATAAAGCCAAACGATGATTTATTTAAAAGGTTTTTTACATATAGAAAAATTTTATGTTTGGTATACGGATAGTTAGGCTAGCTTAAAAAAATATAGAGAGTGTTTAAGACTACGATTTATAATAAACCAAGGAAGAAATCGCAGCGTGTATACCGGATAACTGCTAATTTCGCCAAAAACGTTACTTTTGATTATTATAGGTACACACTGACAGAATGTGGACAAAGATATTTTAAAAATTAAACTTTTTGACCAATTTTGGTCTGCTTGGTAAATATATCCATAAATACCAAGAAATATTTTACACTTACGTACTCGTATACTAACCCGTTTTCCTCCTCAATCTAACTTTCAATTGCATATCCGAAAGAAAATTGCCTTCGAAGTGTAACTGGCTGGTTTCCAGTGATCCCAGGAGTGATCGAGGTTAAAATAACGTATTTACTCAAACTACCCGCGCTCCTACGAGACTCGAACATCAGTCATCTGACGGGAATAGGGTTGTCAAACACAGGACTTTGAGGTTTTCAAAATTCGAATAGTTCTGTTTAGGTACTGTCAAAATTGTCAGATCTTGAAATACTTTGCTAAGTTGTGAGAACCTCCTTTAAGAAGAACATTGAAATGAGGTAGTAGTTGGCAAATGTCAAAACAAAGTTCTTAGATTACTAGATTCGACGTTACCACTGCTTCAATTACGTATAAAAAAATAAATATTTGCGATTTTGCATTTAAAACGGGTTGTAGTGTGCTATAATATAAAATACACACAGGCATTAAACTCTGCAAGTTAAGTAAATAGTTGCTTAAACAACCAATCATACTTTTTTTGTCTTTAATATCGTGGCCATTTGTATTGTGTACCCACTTGTTTATTTTTTTTTGTTGTATTTTTTTTTCTTTTTGTGTTTTTTTGTTTGTACCGAATAAATGTTTCATTTATCTATCTATCTAAACAAAATAATATGCTTTAGTACCTAGCAACACATTAGGGACATCCCTAGCCACAGTTTGTTGATCCGTATGTGACGGTGCCGTCAGATTCGGTGTGACGTGATCGATACACGCCACGGCGGCCTATGGCGGCCCCATGGGGCTTCACTGAAGGAGGTTTACTGCACGATCTAAACATTGTAGCGTACAGGGTGCTGTGACAAATGGAAGCTCGAGTAATAACGTGCTTGTGACAAACAATAGGGCTGTGAGGGGATTTGATTTGTAATTATGGCGTTATTGTGGTTTGTGTGGAAGCCACGTGTATATGATTTCATTGTTATTATAAGTAGGCCTAATTGTATTGAAATTACTTTTAAAGATGTGTACGGGTTAGGAGCTATTATATGTATACCAATGAAAATCTACACTGAAATAAAAATAATAATCATATAACTTTAGTATGATTTGCAATCCCTACACATTCAGATATACATATATTTCATACTCTTTTTTATACTATCCATAATGCTAGACATTACTTTCAGAAATCTACTAACCAATTTACAACCTAGGTACATGCGAAAAACAATCGAAGAATCGGATTAAATGCCATAAAACAATTTCTCTATACCCACACGACACGTACGATTGCCCCGCACGTACGACCCAGTCGTGCGCGCCGTGCGCATCGTGCGCATCGTACGACCGAGCCTAGAACCGCAGCACCTGTGCAGGCTTATTGTTTCCTGCTCACGGTAGCATAAACACATCCGTGCGGGTTACTGAGGATTAGAGCGCGTTTAGTTGTTATCTATGGCGGTCCAGTTAGCCTGTGGCTTTGCAACCTCTATGTTTATTAGGGAAATAGATAATGGTTTTATATTATAACTAGCTTTTGCCCGCGGCTTCGCACGCGTTAAGATATATTATTGTTTAGCAAGTTAGTGTAAAAATTAGGGCCTAAAAAACTTCCTTGTACACAATATTCTTAACTAATTTGTCATTTGGCGCTAAACCTATCAAGCTACTGGGAGAACTTACTCGTGAGCAAGCAACATAGAACTGCCCATGAGAGAAGCAATGTTCTCTCAAGTCAATACCCGCAAATTTGAGAGTTTGCCCCTGAGACTTGTTTATAGTCATGGCTAGTCAAAAATCTAAGAAGATTTCTACAAACATCCCCTATTTCATCCCCTTATGTGTGGAATTTATCAAAATCTTTCTTAGCGGATGCCTACGTTATAGTACCTAGGTGCATGTAAAGTCTCAGCCCGATCGGTTTAATTTTGACAAAATTTCATAAAAAATTTCATCCCCTATTTTATCCCCTTGGGGGTAGAATTTATCAAAATCCTTTCTTAGCGGATACCTACGTCATAACATCTACCTGCATGCCAAATTTCAGCCCGATCCGTCAAGTAGTTTGGGCTGTGCGTTGATGCATTAATTTCGATCGAATTTGATTACCATAAAAACGATTCTAGGTAGTGAGTTAATCTTAAAAGATAGACATATACTGTCGCGGACATTTTTTTAGATCATTTCAATAGGAATAATTCTTACATACATATATTGTGTGTATCTTGAACCGTTTTCGCAGCGCACGCAACAGAAGCCCTCAAGGATGAACAATTTTCCCCGTTTTTTTTCACATTTTCCATTTTTTCTCCGCTCCTAATAGTTGCAACGTGATATTATATAGCCTAAAGCCTTCCTCGATAAATGGTCTATTCAACACAAAAAGAATTTTTCGATTCGAACCAGTAGTTCCTGAGATTAGCGCGTTCAAACAAACAAACAAACTCTTCAGCTTTATAATATTAGTATAGATTGGCTTGTTGTACTAAGTATGTTAAAAACTGTGTCAAAATATTCGTTTAAAGTCTTCATGGAGTGTAAAAATGGCTTTAAGGCTTCGCGCAAACGGGCCACCGACCACGGCCGCTCTGGTGGGCAACAAAAGCCACAATAACGTGCTTTTTGATGGTAGACACTGCTGTAAAGAGTGGCCGCCACCAGCTTCAGGTGTGTGATGAAAAAGTATGTTAAGTGGCTGTCGCTGGTCACTAGTGGCCGTCCATCGATGGCCCGTTTGCGTGAAGCCTTATCGTTCCACAGCTTAACAAATGTGCGCCCTTGCATAAGAAGAACAGATTTAAATGTATAATTTACGTTTACAAATATAATACCTTGGGATTTACCTTAATGCCACTTACATAATCCTAGATTTTATTACTGCCAAACACGGCAAACACTGTCATTGAACAAGATAGTAAGTAGGCTCTACCATCATCTCATAAACTATGATTATTATAGTTGTGGAAGCGAGACGCCGCTTTACACCGAGTAGTGCTATCTCTTTCACAACTGCAACAGTCTTATTTTAAGAAGAAGTGGGAGTCTGGTCGCGATAAAGTCACCATAACTCAGAGCTTTGGCTCCTAAACGGACCTCGGAAACAATAAAACCTCTCTCTACGGGAATAACAATCAATTAGATGGAAACTAATTGTAATTCCGATCACAGGCATAGATTTATTTGGAGGATATATGGATAAGTTAGAATGCTTGAATGTCTGTATTATTTGTTCTAATTAATTTTTGATTTGGGTAAATCGATGTAAATATGATTTTACCGTCAAGCTTCAGCTTTGTTTAGGGTTTCGCCAAATAATTAACACAATTTAAATTAAATAATATCGTAACAGAACGGGTAAAACTTGAACGAAATGAAGCATCTATAAAAATAAATACTTTTGTCATTTTGGCTTAACATCTATCGTAAGCAATTTTCCATAATTGATTGAATTATATTGACAAGACATGAAACAAACAAAACTGAACATTAACAAACAATACAGTATGAACACGTCACCAGATTATTATATTCTAAGCTATATTTTCCGTACATTCCATAAATCCCATACATTTTACTTCAAACCCCTGACAAATAACTTCAAAACCCTCACTGTCACTTAACAATATTAAAGTACTCTCTTTGAATAAGAACAGTACGAGTGTACTAAGTATACCCACACAATTAATATCAACCTTTAGTAGTTTAAAAAAGAAAGCTTTTAAAACGATTGCGTTATCTAAAACGTGCACTTAGAGCTAGCGGCGGTTAGTTAGGGTGACTGTGATACGCTGCTGTTAGGATATATGGTGACCAAGAGTTGTGGGGATTTTTCCGTATTTTAGGAGGATGTATTTCTTGTAGAAAGACCACTTGCTGCAAACTGTTATACATGTTTACAGCAAGTAGCCTCCCTGAAGGAAAAAATGTCAGAGTAGAATGACTGATTTAAGAAAATTCGAGAATGTATTTATTCCAGTATCATGGGTAAAATGTTAATGTTAACGATGATGATGATATGATCTGCAGAGGCTTATACCATCAACGCAATCCACACAAAATATTCGTCATTTAAACCTGACAATAAGTGATGTCAATATTTTTGTAAAATAAAACCATTCACACAAAACTGAAAATACGAGTGTAATTATAGAACGACATTGTCAACTATATATTGTTACACAAACATAAAACCGAAAGATTTTTCCTGACAATGCGATTGTTTGTTTATCACAGCGTCAGTCCCGTGTCGGTAAGTAAACGCTGGCTACCACATGAGAGCGTCTCCAGACGTTATTTACCAAATCGTCGGGTCTCGAGTTACCTGTAGACCTACCACCGTAACTAAAAAGAGTAAAATCGCAGTTGTGGAAACGAGATAGCACTCTACAAGCTGTAGAGCACTGTCTCGTTTCCACATACGCAGTAATGTAACGTTAGGTGATGGTGGTAGGCCCCCTGAATATGTAAACACTCGAGCTCATTTTGTACTCGCTTCCGTCGAGAAAACGCATTTACCTAATAAATGTTTCACGAGCTCTGCTTGCTGATCCTTCAGAAATGGATCTGTTTAGGATTTTAACGTATTTTCGTAGATTTTTATCGTCGTTTTCACGTTTCTTTGTGATTTATTGACTAAGCTGAGGAAAATTGAACATTGTACCTACAGTTTTAAAAACAAGAAATGTTTTTAATTAAAGTATTCCTGTGTAAAAAAAGAATTCGTTGATACAAAACTTTCTAGTATCTGGCTGATTCTGCCGAAACGCCATGGCAGATATTTAAAACCTAAATACTCAAAATTATTTATCCACTCCTTGCGTTCAACCCCACACTAGAACTCCGTATATCGTCACATGTTTGCAGCACCCGCTTCGCTCTAAACCTCGCGAACGAGCCAAGTCGCCGGCAAACAGCGCGCACAATTATGCCGATATCAAAGTATTCTATACCTAGCTTGGTAGGTACGTAGGTATATATTGATTGGAAAAGTCTGCGAATGGACGGCACTTGTCTATAACAACTAGAACTATGTTGATTGTTGATTAGTTTCACATTCATATGTATGGCTGTTGTCTATTTTTGCACAGTTGTGTGCGCAGAATATAGATGGAAAAAAGTTTTTCAAGGTCGATAATTGTATTATCCATATTGCTGTTAGCTGCCAATATTACGAGTGACTTAATAAGCCGTATGTAAGAGTTACTTTGACATAATCATTTTGATCAGAAAGACTGAAATTCTGTTTGTCCACATCTTTGCAATGAATATATGGTTACGACATGACAAAATCATACCACTGTAGAGAAAATCTGGTTATTACTCGTTAATTTTAATAACATTTTTAAATGAGGGCTGTTAAAATGTAATGAATTGTGCCCACCTGTTTTAGTATGTACAAACGAATTCGTACGCATGTAATATTTTATGAATCGCCTGATTTCAGTGGGGTACGCAGCGCCGGCGCCCCGCCCGCGCCGCGCCGGCAGACCGCCCAGCGGTAGCCGTCACAAACATTAACTTTGACCGCATAAACCTGTATGCGCTGCGTAATTATAACTTGTTCTTTCACCCTGCTTTGATTGTGTACGACTTGATTTTTCAATTTGCGTTACTTTGACGGGAGACTGTGCTTACCTATTGTAGATATTGAGTAAGTTACGATGATAGGGATATTTCTTCGTCTCCGAACGCACAAATGTTTCCACCGTTTAACCATTGGTTACCGACACCGACTGTAGTTGTATACGAGTATGCAGTTCAGTAAAATAGTTTTCTTACGACCAATGTCTTGACAGTATTTCCACGAGTTTGTTTGAATCGGAAAATTACAGGATTAATAACTGAGTACAGGTAGGTCTACCTACATCCTAACTACGGTGTACAATAAAGAATATTCTTTTCTATTCCTAATAATATTATGAGCGCGAAAGTTTGTGAGTATGGATGGATGGATGTCACTTTTTCACGCTCAAAAGGCTGGATTAAATTTGGTATCGAGTGAGCTGACTCACTGGATTAACATAAAGACTTTTTAACTAACTGCGTCAGACAGGGGTATTTTTTTTGTAGCTTTAACTAATATTCGCACTGATAAAATCACAGACAATAGCTAGTATGATACTTACAATAATGAAAATTTTCTCGTTTATTTGAATTTTAATTAATTTTATTTCAACATACAAAGGCTGACATTTCTCACATTAGAATTTTAGTAAAAAAATTGTTTGATTTACTTTTTAACGAACACGTTTTATTTGCACAAACTTTGTAACACACATCGGCCATTTTAATATTCATTCGACGGATTTTTATTGAAAACCTGAATAGAAAAGCTTTTCATAAAAAGTATGGTTTTATTTCTTTTTTATTGCAAATTGTAAAGTGCTTGCTAAAACGCTGCTCGAATCGACCTTTTTGTTAAATTGTTATTTTTATACAATGGAAAGTATACGTATACATCAAATATACTCTTGTTTCAAAACTTTAGATGGGTATTTGTTACTCAATTACTACTAAGTCCGCCATTGTACATATTTTGTATAAGAAGTATAAATAAATAAATAAATAAATAAAAAGGTTAAACTGAATTTAAATTAGGCTATACGCGTTTTTCACCTGAGTATTAAGCGGGTAAAATCACGGGATTAATATGTATTTACACTTTGGCTAATAACAAAACATAAGTCCAGGCTTATCATATACCTAGCCTACCTATCTGTTGTATATTAATCGATTTAAAATTAATAATTACCAATAAACATTATCAGTACTTATAGAACATTCCAGAACATTCCAAACCCTACAAAATCGAATCATTAGCACATGACACCGACAGTCAATCAACTCACCTTGTGACGTCACAGCGTCAAGCGAGAGACATCAATCATCAGGAAGAGGAGACTGTAGCTCAGATAATGAGTTTTACAGGGTGTCTGTCAACAGAGCATACACTTGGTCGTGTCAACCAATCAGTTACCAGCAAGGTAAATATGAAACGGCATTAAACATAATACACTATCTTTTACGAAGGTCTTAAGTGCGACGTGTTTTAAGTAATACTTGATATTGTCCGCAACTTTGCCCGCGGGAAATTAGATAACTGCAATAATATTACCTCCCTCTGAGGCAGTCGGTTAAATAGTAGCCTATTTTAATCCAGGGTGTCAGCTAACTTTATACCCAAATTATAAAAATATGATCCAGCCATTCGAGTGTGAAAACTCACATCCATCAATAATTACAAAAGTTTATAATATTTAAGTTAAACAATCGGATGCTGCATAGTATACACGGCATAAAATCGCGACTTCTTCCACAACTCTAACAGTTTTGCTTTAGGAGCTAGCAATAGAAGTCCTGTCTCTAAATAATCCTTGAATTAGGACCTGTGTGCATCACACCAATGTATTAAGTAAGTCAATACATCAACAATCCTCACCCAATTAAGTGATAAGACACTTTGTGAACTGGGTCAAAGGCCGCAGCCGTTATCCTGGACCCCACTCCGTCATACATACTCGTATGTACTCATGTTTGTTTTACCCATGGTATATAGAGAAGAAGGATTGTATATAAACAAGGTAATATTTTATATTTAATACGTGTTCATATTTCAATCGCGTGGAAGTCATAGTCTATTCCGAAAAAAACAATCGTCTACATCATAATTCTTTCCAACTACAAACTAGATTTGTGGAACCATCATTTGTGGAACGCACTAATTCTTGTCTTTCGCGGGGATCGAACCCGTGACACGTCGCGCACAGTGCTAATTGGCTTGGAGACCTATACCACTCGATGTGGGTGAACTTAGCAGATCAATGTCCAGCATATCAAAAAAAAGGGAGTTCTATTCGCATGCAGCTGAGTTCTATAGTTCCTGATAGTTTTTAGAAATAGTTCTGCTGTTTTTACCCCAAAAATTTAAATTAATGAAATGCTCTGCTTACTTCCCGTAGCAGATCAATTTGCAGCAGATCTAAAGAAAAGTGTGTTCCTTTCGCATGCAGGTAAGTTCTAAAGTTCCTGATAGTTTTCAAAAATAGTTCTGACGTTTTTGTCCCAAAAAAGACAATTTAAAAAATGGTCTGCTAACTTCCCGTAGCAGATCGAAAACTCGAAAATATCATTTTCATTGCCTTATAATATATTCCCACAGCCTAGAACTCTTTTGTTTTAGACAGAACTATAGCAGAACTGCAATGCACAATTCGAAAAGTGCCAGCAGAGCATGTAAGAATGTTTAAAAACTCGAAAAATATCATTTTTATCAGTTGTAAAATTGCTCACAGGCTAGAACTCTTTTGTTTTAGACAGAACTATAGCAAAACTGCAATGCATAAATCGATTCGAGTCCAGAACTCACGTCCCAGGGCCAGCAGAGCATGTGAGAATGTTTAAAAACTCAAAAAATATCATTTTTATCACTTGTAAAACTGCTCACAGGCTAGAACTCTTTTGTTTTAGACAGAAATTTAGCAGAACTGCAATGCACAATTCGATTCGAGTCCAGAACTCACGTCCTAGTGCCAGCAGGGCATGTGCAAAAACTTGAAAACTCGAAAAATATCATTTTTATCATTTGTAAAACTGATCACAGGCTAGAACTCTTTCGTTTTTGACAGAACTATAGCAGAACTGCAATGCAAAATTCGATGCGAGTCCAGAACTCATGTCCCAGTGCCAGTAGAGCATGTGCAAAAACTTGGAAACTCGAAAAATATCATTTTTATCATTTGTAAAAGAAACTCTTTCGTTTTAGACAGAACTATAGCAGAACTGCAATGCACGATTCGATTCGAGTCCAGAACTCACGTCCCGGTGCCAGCAGAGTATGTAAGAATGTTTCAAAACTGAAAAAAATATCATTTTTATCACTTGTGAAATTGCTCACAGGCTATTGCTATTGCTACATTGCTAAAAGAACTCTTTTGCGATCCGCCCACATCTGCAACAGTGGGCGGAGAGGCGGTACGGAAAACTGACGTACCGCCTCACGCAGGAGGCTGTTGACCGGACACGGGGCCTTCGGGCACTACTTGTGCCGGGTGGCCCGCAGAGAGGCCACCACAGCGTGTCACCAGTGCGGTGATCCTGACGACACCGCACTGCAAACGCTGGCCCTGTGTCCGGCCTTCGATGGGCCTCGCGCCGTCCTCGTGTCTGCGCTGGGCGGAGTAGACGTCTCCGCGCTGCCGGCTGTTGTCGCAGCCGCGCTCAGCAGCCGCGCAGCGTGGGACGCACTGGCCTCCTTCTGCGAGACCGTTATGTCGCAGAAGGAGGCCGCAGAGTGCGTCCGGGAAAACGATCCGGACGCGCCCCAAATACGCCGTCGTCGGGAGGGGCGGCGAAGGGCCGCTCATGAGCGCGCCCTCCCGCCCTAACCAGGGTCCGGGGGTGCCACCGTCTGTAGTAGAGGACCCACGACGGAGGGCCACATTCGATGCTATGGGTGTGGTCCCAGTATCAGGCGAGGAGGCCGATGCCCTTTACACGTCGGCCTCCAACATATTTAGCGAAAGAGCAACCCGCTGGCCGAAAAACGAGGCCAGCGGAAGGCCGCGGTTGGTGCATGAAGTAATGCTATGCGCTGCCATGCACCGACACCAAAACGCGGATGACGTAGCACAGCGGTTCAGGTTTAGTCAGTAAGAGTCTGACACTACCCGCGGCTCCCCCCGGGATCGCGGGTGTCCATGAGGATTCCCCCGCTTCACCAAAACAAAAAAAAAGGGTTAGGTTAGGTTTTGAGTTAGGTTAGGTTAGGTTTGGTTTTTAGTTAGGTTAGGTTTTTAGTTAGGTTAGGTTTGGTTTTTAGTTAGGTGAGGTTAGGTTTGGTTATTAGTTAGGTTAGGTTAGGTTTGGTTGGGGTGCTGATGTGCTGAGAGACCTCCCCGTGGTGCACCCTGGGCAACGGCTCCTGTTATTATGTCAGGGCCGGCTAACATCTCGCACGGAGGAAGACAACCTCCTTAAAAAATCACTAGGTGGGGCCCTACCTTAGTGGGCCGGCGACTGCGGTCGCGGGTGTGCCCGACCAGTGTCAACTGCTGGTCGGGCATAGTATACCGTAACCCGGCAAGTAACTGTCGGAACGGGGGCCATTGCCCTTTTAAGGGCGGGGGCTGCGAGGAAGAAAACCTCTGTAAAAAATTACTAAGGTGCGCCCTTTTGGGCGGCGACTTCGGTCGCAGAGGCTCCCTCTCCCATATCTCCTCTTTAGAGGAGAACGGGCAGAAGGGAGCAGGGCGAGTTCGGTTGGCGGCTTTTGCTGACCGGACCGCAGCCCGCCGGCGTCCTGGACGTATTCCGGGTAGCGGCGGCGGGCGGGGGTAGGAAGAGGGCGGCGGGTCCGATGTGCACTCACACTGCCTTCGGACACGGTCTTATTAAGACCACCGCCGGCCGACCCGTAAGCCGCAGCGAGGGTCAGGGTGGACCTTACGCGGCCCGGGGGCCTTACTTTAACCGGTTGGGTCACGAGGACGGAAAACCTCTATAAAAAACCCCCAATCCTAAGCTTGGTTGCCACGGCGAGAGGATGAATGGCTGGAGGGAGTCCAGTTCCGAGTGGTATCCCCGACGAGGTACCGGTCGCCACCTCGAAGGGTTACGCTAGACTTTTCCCGGGTACAGGGGGCACTGCCCGGGAACGACACATTATTTCCCCCATAATCGTGGGAACAGATATGGAAAATTGTACACAAAAAACCAAAACTGACGTTGATGGAGGACGTGTGACTCGGTCGGCCTCCCGATCGAGTCTCGCTGAGAAGGCGATGTTAAAATCGCCTCAGGTATCGCTGGAGCGGATTGTTGTTCGCGACAGCGATATGGAGTTGGTGGAGTCGGCGTCGTGCCGCTCCCAGTCGCGCGGCAGCTCTGCCGAGCGCAATCAGCGGAAGCGTCGAAAGCGCAACGCCTCCGCTGAAGGAGTATCGGACTGCGAGAGTGTTGTGTCTCTCGCGTCCTCGATGCAGTCTTGTGGCCGTGTCGCTCACGGCCGTTTGGTTAGCGGCGAAGGGGAAGAGAGGGAGAGGCGGGAAGAAAGAGCAGTCGTCCAGGACCTGCTCAGGTCCGGCCTAAACCCCACAGACCCCTCTACGGCCAAAAACCAAATAGAAGGTAGCCTAATGACAATCTTGGAGGTGGCGCGCACCTCCAAGAACATCAAAGGTACCTTTATTAAAAGGCTGAAGGACGCCGTAGAGGTGATCCAGAGTGGAGTCCGGGCTCTAACGAGTCCCGAGGCCATGGAGCGACTAATGGCCGAGAACAGCCGCCTCAGCAATGAGGTTAAAGAGCTAAGGGCCCAAGTTGCGGCCGTTCAAAAGCAACTGGCCCCACCTACCCAAGATTTGGAGGAGCTCAAGCGGTCCATCATGGTCTCCGTAGGCACCATGATGGAGGCCAAACTTGACTCCCTGAGGGGTCGGCTCCCGCCGGAGCCGATCCTGCGTCCGCCCTTAGCGGCGGACCGAAGAAGGGCAGAAGCAGAGGCGTCGGGCAATGGGCCCACGTCCGCCTCTGCCACATTCGCTAGGCCAGCTCCGAGGCCTGCTCCTAAGGCTGCTCCAAAGCCGACCCCGAAACCAGCGGGGAAGGCCCAAAAGGTGACGAAGCCTACCACGGGACCGGCCTCCAAAAAGCCGGCCCCCAAGGCGGCCACAACACGGCCGACAACGGAGCCGCAACCTTCAACCTCGTCGGCGGAGGAGCCGATGGTCGAGGGCGACAGTTGGGCCAAAGTTGTTGGCCGCAAAAAGAGGGCCAAAAAAGCTAAGCCAGCGGCTCCAAAACCGCCACCGGCTACAGCGAAATCGGGCTCCGCGTCGTCGAAGAAGAACAAGACCAAAAGGAAGAGGGCGCAAAAACAGCGTGCTGCAGCACGCAAAGCCGCCCTCGTCCTGACAATAGACGCGGAGGGCGAGGAGAAGGGCCTCACATACGCAGAGGTCCTTGCTGATGCGCGACGTGAGGTCGACTTTTCCGCGATGGGGATCGACTTGGCGGTCGACCCCATCCGAATACGGAGGGCGCAAACTGGCGCGCGGGTGCTCGAACTCCCCCGCAGTGTGAGCCACGAGGCGGCGGATCAGATGGCCGAGAAACTCAGGGCCGTCTACAAAGGAAGCGTGAGGGTCTCCCGACCAATTAAGTGTGCGGAGCTCCGGGTGTCCAACCTGGATGACTCCGTCACTAAAAAGGAGATCCTCGATGCCGCCGCCCGCCAGGGCAAATGCGCTCCTGGCTCGGTCTCAGTGGGGGAGCTGCGAATTGGCCCGGGGGGCACGTTCACTACAATCGTCAAGTGCCCCCTAACAGCAGCCCAGCTGCTGATCACCAGCGCCACCAAGAAGTTCCTGGTGGGCTGGAGCTCGGCGCGGGTCGTGCAGTTGCAGGCCCGCCCGATGAAGTGCTTCAGATGCTTGGTGCTGGGGCATACAAGGCCCGTGTGCGCCTGCCCGACGGACCGCAGCGGACTCTGCTACCGCTGCGGCGAGCCAGGCCACAAGGCGGCAGCCTGCACGGCCTCAGCCAAGTGCGCCATCTGCACTGAGCTGGGCCGCAACGCAGCCCACCAGATGGGAAGCCGGGGATGCGCTCCCCCGGCCCTCACTAAGCGGGTGGCGCCTATAAAGGCGCTCAAGCCCGCTGCCGCTAAACCGCAGGCCACACCCTGCGAGGAGGAGATAATGGAACACTAATGGACCAAGTCCGACCACATCTCCTCCTCCAGGGGAACCTGAACCACTGCGCCGGCGCTCAGGACCTTCTCCTGCAGACGCTGGCGCAGTGGTCCATCGACGTCGCAGTGGTGGCGGAGCCGTATTTTGTTCCCCCGCGATCAAATTGGGCGGGGGACATCAGCGGCTCCGTCGCCATCATCGCTGCGACCGGACCCGGTTCCCAGCCCCTACACGTCATCCGTAGGGGCGCCGGGTACGTTGCGACGCACTGGGGCCCGTACGCAATAGCGGGGGCCTACTTCTCCCCGAACAGGGGCCTCGCCGAGTTCGAGTCATTTATGGCCGAGCTAGAGGCCCTTGTTCGTTCGTTGGCGCCGCGTCCGGTGATTGTGCTGGGCGATCTCAACGCCAAGAGCGCGGCGTGGGGGAACCCAGCCACGGACGCGCGCGGGGAGGTGTTGGAGGAGTGGGCCCTAGGGCTCGACCTGGCCCTGCTCAATAGGGGCCGGGCCCATACGTGCGTGCGTCGCAACGGAGGGTCCATCGTCGACGTGTCGTTCTGCGCCCCATCTATTGCGGGGCGCGTCGCCGATTGGCACGTCGAGGAGGTGGAGACGCTGTCCGACCACAAGTATATTCGGTTCAGCGTCTCGACTCCTGGAGGTTCTGGGGCTCAACCAGTCACGAGCCCCGGAACTCCACGATGGGCCCTCAAACAGCTCGACCGAGAGCTGCTGGTCGAGGCGGCCATCATCGCCGATTGGTGTTCACTGCCGGCGGGCCGCTCAGTCGACACCGAGGCAGAGAGATTCCGCCGCATACTCACAATAATATGTGATGCGGCGATGCCTCGGGTCAGGAAGCGGCCGAACCGCCGGGCGGTGTACTGGTGGTCGCCGGAGATCGCAGCTCTCCGGGAGGCGTGCCTGGCGGCGCAGCGGGTATACACCCACCACCGCTCCAGGCACGCTCGTCGAGGTAGGGACGAGGCAGCGGAGGCCCCCCTTTACAGGGCCTACCGTACGGCGAGGAGCAATCTCCGTATCGCCATCCTGGAAGCAAAAGCAACAGGGTGGCAGGAGATGCTGGAGGCTCTCGACAGGGATCCGTGGGGACGACCGTATCTAGCGGCCCGGAACAAGCTCCGGGCCGCGGCGCCCCCGATCACGGAGACCATGGAGCCCCAGCTGCTCCGAACCGTCGTCTCGTCCCTATTCCCAGCAGGGACTGATTTCGTTCCTCCGGTGGTAAGTGCGACACAACCACCGTACGAGCCACCGGAGGAAATCACTGAAGGAGAATTGAGGGCGTCCATTGACCGCCTTCGCCCGAAGAAGACCGCCCCAGGGCCCGACGGCGTGCCGGCACAAGCGCTGGCACTGGCCCTGGGACCCCTCGAGGACCGTCTGCGGGGTCTGCTCAACTCGTGTTTAGAGTTGGGCAGATTCCCTAAAGTTTGGAAGGGAGGCAGACTGGTCCTCCTCAGAAAGGAGGGGCGTCCGGCAGATTCGCCGTCCGGTTATAGACCGATTGTCTTGCTGGACGAGGCGGGCAAGCTCTTTGAGCGAGTCACTGCTGCCCGCATCGTCCGGCACTTAGACCGGACGGGTCCGAATCTGTCGGACTGTCAATTCGGGTTTCGGGCGAGGCGGTCCACATTGGACGCCTTGCAAATGGTGAGGGAGTTCGCCACGGATGCGGCGGCGCGAGGGGGAGTGGCGTTGGCCGTCTCCCTTGACATTGCCAACGCCTTCAACTCGCTGCCGCATCAATGTATAGTAGCGGCGCTCCGATACCATGGGGTGCCGCTCTATCTACAGCGTGTCGTGGCGGACTACCTCGCCGAACGAAGTGTCTCGTTCGCGGGGCAGAACGGCCTGCAGCGCCATCAAACGGGGCGCGGTGTTCCACAGGGGTCTTAGGACCCCTCCTGTGGAACATCGGGTACGACTGGGCCCTGAGAGGGGCCCTATACCCCGGCATGCGGGTCGTCTGCTACGCGGACGACACCTTGGTTTTAACCCGGGGGACAGACCCCCGGGAATGCATGCGGATTGCGGCCTGCGGCGTCCAATTGGTCGTGGGTCGCATCCGCATGCTAGGTTTGGAAGTGGCTCTGGGGAAGACCGAAGCGCTAATGCTGCACGGTCCCCGGAGCCGGCCCCTGCCCGACTCGTGCCTGACAGTGGAGGACACACGGATCCCACTGTCGGGCACGATGAAGTATTTAGGTTTGGTCCTCGACGGGCGGATGAGCTTCCGGGAGCATT